>CM019148.1:357387049-357767958 GCA_009733165.1 Naja naja
GTGGGCTCCCTGGTTCTCTGAGGAGCTCCGAGGGATGAAACGGTGGAGAAGATGCCTGGAGAGCAGATGGAGGACTAGCCGCCTGAATTCGACCATGTCCAGTTGAGCCTATATTAGGACCTATCTGGAAGAGGATTAGGGTGCGAGGCGTGTTTATTTCTCCACTCTGATAGCGTCCGCCGATGATCACCCTGCGGCCCTGTTTGGGTGACCCCTCCCTCCTTCAACTGAGGGAGGGAATGACCCTTTGCAGGGCAGAGCAGAGGAATTTATTTACATCTGGCGGATAAGGTCGCGAATTCGTGCCGGCTTGGACTCTGATTGGCAGGGGTCCGATGATGGGGTGGCGACAGGTCTGGTTGATTCCATCTGGGTTGGGTTTGACCTGGTTTCCCTTGATGAGGTGACAGGATCATGCGGAGGCTGTCTTCCACCACGTTTTATTGGACCCATGTCCTTCCTGGTTGGTATATGCCTCCAGGGAGGTTACACACGCTGGCTCCAGGCAGTTGTCAATGCCTCCTTGAGTGAGGGAGTCTTTCCTCCCACCTTGAAAGAGGTGGTGGTGAGGCCCCTCCTCAAGAAGCCTGCCTTGGACCCGGCCGTTTTGAACAACTATCGTCCAGGCTCCAACCTTCGCTTTAAGCGGGTTGTTGAGACCGTGGTGGTTCAGCAGCTTCCCTTGTTCCTGAAGGAAGCTGATTATTTAGACCCGTATCAATCGGGCTTCAGGGCCGGACACAGCACGGAGACAGCATTGGTCGCACTGATGGATGATCTCTGGAGGGCTTGGGACAGCGGTTTTTCCTCTGTCCTAGTCCTGTTGGATCTCTCAGCGGCTTTCAATACCATCGACCATGGTATCCTTCTGCAGCGGCTCCAAGGATTGGGGGTGGGGGGCACCGTTCTACGGTGGTTCTCCTCCTTCCTCTCGGGCCGCTTGCAGTCGGTTTGGCAGGGGGGGCAGAGTTGCCCCAAGGCCCCTCACTTGTGGGGTGCCTCAGGGGTCTGTCCTCTCGCCCCTTCTGTTTAATATCTACATGAAACCGCTGGGCAAGATCATCCGAGGTTTTGGGGTGAGGTAACATCAGTATGCTGATGATGCCCAGCTTTATATCTCCACCCCAGGCCAGATCAGTGATGCTCTCTCCATGATGTCCCGGTGCCTGGAGGCAGTACGGGTCTGGATGGGGAATAATAGGCTCCAGCTCAACCCCACCAAGACTGAGTGGCTGTTCTTACCGGCATCTCGGTCTTTATTGGATGTACCACCATTGGTCATGGGTGGAGAGGTGTTGTCCCCTGTGGATAGGGCGAGGAATCTGGGCTTCCTCCTGGATTCACAGCTCAGTTTGGAGGAGCATGTGGGAGCTGTGGCCAGGGGGGCTATTGCCCAGGTTCGGCTAGTTCGCCAGCTCTGCCCTTATTTGGACCAAGATGCCCTTCGAACGGTCACTCATGCGCTCGTCACCTCCAGAATCGGCTACTGCAATGCTCTTTACATGGGGCTGCCCTTGCGGATGACCCAGAGGTTACAGCTGGTGCAGAATGCGTCAGCGCGGGCTGTGATGGGAGTATCCCGATATTCCCATGTTACACCCCTCCTACGCGGCTTGCATTGGTTACCGGTTGTCTCCCAGTGTCAGCCTTCAAGGTGCTAGTAACAACTTATAAAGCCCTAAATGGCTTGGGTCCAGGGTACTGCGGGAACGCCCCTGCCAGCATCACTTACTGATCGCCCTGTTCGCTCTCATAGGAGGGGCCTCCTTGGGATACCGTCAGTCAGGCATTGTCGGCTGGCGGTTCCCAGGGCTAGGGCCTTCTCCGTGGGAGCGCCTGCCCTCTGGAATCAGCTCCCCGTGGATCTCCGTTTGGCCCCTGACCTTGGCTCCTTCCGCCGAGACCTGAAGACCTGGTTGTTTCAACAGGCCGCCTGGAATGACCCGGGGGTGGTGGTGAGGGTTTTAATTTTCTTATTGTTTTAATGTATTCGGCTTGTTTTATTTAATTGTTTTTTATTGTAAATTTGTTTTGTTTTAATGTTCGCCGCCCTGAGTCCTTAGGGAGTAGGGCGGCATACAAGTCGAATAAATAAATAAATAAATAAATAAATAAATAAATAAATTAAATAAAATATATACTATATACTAAACCTAACCAAAATGGCTACACTTATGTCAGTTTCAGGCTTGACAGTAATCTGATAATAATTAAAGAACTGAAATTGAAAATGATGAACTTGGCTCTTAATATTCACAGGACATCACTTCTGATTTTGTTCCCAAAAGTTGCTCAGAAGTGCACATCAGCACAAATGTGGCACAGATCTACTGCTCTTTAACAAAGCCATATCTTTTCCCTGGATTACATGGCTGGCCTTTACATCTGCTACTTGATTCCAAGAAACAATGAGGCTGTTTTGAAGATTTGCAGCATAATTAAATCCGAAGGATTGCACAGCCTTAGCTCTCCATATTTTGGACACCCAGATTACAGGATGAATTGCTGATCCTGCTGGTAGCTTCTGAGATTGGTTAGATTGGTTGAAACTTGGGAATAGGGCTGTCTCAAGAGTAACTATGATTTTGAGGCATGTTGTCTTGGTATAACAGAAGAACAGAAGAACAGAGTTGGAAGGGATCTCAAAAGTCTTCAACTCCCTGCACAAGCAGGAGAATAAAATTTTGCATGAGAGCTTTTCTCCCAAGCCCATCTTAAAATTTAGTTATTATTGCTGGTAACAAGTAACAAGCCTTGGATGTGCACAAATTGAAACCTTAAAAATTAGGTTTTTATATTATTATTATTATTATTATTATTATTATTATTATTATTATTATTACATCATCTTCAAAAGCTTTGCCCCAATGTGATTGACTTTTTAAAAATAATTTAATTAGGTAAATACTGTTCTTTGGCACACCTTGGTTCCATTTTTAATGCTTTTAACACCAAGCAACCCACCGGTACATTTCTAGTGCCAGATCTAATTATCCTTAATTAAATGGATTTAATCCTAGATTCATTTAACTACGCATTGTAAATGTGCAAGCACTCAATACAACTTAATTTTGTAATAACGTTGAACATTATGAGCCTCCAAGCAAATCCTGTAAATGACATATATATTACTGGCTTATGCAGCAATTTCACATCATTGTCAGCGTTTATCCCACCACCAAGATTTTGGGAAGGAGAAAACATTTCCCATCCCAACTTACAACATGAAATCTTGTTCCCAGCAGGGAAGGTTCCCTCGCACTGCAATTGTCGTGCTCTTTACATTCTGAACTTTGAGGGTCACGTATGTGTTGAATTTTTCTACCAGAGAGAAAGCAAAACAGAGAATATAAATGGGGTGTCACAATTAGCAGCATTGGAGGAAAGCACCTGGAAGATTCTGGGTTAGCATACTTTATCAGAATATTACCTCATTCAACATTTGGTTTTCAAAATGCTTATGAATTCTGAGTACTTCCTCTCTTTTACCCTCCCCCTTTCCCTTTAAAATTAAATCACAGCACTTTAAAACATACTTCCTGAGATGGCCAATTTGATGCTTGATGTGAAGACCACAAGGGGGATCATAATCACAAAACAAGAGCACTTCCTCACTCATGTTCCTCAGTGACTGCTACTGAGATACATGGGCATGGAATTAATATTTAATAATGATTTTGACAGCTTTATGACTATATCTAATCCAAATTTGGCATCTATTTTGTTCAAAAAATAATCCCAGTTAGGGGCATCTTTCTTGTGCAAGAAGGATCTTATGGGGAAAAAAATTCTCCTTTTTAGTCCTTGTCTTCTTCCATGTAACTCCTCGGCATGATCCAGGTGTTATTCCAATTTTTCCATACTTATTTGTTTTCTAAATCATATAATTTTGTAGTACTTTAGCACAATCTAACAAATTAAAATGCAGTACTGAAATACTCACTTCCCTACTTAGTTTTTCCTCACCTCACTAGTCTGTACTACATAGAATGCTGATTCAAATTAGCTCTGTGTTGCTGGTTCTGTCACCAATGACTAGTTGTCATCGGCTTCTCAACAAAGGTGTTCTCAAGGCTATACCTTTTTTTATCCTCTGGGTTTGTGTATGCCAGTTTGTCTTCATCCCATTGGCTATCTCCAATTGGATGCTGCCAGCCATAGCTACTCAGTGCCAGGCTTGCCATTTCCTCAGAGTAGTAGTCATTGAGGATATAACTCAGAAGACACTCACTGTCAGTAATTCTGTCTTGCTTCACCCTTCTTCCACGCCTGCAAAAATCATGCTATTCTGTGCTTGAACAGCTGGGCTACTTTTGGACATGAGTTTAGCACTTTTTCAAAAGAGCAGCAGACCCGTATTTAGCAATAGTCTGTCATGTTACAGGAATGAATATTTTGCCACCTTTTAGATGGGCAACTTGGCAGGTGGTGAAATCAGCCATTCCAAGCTCCCATCATTCAGCCTCCAGAAATTTCAATTCAATTCTGAATACAGTTGGAAGGGATCTCGGAGGTCTTTTAGTCCAGCCCCCTCCTGCTCAAGCAGGAGACCCTATAGCATTTCAGACAAGTAGCTGTCCAGTCTCTTCTTTAAGGGTTTAAGGATCTCCTACCAGCACATGAGTCTCCATAAAAGAGTCTCAAGCCAAAGGAATGCACCAATTGCATTCTTTAATTGGTCTTATTGTCATAGCTAAGGATAGCATTATTTCTCCATCTTGTTACTTAGACAAATTAGGTCTTGGCTGTCAGCATATCAGATTTTATGCAGGTATATTTTTCTGCTGATTCTAGTACATTGTCATAACTGCAGAACATACCCAGGTTACATGTTAATGTCCTGCTCTCACCCATTTCTTATCCGCAGGAGTGCTCCAAAGCCACATTTCTAGCAACATCTCAGTAACAATTCATTGACTTTTCAAGGGTTGGTGTTTAATCTGGTTAATCCCTTTGCTGGGTTTGCTCCCAAATCCAAGATAAGAGCTAACTTCTAAAAGTTTTGTTTTCTTTCTCTAACCATTTTAGCTGTTTCTTCTCAATATTAGAGATATTCTCCCACCTGTTTTATAGTTCTTTGGCTGATTGTTCATATGTAATTAAGTAGGTCACCAGAAATAAGATTCCATGAAGACTACAATTGAAGGGATTATTACTGAAATGTTGCTAGAACTGTGACTTCTGAGCTCTCTTGAGGATAAGAAATGTGTAGGCAGGACATTAATATGTAACCTGGTCCTGTTCGGAAGTTATTTCAGTGCACAAGAATGGTGGAATAAAACGAAAGGCAAGCACGCTATTAAAGTTTAAATTTCAGTTGTGTAGCAATCTGCACATCCACAGACAATTAATGGTCTTAAACACATGCCTGTACTGAAACTAGCAATTGTTCCAGAAAAATGTCAAAAATTCGTGATTATTCAGACACCTCCTACTTCCCCCACATTTAACAATGCTGTGTTGAGATAAATGCTTCATGTGGCATGAATGGCGCATGGTATTAATTTGCCATTGCATTTTGAAGAAATTCTACATGATATTGTGCAATATATCAATGAGATTGCAGGATCATTTCTATCCTATGCACTGCCCTGAGATTATATTGATTACAAGGGGAATTCTAAATACAGGTAGTCCTTAACATACAATCATTTGTTTATTGACTATTTGAAATTTTAATGGAACTGAAAGAAGTTACTTATGACCAGTCTTCACAAATATGGTTAATACAGCATCCCTTTAATCATGTGATCAAAATTTGGGCACTTGGCAACAGGCATGTATTTACAACGGCTGCAGCATCCTGGGGTCATGTGATTGCCATTTGCAACTTTCCCAGCCAGCTTCTGACAAGCAATGCCAATGTGGGAAACCGGGTTCACTTAATACCTGCATATACTGCACTTAACAACAGCAGTGATTTGCCTAACTAACCATATCAAGACAGGTTGATTTAGTGCAGGGGTCTTCAAACTTGACAGCTTTAAGACTTATGGGCTTCAACTCCCAAATTCCTCCTCCAGTCATGTTAGCTCAGGAATTCTGGGAGTTGAAGTCCACAGGTCTTAAACTTGCCAAGTTTGAAGACCCTTGATTTAGTGACTCATTTAACAACCATCTTAGCATCAGAAATTCTGGTCTCTGTTGTGGTTGTAAGTAAAGGACTACTTACATAATAAACACATCACATAATTAACAGAATAATGTAATAACAGAGTTGGAAGGGACCTTAGAGGTCTTGTAGTCCAACTCCCCGCTAAAGCAAAAAACGCTATAGCTGTACCATTTCAAACAAATGGCTGTCCAGTCTCTTCTTAAAAACCTCCAGAGTTGGAGCACCCACAACTTCTGGAGGCAAGCTATTCCACTGATTAATTGTTCTAACTATCAGGAAATTTCTCCTTAGTTCTAAGTTGGTCCTCTCCTTAATTAGTTTCCATCCATTGCTTCTTGTTCTGCCTTCAGATGCTTTGCAGCAGCCCCTTGGTTATTGAATATTCAATATTTTATTGTTTGGACCAGTGGGACACTAGGAAGAAGCTTTACTTGAAACCTCAATTTAAGTTTGTCTTATTTCCCCATAGAAAAAGGAGAAAAGGTGAGAACTCACCTTGTGGGCCATCAAACTTGGCTTTTTTGACTGGAAAAATAAGGAGAAAAGAAAGCAGTTAGTGCTCAGCCCAAAAAGAATAAAATCTGCACAGCCTGATTTGCATAACCTCTTAAACTGTTCCATGGCTAGGTCTAGGATGTCATGCAAACCAGACCATGAATTCCATTGCGGTTAAAAAGAATTGCATTAGCCATAGTTCCTAACCATAGCTTGTGTTTAGCTGTGTGTCATCTGAAACCAGACTAATGTCTACTTTAAGCAGCCATTAGAGACGGGAGAGAGAACTGCCCCCATAGAATAATGCTGGTCTTCCTACAGCAGCAGGTGTGTGTATGTGTGTTAAAATTTGCAAGATGTTGGACATGGCATTGAAATAGATGTTTCAATCATCACGCTGTTCCTGCCATTTTGCAGATTTTGACGCTCCCTCCCCCAGATGTACCTGCTGCTCCTCTTCATTTTCCCACATGCTCCAGATATGAGAAGGGCTATTTTTGAAAACTGCAGGAAGCATTATTGGATGGCTTTCAGGCTTTCTTTAATAGTTTTAAAATATGCATATATCAAATAAAAAGTACTAAGTGAGCAAACCCACTATGACATGTATGAAACTTCCCTTAATATCACAAATCTCAGATTTTTGCAGTATTGCATCTCAAAAATTAAACTTTCACCTGGTGAGGAAACAGGCCATAGCTATTCCTAGTAAATATAACAGGGACTCCAGCTTAGAAGATATTTTTTCAACTTTTCCAGTTGTATTTGGACTGTAAAGATAAATTTGCTCCTGTCTAGGCAGTGGTGTTCATTTCTGTTTCTTAGTGGTCAGTGTTGTCCAAAGACATTTCTGTGGTCATGTGACCATATGCCGAGACACACAGAACTCTGTTACCTTCCCACTGAAATGGTATCTATTTATCTACATGCATTTGCTTGCTTACAAACTGCTAAATGGGCAGAAGCTGGGACAGGTAACAGGAGCTCACTGCATTGGGTGGTGCTTGGGTCTCGAACCTGGGCTGTCAGCTCAGCGTCTTTAACCGCTGAGCTATTGTGCCCCCTACTTGGACTATAGATCCCACATCCCAAATAGCTATATCCATCATGCTGGGCCATGTATTCCCATCACATCTGGAAAGCATCAGATGGGAGGACAAGAACTCCATCACTATTCTCATTATTCTTTGCAAATATTATTTCCGGTATGGCCAGAAAATTGGACTAAATCAATTTTCCTCGCTCCTGGAACACCATTAACCTACTTCTGAGCCATGAATGACATTGTTTGCAGCATTGTCATGAAGCCCGAGGCAAGTAAGGAGGGAGAAGGCGTATTTTTCCTCACTTGCCCTCAATTGCTGAACTCCCACACTCTTGAATGACTCAGGATCGGTACAGACCACTATCTCTCTCTTACATAGTTTTGCATACGCCGTTTATAGGTTTTCCAAACAGTTATAGTGCATACACACAGCTCTAAACACACACACTGGCACTGTCTTCATATTAGTGTCTTCCTCTTTCTATATGTTTCTCATGATGCCCAGGAGAACCATTAACTGTTTCTCATTGGTCTAGACCAGGGCTCTGCAACCTTAAACATTCAAAGAGCCATTTGGACCCATTTCTCACAGAAAAGAAAACACTGGGAGCCAATAATTTAACAACTGGTGTGACTGGGTAGGCGTGGCCAACTCAACGTCACTCACTCCCACCCAGTCACCTCCTGCTCTGGAATATGGAGTGAGTCTCTGTCAGAAAGTAGAACTTTCTGGAGTTACTATGCAGTTTACAAATTAGTAGAGTTTGATGGGGTGATCAAACCTACCAATGACAGGGTGGCATTGAGCACCTCACTGTGATACTGTAGGACACGCCCCTAAGTATAAAAGGGCTGTCAACTGACATTTTCAATGTGAGAATGAGAGAAAGAAAATGAGGAGATGAGGGAGATTGGAGATACTGAGAAGATCCAAGACTCTGAGGAGATATTAGGATCTGACAGACTGAGGTCTATATAGCAAAGAGATCTGAGAGAAGATCTATAAAAAGGGACTTTCTAAAGGTTAGCTATATCTAAGAAGAGGTTATGAGAGGAAGAACTGTGAATCCCTCATAGTGACTTCTAGTTCCTTGAAGGACTGTTTAAGAGGAACGAAAGAAGAAAAGACTCTGTATATATTTAAGAATAATATATTTATTGATTATTCTGTTATAAATAAATCTGTTTTGATCTGACACAACTTGGCATTGCAATTTATTGAATGACTCTGTGAAATAGATATAGGTTTAAAGATCCAGGCCAAACTCAATTAATATTATTTAACAGTCTCCATCCCCTGCCATCACCCTTACCTTCTCAGACCAGGCAAGGAGTGACGGGGAGGGGAGGGGCCAGCCAGTGGTGGGATCAGCCAACAGCAGAGGGCCGAAAGAGCCACATGTGGCTCTAGAGCCACAGGTTGCAGACCCCTGGTCTAGACCAACGTTTCTTAACTTCAGTAACTTTTTAAGAATTCTGGGAGTTGAAGTTCACACATATTAAAATCATTGAAGTTAAGCAATACTCTTCTAAACACTGAATGATGATAATGGAGCAACTTTCTATTCCCCTTTCACGACATTCAAATAGCCCTTGCAGGAGGTAAGATGCTGGACTGAGTCAGAACTAAGAACTTTGAAGAACCAAGTTGCTTAGTGTTATTAAAACCAAAGCATTGCTATTAGATACCCCAAATCAAAGGTCTTTCAGAATTAAGTTTAAATCAAAGACAACTGCAATCTAAAGAAGTCTGCTACAACTTGTTGGATTCTCCCATTTCTCTCTTCACCAGCTTTAACGTTATGCAGCCTCCAAAGGTATATATGTCTCTATGTCTTTATAAGAATTCTTTCCTGTCAGTTTTGACCCCCAGAAATTAAATGACAAATTATGCAATTTTATTTGCAATGTTGTTTTGGAAACTATTGCTGTTGCCTCCTTTTTCCTGCAGCTGAGAATGATAGGCCTGAAGTCACCCATCTGGTTTCGAGACTAAGCTACAACTAGAACTCATGGTCTCCTGGTTTCTAATCTAATGCCTCTAACCACTTCATAAAGTTGACTGTTATCAATGTCTATATCCATCTATGTCTATCTACACCAGAGGTCTCCAAACTTGTCAACTTTAAGGCTTGTGGACTTCAGCTCCCAGAATTCTGCAGCCAGCATAGCATAGCTGGCTGGAGAATTCTGAGAGTTGAAGTCCACAAAGCTTAAAGTTGTCAGATTTGGGGGGCCCTGATCTACACACATATAATCTAAATTTCAAGTGAATCTGAAATACAGGTAGTCCTTGCTGAACAACCAGAAGTTACAATGGACCTCCCAAAAGGTACTTATGATCCAGTTCTGGAGTTTGGATATTAGAAACCTCTCCCCTGCCCTATAGTCACATGATTATATGACATTTTGGGCACTTGGTACCCAGCTACCTTTTACAACCAGTTGTAGCATTCCATGGTCACATGACTATAATTTACTTTTTTTGCCAGTTTCTGGCCTTTTGGCCATCAAAAAACACCTATGGATATAAATTAATTTGCTTTACAACCATGCATTCACTTCCCAACGGCCATGTTCAGTTTATAATTACAGTGTTCGTTTAACAGCCACTGCAAACAAGTCATAAAATTGGGTCAGTCATATGGATGCCTTGACTTACAAGCATCGTGATGTCTGTAGAAATTTAGCACCCACCTCTCTCCTAGAAGAATGAAATATTTTGAGAAATATTAAAAAGGCAGAATATTATATTTCCTTGGATGAGAAATGGAGAAACATGGAAAAGCAGCATGCATCTTCCTTAATAGCTGACAGCAGATGTCAGCACTTAAGAGATAAAGAGATAGATAGCTCTATTCATAAGCAAATACCTTCATCCAAGATCCAACAAAGGGAGGATGAGCCCTCAGCCACAATAGGAATTGCCCAATGCCCCTTCACTGCATCACCTTCAGAAACTTCAACCAAACTTAGCTCAGACAACCTCCTAGGATTTGTACATGGCCCCATGGGAATCTGACAACAGCTAATCATGGAATACATGTTCTTGCATAGGAACAGGAAGTTCAAGTGCAAAGCCCAAGAGAAGGTATAAATACCCCTCATTCTCAACTCCATGCGTTCAGCTGCACCAGAACTACAAACATGTGGTTCTGTTCATCTTTCCAATCAGCCTCCATCCTCCATTTTGTCTCCAGTGCCTTTCTCCCGGCTTGGAACTGAATGAGATCAGAGGTGGTATTCAGCAGGTTCTAACCAGTTCTGGAAAACTGGTAGTGGAAATTTTGAGTAGTTCGGAGAACCGGCAAATGGCATCTCTGACTGGAGATTTCACAGTATCCTTCCCTTGCCATGCCCACTATGCCACACCTACAGAATCGGTAGTAAAAAAAAATTGAATCCCACCACTGAACCAGATGGATATTTTTTCCAACACTTCCAACAGAAATTCCCGGCTTACAGTCACAAGTCAAGGACCACCTGTAATATAAATACTGACTGATATGCAACTCAAGAGCCATTCCTCACTTGTGTGACTCAAACACAACCTGGCTACCATTGTTTTTGTTGTTTTTGTGCTGTGTCCTCACAAGATCACCTTCTTCCAGTCCTCAGCCATAGAGAGGCTGCCCTTAAAGAGCAAAAGTTTTTCCTCTTTTACCCTAATACAGCATTTCCCATACCCCAAGAACCATTTGATGGCTGGCATGGTCAGATGACTCCTATGGTAACCCCTACTGGTGCGTTAGGCTGGGGTGGGCACGCCCCCTTCCCTTTATTTCCCCACATTGTGTGTGCTTGAGGACTGTTTTGGCTTTGGCCATGTGGGGAGATTGTCTCTGCTTTTGGCAGAGATCTGGATCAGCAAGTGAGTGGGGGGACGGTGCCCTTTGTAATTAAGTGGGAGACAGAGAATCAACAACTCTCTTTGGCTGCTGCATTGTGCACAATATATTGGGGTGCTTTTGAACTTGGGTTTAGGAATTGTCTTCACAAGCCTGACTATCATCAGCTGGTATCAGCCCTGTAGAAGACAAAATCCTTAACGCTGAAGTTTATAGAAAACCCACACATGCAGATCAATATCTACATTTTGAATTTCACCGCCCACTGGAACACAACATGGGAATGAACAGAGCCCTACACTACTGGGCTGAAAGTTTGCCTACCAGCAAAAATGGAAAAGAAAAATAACTAAAACATGTCAAGGAAGCCCTCAGAATTTAACTTGTGGCTATCTCAACTGGGCCTTCATCAAATCCCCCCCCCCAAAAAAAGACCCAGCAAGTACTCCTCCATAACAGACAAGAGAACAAAAAACAAGGCAACATTGTCATTCCGTATGTTGTAGGAATATCTGAAAAGCTCAGGAAGATTTTCAACCAACACAATATATATACACACTTTAAACCCCAAAATACACCAAGGCAGAAGCTTGTCCACCCCAAGGATAAAATACCAGACCAAACTGAGAAATGTGATATATGCAGTACAATGCAGTAAGGCGTGTATATATCTGTACATTGGAGAAACAAAACAACCACTTCACAAACACATGGCATAACATAATGTAGGAGAAAAAAACCCATTAGGACAAAATTCAGCAGCCTATCTGTGTTTGAAAGACTAAGGCCACTCTTTTGAAGACATCAAAGTCCACATTCTCGATAGAGAGGACCACTGGTTTGAAAGAGGGGTCAAAGAGGTCTCTACATTAAGATTGAACAGCCCTCTCTCAATAGAGGGATATGACACCACCGAGCTCCTGTTTAGAACACAATCCTTTCAGAATTTCCAAGAAGGCTACACACCCACTTGCACTATTCAGATGATCCTGAGGGCACAGATAAACCTCCAAGTGGCCTCAATGGCTCTCAGAAAGAGTACTAACGACCAGATGGCTGCAAGGAATATAAATCCTTCCATTCTCCACCATTCAGTCAGAACTGAAGAAGCTCCTTGGACGAGAAGCGAAACATTTTCAAGGAAGAACAAAGTCCAGGTGCCTTTTGAAAAAGCACCTTTGGGACACCCTGGGTCAAAAATTTGCTTTCTCTTTCATGCCTTTCTCGTGTTAATAAATGCATCTGGTGGATAATTCCTGCCAGCTTGTGGGAAAGTGAGGAAAACAAAGTCAAGAGGTTGATAACTATTCTTAATGTAGCTTACAAATAAAGGCAGCAATATTTGATATCATGCCCTTGATAGGATAGCATCAGCCCTTCAAGGTAGGACAGGTCAAGAAGAGTCACAGGAAGGGCTCCAGGAGTGCTATTTATTAGTTGTAGGGTAGAGCTATAAATCCTGTCACCCATTTAAAAACAGCATGGTGAAGGCAGATTTCCTCACACTTTCTCCTTTCTTGGGGCTAAGCAACTGTTTCATTTCTCCCACTTCCTTCTCAACACCAGAAACTTTGCAAAGAGATGTCACAGTGAGGGCACAACAATTTATCCTTATTTAGTTCTCAAGGACTGATAGCACTTTAATTTGCTGTGAGGAAGAGACAATAGGCAAAGTGTCACTAACAACAAAAATTAGTCTTCAACATATAACTTACATTGTGACTATTCAAAGTTACAGTGGCACTGTGAAAAGCGACTTATGACCTGTCCTTGCACTTACTTTATGACCATTGCAGGATCCTCACAGTTATGAGATCACTGTTCAGGGCTTGGCAATCGGCATGTATTTATGATGGTTGCAGCATCCCAGGGTCATGTGATTGCCATCCGCCACCTTCACAGCCAGCCTCTGATAAGCAAAGTCAATGGGGGAAGCCTGATTTGCTTAATAACTGATTCACTTAACAACTGAAGTAATTCACAAACATGGCAAAACAGGTAATACTGTAACATCAAGCTTGCTCAGTGGTGGGATTCAAAAATTTTACTACCAGTTCTGTGGGCACGGCTTGGCTTGGTGGGCATGGCAGGGGAAGGATACTGTAAAATCTCCATTCCCATCCCACTCCTGGGGAAGGTTACTGCAAAATCCCATTCCCTTCCCACCCCACTAACCTGCTTTCCAGCTCTGTTCTCCTGTGCAGGGCAACAAAAGAAGACCCAGCCAATCAGCTGGGACTTGGGAGGCAGAGAATAGATGTGGGCAGGGCCAGTCAGAGGTGGTATTGGCCGGTTCTCCAAACTACTCAAAATTTCCACTACCGGTTCTCCAGAACTGGTCAGAACCTGCTGAATACCACCTCTGGGCTTGACTCACTTCATAACCACCTTGCTTAGCAACAGAAATCCTGGTCCCAATTGTGGTTGTAAGTTGAGAGCTACCTGAGGAAGATTAGGAATTTTTGCATTCAATATAAGGTTTGTGAACAGGGTTTTGTTGAAATTCCACAGAAAGCAAAATCATCACCATCATCATCATCATCACCAAACTCTTGCTTCATTTAGCGTAGTCTTAATTATTCAAGAACTTTTCTGCACCCAGTGAAAGTTTGCAGCCTATTTCCACATTTCATTTGTTTAATTTCTATATGCACCCATCAGATCATAAAGCTGAAGCTCAAATGCTTTGGCCACCTAATAAGAAGAGAGGACTCATTGGAAAAAAAGACCCTGATGTTGGGAAAGGCAAAAGGAGAAGGGGACTGCCAGCAGAGGTGGAGAAGGTTAGATGCGATGAACATGAATTTGGGCAACTCTGTGAAACAGTGGAATTCTGGAATTCTATGGTCCATGGCAAATAGTTGGGCACAAGTTAGTGACTGAACGACGACAACAAAAATAGTCACCCATCTCAGTCAACGATTCTGGGCAGCCTGCAATTCAGTTTTATGGTTTTTCCCCTTTCATTCCATTTATGACCCCCCCTCCTTTTCATTCCATTGTGATTCTTGGAGGGTGCCTGGACAAGTCCCTGCAATTTTCTTGGCAAGGTTTTTCAGAAGTGGTTTGCACTGGCCTCCTTTTCTAAATCTTAAATCCCTACTTTCATTTTGAAAATATATTGCTTTGTTTCCTGCTCTAGGAATTCTGGAGAATCCAAACAGCTGCACGTTATTTTATAATCCCTGAGCTGGCCTGATTAAGCTATTGTGCTCATATGAATTGGAGATGCATTCAATTTTGGTTATATATTTGCCAGCATCGGTGCTAAGACAGTACTTATGTGTATCAGGCCCATTCAAAAAATGTTAACATTTTTTCCAAAATGTTAACATTTTGAGATTTCTACCAACAATCCTTCCATCAATACAAATGCAAACACAGGCTGATCCAACATTCAAGGACATCTGCAAGAGTTGGTCAAAAAATCAAGATGTCAGTTGTGACTGCATAGAGCCACCCTTACCAACATTTTTGTTTACATTTTTTGCCAATATCTACTTCAAACAGAGGTTAAGAGAATATTGGTATTAATATATAGTATCAAATACTTTGCAGAAGAGTATGTGCACACCTGAAACGTCATAAAACCTGGTAGGCAAGCCATTTTGAAGCTCATACCCACAGAGCTATTTTATGTTAAACTGTGTTTGTACAAGATGCTTAAAGTTTTTTGTTATAATCTCCTTTCACACAAGATTTTTAACTTGATTTGGTGAACTGGCAGCAGATGGATCTTTAAAAGATGTAAGTTCATTGGTTTAAGTTGAAGGGAGGGACGAGTCAGGCTTAATGCTGTATTCAGGTTAAACAAGTGTGAATACAGCAAATATGAACCCAGGATTAAAAAGCTGAAGGAAATGGTGAATGCCATTGGTTCTGCTTTAGAATGAAGAGCTGAAAATGCAAACATCCAAAATTGGAGCTAAATAATCAGATAACCCTATATAGTCTGCTAAATACCTGCCAGCAGAGGTGGTATTTAGTAGGTTCTGACCAGTTCTGAAGAACTGGTAGCGGAAATTTTGAGTAGTTTGGAGAACCGGCGAATACCACCTCTGACAGGCCTCGCCCCCATCTATTCTCTGCCTCCTGAATCCCAGCTGATTGGCTGGGTCTTCTTTTGTTGCCCTGCACAGGAGAACGGAGCTGGAAAGCAGGTTAGTGGGGTGGGGAACAGAGGTGGTATTCAGCAGGTTCTGACCAGTTCTGGAGAACCGGTAGCGGAAATTTTGAGTAGTTTGGAGAACCGGCAAACACCATCTCGGCCTGGCCCCGCCCCATCTATTCTCTGCCTCCCAAGTCCCAGCTGATCGGCTGGGTGTTCTTTTGTTGCCCTGCACAGGAGAACGGAGCTGGAAAGCAGGTTAGCGGGGTGAGGTGAGAATGGAGATTTTACAGTATCCTTCCCCTGCCACTCCCACCAAGCCACACCCACCAAGTCATGCCCACAGAACCGGTAGTAAAAAATTTTGAATCCCACCACTGCCTGCCAACTGATAAATCCATATCTTTGTCAGTGTACAGGTTGAGATTTTGAATCCTGAAGGCAGGAGACTGTCCCCCCAAGATTCTTTTTCCATTACTGATTGTTCCTGGGATGAGGAAGCAAATTAAAAAAGCACATCGTGTCAGGTGCAGAGAAAAATCAGCAGCCACCTACAGAACAGGTGCTCTGTCTCTCCTGCTGTCTCTGTTGATGAGACATTTTCTTGTGTACAGGATGATCCTGGTGAAGACATAGCCCCAGCCCCTCCTCCTTCCTCTAGCTTTGCAAACTGGGATCTGGGGATCGATGATTGTGCCTCTTGGTGGAGGGGTCGTACTGAATTACTAGATAGTTTTTTCCATAGCAAAAATACAGGTAGTCCTGGACTTACAAGCATTGGTTTATTGACTGCTCAGAGTTACAAAGGCACTGAAAAAGTGACATGACCAGTCCTCATATTTATGATCATTGCAGCATCCCCACAGTCACATCATCAAAATGTGGGTGCTTAGAAACCATATATCTGATGGTGGCAGGGTCATGGGATTGCCCTTTGCAACCTTCCCAGCTGGCTTCCAACAAGCAAAGTTAAAGAGGAGGAAGCCAAATCCGCTTGATTCACTGAACAATGGCAAAGATTCCCTTAACAAACTTATTTAAAAAGTTGTAAAATTAGGCACCACTTACTTAATCCTCTTGCTTAGCAACAGAAATTCTTGGTCCCAATTGTGCTTTTAAACTGAGGACTACCAGCTTGCAGGCAAAGTTCAATAAAGCTTTCAGGTCCTTTGAACCTTTAGCCTTTATTGGTTAAACAGTTGAAAAGATAAAAGGGCTTTTTTTCCTGTAAGTATAAACTGATTGCCAAATGCCTGGAATCTGATCATGTGACCAGAAGAGGAAGCAACATAAAATCTTCCGAACCAGGTTTTTTTGGGGGGTGGGGTGTAGCTTTGAATAGCGACAGCATTTAGACATATATTCTCAAAGATCCATCTCATCCTGGGTACCTTTTTTAAAAAATTATTACCATCTGGCAGCCAGTACAGAATAATAAAAACAAGGACAAATAGGCTGAAAAACAGCTTCTATCCCAGGGCAGTAGCTCTGTTGAATTCTACTGTATAGTGCAGTGTTGCTGCAGTGTCAGGGGTTTTCAATTCAACGTGTGGAGTGTGAAGGATGTGAAAGAGCCTTGGTGGTGCAGGCTATTAAACGCCTAGCACTTAAATTCCAGCTGCCTGCAATCATTGCAGGCTCGAATCCCACCAGGCTCAAGGTTGACTCAGCCTTCCATCCTCTTGGGGTAGGTAAATTGAGGACCCAAGATTGTTGGGGGCAATAAGCTGACTTTGTAACAATGCCGCTTAGTAATAAGCAGGCATATGCAATGGAATGAAGGCTATTGCTGAGCACATTGGGTTGTGCTCCAAACATTGTAAGCCGCCCTGAGTCTCCGGAGAAGGGCGGCATATAAATATGAATAAAAAATAAAAATAAAAAAATAAAAAAGGATGTGTGTTTGTGTTTATTTTCATGGTCATGATATGCACTGAAGATGGTGTTTGATTTTGTTGTATGAGGTGCAATGACAATAAACGAAACTAAACTAAACTAAATATACCACTTCACAGTGCTTTACAGCCCTCTCTAAGCAGTTTATACAGTCACAGCATATTGCCCCCAACAATTTGGGTCCTCATTTTACTGACTCGGAAGGATGGGAGGCTGAGTCAACCTTGAGCCTGGTGAGATTTGAACTGCTGAATTGCAGGCAGCCGGCAGGCAGCTGAAGTAGCCTGCAGTACTGCATTCTAACCACTGTGCCACCATGGTACAGGGGTTAGAATGGTTAGCAACGAAGGGCTACCTGTAGTAAAAACACACTTTATATTCCCCATTCTCAATGATTGACCATCATTTCTGTCTTCTCTGACAAGAAGAATCACCGGCTAATATATACAATTCCTGCTCCATTGGTGTGCACTATAGTTCCTTCTTGCATGTACCTTTGTTTAACAGAGACTCGATCCATATACAGTGGTACCTGGGTACTCAACTGCTTTGAAACTCATCAAATTTGGTAGTCAACACATTTTGATGCAAAAGTTTTGTCCTGGTACTTAGAGTAGAATAGAAAAACAGAGTTGGAAGGGACCTTGTAGGTCATCTAGTCCAAACCCCTGCTCAAGCAGGAGACCTTATACCATTTCTGACAGTTGGCTGTCCAGTCTCTTCTTGAAAGCTTCCAGTGATGAAGCTCCCACAACTTCTGAAGACAAGCTATTCCATTGGGTGATTGTTCTCACTGTCAGAAAAGTTCTCCTTATTTCTAGGTTGAATTATTCCTTGATCAGTTTTCATCCACTATTCCTTGTCTGGCTTTCAGGTGCTTTGGAAAATAGCTTGACCCTTTCCTCTTTGTGGCATCCCTTCAAATATTGGAACACTGCTATCATGTCTCCCCTGGTCCTTCTCTTCCCTAGACTAGCCATGCCCAGTTCCTGTAACTGTTCTTCATATGTTTTAGCCTCCAATCCCCTAATCATGCTGGTTGCTCTTTTCTGCACTCTTTCTAGAGTCTCAACATCTTTTTTATAGTGTGGTGACCAAAACTGGATGCAGTATTTTAGGTGTGGTCTTACTAAGGCTTTATAGAGTGAAATTAATGCCTCACATGATTTTGATTGAATTCCTCTGTTAATGCAATTTAGGATTGCATTGGCTTTTACTCATCATTTGTTTAATACTCAATGCACAAACTGGAACTTGTCAGTGTTGGCTGCTTTGTGACTCATTACATTATTCCTTATGGGAAAAATATGTTTGGTACTCATCATTTTTGGTACTCATCATGCTTCCCAGAACCAATTAACGATGAGTACTGAAGTACCACTGTATAATTAACTGCTCCCAAAACATCCAAGGCCTATTTCAGTGGAAAACTGAAGGAATGGGAACTAATTATTCCTCAGATTTCAAATACTCCTTGAATAAACACTTGGAAGCGATCTTCCTTTCCCATAAGAGATCCAGCATCTTACCAAGCCTTTTTCTTTGGAAGAAAAACAAAATACCAATTTTCTTTTAAAATACCCTTTGAAAATCTAGTTGTCAATAGCAGAAGTGCACAGACTCTGGAAACAGGGAACTTGCCAAACTTTTGGGGTTAGGCCAAAGTTGCTGCTGGTTGTAATTTTGACGTGTTAGAACAGAAACATTAGTATGTTCAAGAAAAGCTGTTAATTATATTTAAATTACTTTGTTTAAACACAATTTACATCATACAGTTTTCTGGCTTTTCTACTGAGTACTGAATACAAACCTCAAAACTGTGTTTTGTTAATTCAAAGGGGTGACAGTTGCTTTTTGCATGGATCCAGTTATATAGAGCAGTGTTTCTCAACCTCAGCAACTTTACAATGCGTGGACTTCAACTCCAACAAATTCCCTAGCTAACATTCCTCCAGAATTCAATCCTGGAAATTAAAATACACGCATCATAAAAGTTGCTGAGGTTGAAAATACTAATATAGAAGTTTGATTCTGCAGCCTGGTCATCTGAAGTGATATGATAGTCAAACGAGGAAGATCCAGATTGAAATTCTCAGAGCTGCTATTATTATTTTGTTTTTAGATAAAAATATCCCTTAAAAGTTGACAGGATAAAACAAAGACAGAAGGGGAGCTATTCATGCCGTCTCATAGATCCTTGAAATAAAGATGAAGTGGATTTTTTTTAAGTATTCCAAAATAACTTTCTTCCATATAGCTTGTCTGATAAATTCTACCTCCTTTCTTTCACATTTATTATTCTATTTTTAATCTTCCACTTGCTTTTTTGCATTGCAGAGTATACATGCAGACAAATACACACATATGCGCATTTACTAAACGCACTGAAAACCAAGGCAATGCATCTTATTTCCTCTTTACATATTTTATGAACCTGTATAAAGAAACACAATATTTTTCACCCGAAATGAGTTCTGGGCTTTAAGAATTGCCATTCTTACCCATCTAATTCTCCTTGTTAAGAGAGAAAAAGCCAGCCAAAAAAACTAGTGTAGTGTGTTGCATTAGACACAATATTGGATTTAAACCAGAAAATGTGTCCACATTTATACCATCCATTGGGAGGAAACAAATGTCATCAAGGGATCTTTGACTCAGTTCCCTCGTCTCATGTTATTCTACAGTGCAAACCTGTGGTTTTCCTGTGCAACTTCTCCAAGAAGCCATGGTTAGGAGAATTGTGGGTTTATGCATCATGGAACCAGGTTGACATTCCATTGGGCTTTTGTCCTGTTCTCTTCATCACTTTTTGCCAATGAAACGTATACAAAGGGAAAGAAAAGCTGGGCCAGATGCCCGTTGTCAACTGCTTGCTACTTTTAAATGCAGCATTAGGAAGGGGTAATGGCCTAATTTCCAAAATGGAGCAGGCTCTTTGTAAAAGGATCCCTCCTCCTCCTCCTCCTCCACCTCCTGCTGCACAGCTGGCACACCATCAGCCAGGTCTACAATTAACAGCTCTCCACAATGTCTGACTTGCAAGCAATACATCAGTTTGGGCTCGACACCGAAAATAGCAACTTGCTGGGAAGGCATGATTGCAGAGAATCAGGGAAAGCTGCAGCTCAACACCCCCCCACACACACACACACTCTTCCCAACACAAGGCTCTCCGGAGGTTGATTTCCCCAGCAGTTGTGGCGCAAGATCTGCCGCCCCAAGGATCACACCTCTACTTGGGGATGACGAAGATCTGCTGCTGTGGCTCAGGGGCTTCCTCGGTGGCAACAGGAGGCCTATTTATCCTGGGGGCCAGCTCTGTCAATCATATTTTGGAGAGGGACTGAAATCTAAGCCTGTGTGAACCACCATCATGGCCAGTTCATAAAGCACCAGTCTGACAACTCTCTCAGGCTTAGCTCTATGGGGCACCCAGTTACTCTGGAGAAACTCATGTCCTATGGGGTGAGGGGGGGAAATCACGGTTTCCAAGGCTGGCTTGAAGGGCAGCTATCCTGGGCAGAGGTGGGTATTCAGCAGGTTCTGACCAGTTCTGGAGAACCGGTAGCGGAAATTTTGAGTAGCTTGGGGAACCGGCAAATCCCACCTCTGACTGGCCCCGCCCCCATCTATTCTCTGCCTCCTGAGTCCCAGCTGATCGGCTGGGTCTTCTTTGGTTGCCCTGCACAGGAGAACGAAGCTGGAAAGCAGGTTAGTGGAGTGGGGATGGAATGGAGATTTTACAGTATCCTTCCCCTGCCATGCCCACCAAGCCACGTCCACCAAGCCACACCCACAGAACTGGTAGTAAAAAAAATTGAATCCTGCCACTGATTCCTGGGAACCATCTTTTCTTTTCTTTTTTTTAAAGATTTTTAAATCCACCTTTATTGTTGTTTTTTAGAAATAATTCAAGGCAGCGAGCATACATAATATTCCTTCTTCCTCCTATTTTCTCCACCCTGTGAGGTGGGTCAGGCTGAGAGTGAGTGACTGGCCCAAAGTCACCCAGCCAGTTTTTGCTGCCTAAGGCGGGACTAGAACTCATCGCCTCCTCGTTTCTAGGCTACCATTTTTAACCACCACAGCAAATTGGCTCTTCATTTGATTCCTGTCCTGGTTTGCTGCCTGAAATAGCTGCATCCGTCTGCCCAATCCAAGACATCAGCAAATCAGAAACAGCCATGGTTCAGCATTTCTTCTTCCTTTCTTGGTATATTTATATTTTATAATGCCTTGTTTAAAACTTTTCAATATAGCCTCGCAGTTCAATACAGCCCCGCAGGAAAGAAAAGCCCCTGATTGACAGCTAAAACAATTGCATATAATCATCAGAAGCTTAGCCTCCAAGTCCAAGGCCTGAAGTATTTTAAGGAGAAGAAATCATGTGCAGGAGCTTCTCCCAACTTCTAGCTCTCCAGATGTTTTGGACTATAATTAGTTTAATTTAGTTGAGTTTTCTTTACTTTACTTTATTGTCATTGCACCTGTACAATGAAATTAAGCACCATGTTCAGTGTGCATTATAACTATGAAAGAAAACACAAGCACACATCCTTCACATTCTATACAATTGAATTGAAAACCCCTGCTATTGCATTAATATTGCACTATCCAGTAGAATTCAATATAGTTACTGTTATGTATGTAGGTTTGAATGTTATTGGTTTAGTTTGAATTGTTCTTGTAAAATGTCAAATATGATTGGTTTAAAAAGTGTGGGAAAACCCTGCACTCTGATTGGCTGGCAACTGCGGCTGCTGGCTATAAGTAGCAGCCGCAGCCCAGCCAAATCGGGTCTGTTATGAGCTGTAGTCACTAATAAACTCTTCACTGAAGCACTCCGCGTCTGACTCTTCATGCAAATCTAACACTGGCGACGAAGGTGGGATCCTTCCCGAAAGAAGACAACACGGAGAACAAGCTGAGAGAGATGGCTGCGCTGAACACCCCCCCAGCCCCGCTTGACCGACGGCAGAAGACTGGGACTCATATGCAGATTCGTTTCCAAATGTATTTGGAGGGAAACGATTCGCCAACATTTCCGACAAGCGGAAGAGGGCAGTCTTTCTCACCACTGCGGTCCGCCGTTTTCAAGATGGCGAAGGCATTGGCGGAGCTGCAGATGTGAAGGTAATGGACTGGCCCGACTTAGAAAAGTTATTAAGAGCCCATTACGTGCCACAAGTATCGTGCCTCATTAAGACACGAATTCTACCGTCGGATCAGGGGAAAGCGAAAAGTTAATGACTTCGTGGCAAGTTTAATGTGAGTTTATCAACTTTGAAGAGGTGCATGTGATTTGTTCTAGGCCTAAAGACAAAGCTTATGTATTTTAGATGGCCATGCTCACAGCGATCGATTTTAAAGTTACTCCCATGGCCCTGGTGAGGTAATCACAAAGACAGCCAGGTTTTGCAGGAGACCAACGAAGATTTTAATGAAACCTAAGATCACGCTTAAGGAGGCCATAGAAGAAGCTTCTTCAGCGGAAGCTACCAAGTCCTCAGCAGCAGCCATGAAGAAAATTAACAAGGCGCAAGCCATCCTGATGTGGAAAAATCCACAACAACCCATTGCGAACAAATAGATTCTGATTCAGACTGTAGTGAGGTGGAGGAAGGAATTTATAGACTCAGAATGGAGAAGAAAAGGAAAGACCTTGGAAGAAAAAGGACAAGACTTTTATTGCAGAGGTTGTGGGGGCACCCCTGCACTGAATGCAAGTTTTTGATACCATCTGCCTCCGTTGTGAAAAAGAGGTCACCTAGCAAGAGTCTGCAAATCATCCAGAACTCCACCAAGCAGAAAGAAGTTTCCTGATAAAGAATTCAAGCATAACAATCAGTGAAAAATGGGGCAACACAGAAGCAAATGGGAAGAATGAAACTCATCAAACAGTCACTATTGGTTATTCTTCACCCTTAAGAAGCAGAAAAGTACATGTGAAGGTACTTATTGAAGGAAGGCCTTGCCAAATGGAAGTGGACTCAGGCTCCTATTTATCTATGGTGTCATGGGACACTATTCACAGGCTACTTCCCAACATTCAGAAGAAGCATTTCCAGAAGCAAGCACTGACTCTAAAGACTACCAAGGGAACAAGATTCCAGTAGTTGGAACAAGAGAATTCAACGTGAAGTTCAAAGGCCACACCAAACCTTTGTCCCTAACCATCGTGGACAAAGACCGCCCAAGCTTGCTGGGACTTGAGTGGTTCAATCCACTAGGCATCGAGGTGACTGGCATCAATCACGTGAGCAACACTGAATAGGAGGAGGCCTTGAAGTCTGAGTTTCCAGAGGTCTTCAGAAGGATTGGGCAAGTATATGGGGACCCCTATCACTTTCAACCTAGATCCCAAGGTGCCCCCAATTCGCTTAAAGCCCAGAAGGGTCCCATTTGCCTTAAAGGAAAAAAATTGATGCACAATTAGATAAACTAATAGCTCAAGGAGTTTTAGAGCCCACTGACCACTCCAGATGGGAGACACCCATAGTCACACCAGTCAAGACTGATGGGTCAGTAAGAATCTGTGGGGACTATAAGGGGACACTGAACCATGCGCTGCAGCAGAGCACATACCCAGTTCCAGTGGTGCATCACTTATTACATTCACTTGGCAGGGGTACAGTCTTTGCTAAATTGGATCTGGCCCAGGCATATCAACAACTAACAGTTGATGATGCCACTGCAGAGGCCCAAACCATTGTGACTCATAGAGGTGCCTTCAAATGTAAAAGGTTACAGTTTGGAGTAGCGTGGCACCAGGCATTTTCCAAAGCCTTATGGAAAGAATGCCAAGGACTGCCAGGGTAGTGCCTTACTTTGATGATGTGTTAATCTCTGCTGAAAATGACACTCAGTTACAAGAGAGACTCAGAGAAGTCCTTACCAGATTCAAGAAAGCGGGGTTAAAAGTCAAGGAAGAAAAATGCACTCTTAAAACTGACTAGGTTGAGTTCCTGGGCTATATGATTGACAAGCATGGCATCCACCCTACAGATGCCAAGGTCCAAGCAATCAAAGAAGCCCCTAGACCTAAATGCAAAACAGATTTGCAAGCTTTCCTTGGACTCATTAATTTTTATCACATGTTCCTACCTCAGAAGGCAACCATTGCAGAACCATTACACAGATTACTTGACAAAAAGTCTGTTTGGGTCTGGGGCAGGAAGGAACAATCAGCATTTAACAGTATTAAAAGACTAATCACGTCTGATGCTGTACTCATACAGTTCTCTGAGAATTTACCTGTTGTACTGACTTGTGATGCATCCCCTTTGGAGTAGGGGTGGGGTTTGAGTCACAGGCTTCCCAGGGGAGGGAAGCTCCTATTGCATTTTACTCTCGCACCTTGACCAAAGCAGAGAGGAATTACAGCCAATTGGACAAGGAAGCATTGGCAATTGTTGCAGCTGTCAAGAAATTCCATGAATATCTTTATGGGAGAACATTTACCATTGTCACAGATCACAAACCCTTGTTAGGCATTGTGGCAGGAGACAAACCTACACCCACTATCCTGTCACCAAGAATGCTGAGGTGGACTGAATTTCTTGCTGCTTATTCATACAAACTTATCCACAAGCCTGGCAAGGACATTGGCCATGCTGATGCCTTGAGTCGCTGCCCACTTCCTTGTCACAAGGAGGACTTTGAACCTGAGGCACACACCTTTTTCCTAGAAACTGTTGCCAAGCTTCCAGTACACGCTGCTGAAATTGCCAGAGAGACTGCCAAAGACACTTTATTGGCTCCTATTATAGGCTGGATTAAGAAAGGTTGGCCTTTCAAGATCTACCTCACCTTGCCCAACCTTTTAAGTCCAGGCAAACTGAATTATCTGTATTAAGAGGATGTATTTTGTGGGGTAACAGGGTGGTTATTCCTGCAAAACTGCAAAGAGAGGTTTTGGAAATGTTACATGAGGGTCATCCAGGTATTGTAAGGATGAAGGGATTGGCCAGAAGTTATGTATGGTGGCCAGGTATTGACAAAATGGTTGAAAACTGGGTTGCATCTTGTCCCAACTGTCAGGTAGTCAGGCCTGCCCCACCTCTCACCCCCAAACAGGAATGGGAATGTCCTAGGGGCCCATGGTCTAGGATTCACATTGATTTCGCTGGCCCTACCAAAGGGCACACCTTCCTTATTATAGTAGATGCATATTCCAAATGGCTAGAGGTAATCCCTATGGCATCCACCACAACTGATGCTGTCATCAAGCAGCTCAAAAGCTTTTGTAACCCACGGGTTACCTGATGTTCTTGTCTCTGACAATGGCCCTCAATTTACATCCAACCTTTTGAATCCTATTTAGCACAACAGGGTATCAGACATGCCTCACTGCCCCTGGGCACCCTTCGGCTAACGGCCGGGCTGAATGCATGGTACGTTTTACCAAGGAAAAGCTTCAGCAACTGGGTCCTGGGGACATCACTGAGAAAGTTGAAAAACTTCTTAGTGTTCAGCACATCACTCCTAACCCATCTAATAACTTATCCCCAGCAGAGTTGTTGATGGGTAGGAAACTTAGGTCTTCCCTTGACCGCCTTCATCCCACTTACGCACCCAACGCACCACTAGATTCCACTTCCAAAGTTCGCACATTCAGTGTGGGTGATTCTGTTTATGCTAAGAACCTTATGGGTGAACCCTTATGGATTCCTGCTGAAATAACTCACATCACAGGCCCTCGTTCTTACAGGGTACAAACAGAGGATGGAGTCCTCTGGAGCAGGCACATAGCTTAGATCCAGATTACCTCAGGAACATCGCAATTGTTCCTCTCTAATTCCCTCACCTGATGTTTTTTTCTAGGGGGAAGGGGAGGAGCAGGAGGATAATCAGCAAGCAAGAATCAACCCCATGTGTAACGAGTCATTATGACAGGAACCATCCCAAAACCTGTCACAATGCAAAAATCCATCCTTAGAAGTGGAAGATTGCACATCACTACCTGACTTGGGTGCTGACATTGGTTTGGAGATGGGTTGGATGAGAGACCGGATTGTAACACTCAAACAGGGTCTTCTGTCACTGGAAGGCCGAATAGGGAAATGTCAACAGACACATTTCCTCTCTCACTGGGTGAGAACACTAAAACTTCTGAACCACGAAGGTCTCAACGTACACGTAAGAGTCCCACCTATTTAAAAGAATACATTAGATAGGTTGGGGTTTGGTATGCACTGAACCTAGTGGGGAGGGGTGTTATGTATGTAGGTTTGAATGTTATTGGTTTAGTTTGAATTGTTCTTGTAAAATGTCAAATATGATTGGTTTAAAAAGTCGGAAAACCCTGCGCTCTGATTGGCTGGCAACTGCGGCTGCTGGCTATAAGTAGCAGCCGCAGCCCAGCCAAATCGGGTCTGTTATGAGCTGTGGTCACTAATAAACTCTTCACTGAAGCACTCCGCGTCTGACTCTTCATGCAAATCTAACAGTTACTGCTCTGGGATAGAAGCTGTTTTTCAGCCTATTTGTCCTTCTTTTTTATTATCCTGTACCATCTGCCAGATGGCAATAGTTCAAAAAAAGGGTGAACCCTATAACCCTAGAATATCAGACCATTGATCAGGGGTGGGCTTCAAAAATTGTAGCAACAGGTTCTCTGGGTGGGCGTGGCCCTGGTGGGCGTGGCCTAGTTGGCCTTCTGCATCATGGCAGGGGGGCATTTTTGCCCTCCCTGGGCTCTGGAGGCTTTCCCCGAGCCTACAGGAAGGCAAAAACAGCCTCCCCGGGTTCTGGAGGCTCTCTGGAAGTCTGTTTCTGGCCTTCCCAAACTTCCGGGAGGCCCATTCTTTGCCCTCTCTGAGCCTCTGTGCGTGCCCTGCACTTACCTGCATCTAAAACGGGCTGCATGGGGACTCCTGGGAGTGGACAGGCGGGGTGGGCAGGGCCAGCCAGGAGTGGGATTTGGGGGTTCTCCGAACTGTGCAGAATCTTAGCTACAGGATCTCCCAAACCCCTGCGAACCCCTAGCAGCCCACCCCTGCGGTTGGTGACCATTTGATTGGTGGCATAGTCTGAAGCCATCTGGGAATTGAAATCCATACATCTCAAAGTGGTCAAGGTTGGAAAACCCTGCTCTAGCTGGATTCGTTTTAAGAAGATAGGCAACTTCTTTGTCTCAAATGCAATTATTTGGATACATACGGTAGCACATCCTTTGCTGGAAATCTGCACATCATCCTTCACCCACTAAAACTTTGGGTGAGGCTTAGGAAGCTCTGCCAACAGCTGCTGCCAAATTAAATGGAGTAATAGGACAACAAGTGGAATTCATTGTGAGAAGTAATTCTTGAACTATGTTAAAATTTATTTCAGAGGATCCACCCACTTTTGGGAGTGCAGCCCTCAGCACCTCACTCAAAATCCAAGCAGGCTTCATCCTTCTCACTCTTGTACACCCCATCTCATTGTAATCTCTCTCTTTCTCTATTTATCTCTCTTTCTCTGTGTCTTTCTCACTCTGTTTCTTTCTCATACACACACACACACACATCTATCATTCTCTATCATCTATATCTATCTATCTATCTATCTATCTATCTATTATCTACTGTATCTACCATCTGTCCATCCACCCATCCATCCACCCACCCATTCATCCATCCATCGTATCCATTATCTACTGTATCTACCATTTATCCGTCTATCCATCTATATCTATCTATCTATCTATCTATTATCTACTGTATCTACCATCTGTCCATCCACCCATCCATCCACCCACCCATTCATCCCTCCATCGTATCCATTATCTACTGTATCTACCATTTATCCGTCTATATCTATCTATCTATCTATCTATCTATCTATCTATCTATCTATCTATCATATTTCTATACCAGCTATCCTATTTAACTGACTCTGGTTGGTTTACAAAGAACATAATAAAATAATATAAAAACATGACTAAAAAGCACAAATAAAAAACAAACTTAAAATACAAGATAAAAAGTAAAAAGTAAAAAAATCGAAGTTGAAAAATTAATAAGGCTAAAATACTAAGAGTTCTCTTTAATTAAGAGGTCTTGGATCACACAAGCAGGGAATTATTTTTACACCATCAGCTAATATTAATCGGAAATGCCAGAAGCGGAACCCATGAATCAGATGCCAATCAATCAAGCCAGACTGAAGGGATGCCAAACTTGATATTAAAGCATAGACTTCTACATTGTCACATACAATTTCATGGAATTGGGCCCATTTTCAATTTTTTTGCCCCACTGGAGAGAAATGTTTATTATTTTGTGGGTTTTGTATATGGGTTACCTGAAAAAGATACTGACCCTTTTCCAACCCTAATCTAAACAAGCTCTAGGTTCACACAAGATATTTAAGAATGAACTACATTAGCAAAACCGAATTCCTATGTTCATACCATTCATGCTCACGTTAACTACATTATGGTTTAATATGATGGACCGGTAGTTTATCCAATACACTAGGCCTCTACATTCTGCATCAGAAATTATCCAACCCCATACAGTATTAGCCTAACCTAATCTAGTCTGTTGTATAAACATAGTTAATGGATGCATTCACACAACTTGCTTTAACTGATTTAACCCATTTTCTGACTTTGCATACTATTTCATCCATAAATTATCCAAATGCCCAGGGGCTTCCATGACATGCTAAGGTACAAAAGGCAAACCAAAGTTAACATTAACCAAGTGTAGTTTGGCATATTGGATGAACACAACTGGGGTGTAGGAGCTATGCTGAAAGGGAGAGAAGCAAATTATTGGTGTGATAATAAAAAAAGGGGGGACATGATCATGTCGCATATTTATGACACGATTGCACAAATAATTGGCGCAAATTATATAATTCATATTGTTTGCACTACAACATGATTCAGGTGAAATCACTTGCCACCCTGCAGAGGTCCATAAAGGGGGCAGGAATAAGGCATGTTCTTACTGGGGGGTTGAAAAAGAGTTGCTTACACTTTGGTGCTCAGGCGGTGTGTGTGTGTATGTGTGTGTGTGTGTGCTGATCTATCAAATTTATATAGCTGCCCATCTCATGTATGTGACTAGACAACCTATACTAAACAAAATAATGTAAACAATGTTTAATGATTGTTTAAAACAATTCAAATATGAATAAGACCACGGGAGAATGCATCAAAGTCTTACACAACATAGCCATCTCATGGACTGTTTCCTATATTCAGGATCTGTCTGTGGCAAGTAATTTCTCCCTTAACTTCATTAAATTTGCTTTTTTTTTAATGAAGTAGCTGCCTGGAGACCAGCTGTGTCATTATGCAAGCAGCCAATTGAGACTCGCACCACCCTACTTTGTGGACAGCTGTTTTGGGATGGCACCCATCAATGCCCCATCAAAGTGATTAGTAGCATTCAGTTTAAATTGCTAGATTCCAGAGGACTGAGTGGGAGGTGTGAGCCATCGCCTTCTTTTTTTAGGAAATCAGATGAACGATCCATCAGGCCCAGACTTCTGACAGGCAGCGGTGCCTCCAAATCTCAAACTGGGTGTCTTTCCTACCCTTTTAAAGTACTGATTCCCAAACTTTTGCCTTCATTACTCCAAACTAGTTATCACAAAGTCTTATCAAACTTCCAGGGCCGGTCATAAATCCCACACTGTAACGTAACGTCAAACAGCTGATGAACAAATGGTCGTAACTCGAGGACTACTGGTATTATAAAAACAGTTATCAATGAATGATCTTTAATTCATTTCAACTAACTACCATTGGTAACTTCATCAAGTTTCATCCACCACATGAATTCAACTAGCTAGACTTGAGAAGAACAGACATTCAACCATTTATTGCAAGCCAGATGCCCCACAGTCCAGCTGTGTTATCACATTTTGATACATCAGCTTAAAACCTAGAAGCCTCTTGCCAAGCTTACTTAGAAATAACTTTTGTTACTCTGCCTTAGTGTATTTGTGAATCCAACCCACTAAACCAAGTTATGGCTCAGTGTCATGGGCAAATCTAGAAAACAGGTTAATTGAAGTAACCAAGTTAATCATATTGTGCAAATCCAGACACTTTGTAGAAGCTCTGGCAAAACAGCTAACAAGTTTAGGCAGTATCTCAGATGGCATTGTAATAAAATAAAAAAAAAGGGAATCTATTTGGGTCAGAAAGCAGGACTATCAGGAAGAATTTGTGGTTGGGGCAGCTGGAAAATCTGTGTCAACTAATGCCACAGCAAGTCCATTTATCACCGTGACTATATTACAAGGCCATTGTCTCCTGATTAAATGCATTTTATTTCAGTGATGCTTGTGGTTTCACTGGCTCTGAGGAGCTTTATAGCAATTGCTTAGGAGAAGCCAGGCCAAGGAAGAATATTAGCGTTGTGGTCTCTAACAAAAGACCCACATCGGTCCTGGAAGATTATTGGGAGGGGCAAAGCATTTATAAGGCAGCAGTGGCTTGATGGGGTTGATAATCTAACAGCCACCCAAATCAGGTCTGCAGGAGATTTAAGCTCCTTGGTTGAGTTGAAGGTTGTGGAGTGCAATGGTTAGGATGCTGAACTGGGACTAGGATTATTCAGTCCTCAGTCAACTTTAGAAACCAGTTGAGAGAGATGTGCAAAGCAGGCCAAGGGACATGTGATCTGAACTAGAAAACCTCTCTCAACTTCTGCCCTTGTGATTGAAATGATCGACCTAAATTGGCCTAAACTAGGGGTGGCTATGTTGGTTTTCCATTTCAAATGAATGTGCGATCCAGCTTCTTTGGGAAACTCATTTTATGATACCGGCCAAAGAAATGACAATCCCAGTGCTTGTCCTCAGGGGAAACCTTGGTTTAAAAAGGACACCATTCTAGCCCTTCTTGAAGCCTCAGCTCTTCCTTAGACTCACCAGTGATGGATGTGCCTCTTTAATGCCAGGCATGGCAATTTGCAATGCATTTATGTGCATATGAACCTCCTGTTATTTCACGCATTCATTTTAAACTGTTGGGAACAGATCTCAAGAACAGCTGCGTTCTTCTACAGTGATGTCTCTTTATAGCACAGAAAAGATATCATCTTCTCTTTTTTTTCTTTTGCCTCAAAGGATGTGATGGGGCTTCTTTAAATCCTTCAGCATCATGTAAAGAAGACTTGTGACTCTTGATACAAGAAGGGAGACATTAACGAGCACGTTTCAATTGTCATAGAATTGGAGGATATTGCTGAGATCTGTATTGTCCAACTGGCTATCCAAAATAAGACGAGTGGCCAACAAAAGGCTATCCAAAAGTGATGAAGCAAAGACATAAGCAGATATGGGAGCAACGTTTAAAAGGCTTTGAATGGAATATAGGGCTCTTAATTGCAAAATGTTGTTTGTGAGCCTGTTCTTGAAGACATCTTGGTAGTTGAATGCAGTTACTACTATTGAGGGATATCTTGGCGTCCTAGTGGACAGCCAATTAAATATGAGCCAGCAATGTGTTACAGCTGCCAAAAAGCCAACACCATCCTAGGCTGCAATTAACATAGGGATAGAAATAAGATCACGTGAAGTGTTAGTACCAGTTTATTATTTATTTATTTATTTATTTATTTATTTATTTATTTATTTATTTGATTTCTAAGCCACCCCATCTCCCAAAGGACTCGGGGCGGTGTACAAACATAGAAACAGTACAAATATACAATTAATTATATGGGTCCGGGTTATTTACGGGAGCGTCTACCGCTGGCATCTAATACCAACCGCCTGTGAGCGACAGGCAGGGACTTCTCGGGTGCTGTCTGCGACTCAGTGTCGGTTGGCAGTATCCCGGGGAAGGGCCTACTCTGTAGCGGCTCCCACTCTGTGGAACCAACTACCTCTGGGCTCCTTGCCCCTGACCTCCGCGACCTTCCGACACGCGACCTAAAAACCTGGTTGTTTGAACAGGCTGGGCTGTGCTGACTCCCTGGGAATGGGTTTTAATTTTAAATTTATTAATGGATTTTAGTTCAATTTGGCTTGTTGTAATTTAATTCTATTTTAGCTAACTTAATTTATTGTATTGTTTTTATCTGTGAGCCACCCGAGTCCTTTTGGAGAGGGGCATGCAAGTCAAATAAATAAATAAATAAATAAATAAATAAAAAGAAATTAAATAAGAAACCCAATTACAAGCTAAGACGATAAAACCATCGTTTAAAACTCCCATCCCCACCCTCAGTCCAGGTCAACAAGTTGGAATAACCATGTTTTAAGCCCCATGGAAAAAGCAGAGATCAGGGGCCACCTGAAGCTCCAGGGGCAGTTGGTTCCACAGGGTGGGTGCTCCCACAGAGAAGGCCCTACCCCTAGGGGTCACCAGCCGACATTGTCTGGCTGACGTAACCCCAAGGAGGCCCTGTCTGTGAGAGCGCACAGGAAGATGGGAAACAGTTGCTGGCAGCAGGGTCTCCCGTAAGTCTCCCGGTCCTAAGCCATGAAGGGCTTTATAGGTCAGCACCAGCACCTTGAATCTCACCCAGAGGGCAACCGGTAACCAGTGCAGCGCACGCAGGAGGGGTGTAACATGGGAGTATCGGGACGCTCTCATCACAACCAGCGCTGCTGCATTCTGGACAAGTTGAAGCCTCCAGGTGATCCTCAAGGGCAGCCCCATGTACAGAGCATTGCAGTAGTCCAGACGGGAAGTAACACGCGTTGGTAAGGCCACACTTGGAATATTGCATCCAGTTTTGATTGTCACAATATAAAAAAGATGTTGAGACACTGGAAAGAGTGCTAGAAGAGCAACAAAGATGATGAGGGGATTAGAGACTAAAACATATGAAGAACAGTTGCAGGGATTGGGTATGTGTAGTTTAATGAAAAGAAGGACTAGGGTGATATGCCATTTAAGGGGCTGCCCTAAAGAAGAGGGGGTCAACCTATTCTCCAAAGCACCTGAAGGCAGGACAAGAAGCAATCTGTGGAAACTAATCAAAGAGAGAAGCAACCTAGAACTAAGAAGAAATTTCCTGACAGTGAGAACAATTAATCAGTGGAACAACTTCCTCCGAGGTTGTGGGTGCTCCAACACTGGAGGGTTTAAAGAAGAGATTAAACAACCACGTGTCTGAAATGGTGTAGGTTTCTGCTTGCAGAGGGTTGGACTAGAAGACCTCCAAGGTCCCTTCCAACTCTGTTATTCTGTTATTTCAAGTGGTAATATTTGGCCATAATTCTGACTGGTCCAGTGAAGTGCATGTACATCTTGCCTTAAAAAAAAAAGAAACCTCTGGCTTTCTCTGGTTTGAGGGGTCGTTGGTGCTCTCTGAGGTGGTTTTTTGGGTTTTTTTTTTCTTGCAGAAATTTCATTATCCAAACTAGGCAACTAACGATGTTACCTAGTTTGGGTAATGTAACGTCTGCAAGAAAACAGCCAAACTCAGAGAGCACCAAGGACCCCTCATTTCAACCCTGAGCTACAAATGTTCTCCTTTATTAGTTTCTCTGGTTTGGGATCCAGTTCAAAGTGCTAGTTCTTACATCCCTAAATAGCAAGGGAACCAACGATTAGGGGAGTATCTATTCCCATATCAGCCTGCCTGCGCTTTGAGATTTTCTGTGAAAGCCCTTCTCTCTTTTAATTGTATACATTCAACTATGAAGTACCAGTTACCTTCCTTCTAAGCAAATCTGCCACTTGCAAGGGTGCTAACACTTAGTATCAGGGGTGGGGTGGGTGGGAGAGGAAGAAGTCTCCAACATTAACATCAAGTCACACAGTGGACAAGTCACCATGTAAAGTTTCTCCATAATTTCACAAGCCAGAGAAATCTATCTGTTGATTTTCTGCTTAGCAACACCGTACATTCCCTGGCCAATGTTTAAGGGCAAATGAAATCAGCTTTATGTTATGATTTACCATTGAGAAAATATATACATGCCTCTTAAGACTAAGTCATCATAACTTTGAAATTAAATACGGTCATAAAACTAAGCGAGCTTCAATAGATTAGCAAAGAACAATGATTAGAGAGCCAGTTTGGTCTAGTAATTAAGGCATCAGGCTAGAAACCAGGAGACTGTGAGTTCTAGTCCCGTTTTGGGCGCAAATCAGCTGGGTGACTTTGGGCCCATTGCAAGGAGACTGTGAGTTCTAGTCCCGCTTTGGGCATGAAAGCTGGCTGGATGACTTTGGGCCAATCACATTCTTTCAGCCCAACCCAGCTCACAGGGTTGTTGTTGTGGGTATATAAGGGGAGGAATGAGTATTTGATATGTTTGCCACCTTGATTTATTTATGAATAATAATACAGGTGGGATATAAATAAATAAATAAAATGCTAATTTGTTGTAGCAGCAGTAAGATATGCATTTTTAAAAGAGTTAACAGTTCTTGCTCAAATAATGCTGTAATTCCAGGAAAGTTTTAAAAAATGCAGAAATGACCTCAAAAGAATGGAGAGTAAATGTTCAGAAATTCAGAATATGGAGAAATAAAGATCACTTCTATATTTTCTTCCTTCAGAAATGCATGTTGCTGCTTTTGTGCCTGCCCCGTTCCGTCCACCACATCTAGCCCTTCCCCGTGCTCTCACGGCTTAAAGCAATGTTATTCAACCTTACACATTGGCCCTTCAACTATCTGGTGGTAGTGGTGGATCATGAGGATCATAATAAAAAAAAATACCTGCCATGAGAATGAAGGAGGCTAAAAAAAATGGTAGGAGGTGAGATTTACCTATTTAAAAACTGCATTATATCAGGCTCCCTATTGCAGATGTGAATACATCTAAAACAAATTTAAGGGTTGGGAGTTTTTCAAGGATAGGTTAGGTTACAACTATTTTAATAAATGAATCAATTTTTCAAAATTAAGCAAAACAAGAACAACCTCTTCCAGGTAGCCTTTCCTGCAGTGTTGTTTGTAGTATGTTAAGGTTTCAGATTTAAAAGGAAGAGAAGGAAAAGGATAGCAGAGGAATACTGTGTCTAAATCCTTTAAAAGAGCCAAAATGGAGTCACCCTTTCCCAATAGCTGTGCTTTCCTCAACACTGATTTAGCTGCTGGCTTTCTGTAAAGAGCCCTCCATCACTCGTTCATTCATAAATTGTTCCCAGAAAGTGCCTGTCGCCAGAGGCTGCGACACACCTAACCTCATCTGACAGCTCTGATTTATAGATTTTGCAACTGTGATGAATGCTAAGGACCTGGAACCTTGCTGTGTGTTCTTGGCCCCACATATCTTACAAACACAGCCCCTGCCCCACCAAGCTTTGCAGAAAGCCATTTTCTTCAACCTCCACATTTGGGCGTGCGGTTCACCACCTTCTCAATGTGATCCTAAGCCGTTCTGTGCCTGATACAGACAGAGCACTCATCGACTGAAAATCAGGACCAAGCACTGCAAATGTCAAATGATGAGGAAGTCAAGAGGAGGGGGTTCACCCTGTCTCATTTCTGCTGATGAAGAGCATAGCTTTGGGGTTCACAAGGTAATAGAGCAGGAGTTGCTTTATTTTAGTTTGAGAGAGAATCCAGAATCAAAGCTTGTGGGGGTCTTTAAATGACTCCAATTACCTGGCCACCCCATCATGCAAATAGATCTTTCTGCAAGGAAATAAATGAGGGAGCAAGGGGACGATGGAGGGAGCCATTTTAAGCTTGAAACAACAACAGCTTCCTTATGCCTATCATATTTTAAGCTACTTAGAATATAGAATAACTGAGTTGGAAGGGACCTTGGAGGTCTTCTAGCCCAACCACCCTGCTCAAGCAGGAGACCCTCTACCATTCCAGACAAATAGCTGCCTAATCTTTTCTTACAAGCCTTAAGTGATGGAGCACCCACAACTTCCGGAGGCAAGATTGATTGTCCTCACTAACATCTTAGTTATCATTTTATTGATGGTTCATGCCATGGTTTGGTTGGCCCATGTTATTCCTTTTAACATCCACAAGTCACACATCATCACTGGAGGTGGTCAAGAAGAGATTGGACAGCCATTTGCCCAGAATGGTATAAGGTCTCCTGTTGAGCCAGGGGTTGGATTAGAAGACCTCCAAGGTCCTTTCCACACTGTTATTGTGAACTCAGTTTTCTTCTTTGTGATACTGTTGAATCAAACTCAAATAGAAAAGTTGAGGATGCTCCATCACTGGAGGTGGTCAAGGAGAGATTGGACAGCCATTTGTCCAGAATGGTATAGGGCTTCTTGCTCAATGATGAGGTTGGACTAGAAGACCTCCAAGGTCCCTTCCATCTCTTGTTATTCTATTCTGTAAGTCTTCCCTAACAGGCCCCCTTTTGTGAATGAAGAGAGGCCTGGGAATTGTGAGGAGTAGAACGTTCTCTCCAGTGCTTTGAAGGGATCAGCTAATGAAGACATTGTTGTCAAGGTAGCAGAATTTTTGCATCCTCTTTTTAAAAAATTTAAACAAACACACACACACACACACACACAGAGCAAATGTTTAACATGGAGCTAAATATTTTACCCAAAGGGAAAGAGTTGGTTAAACTGCCAAACAGCAGATCAGATTATTTGATTATGAAATGGTTAGTATTTAACCCGGTACTAACCATGCTGGGAATTAACCTGGGCCTTTTGATCCTTGCTGGTCTCCCTGTAATTCCTACCATGTTCGCAGTGGCTGAGTTAGCACAACATGCTATTGGCAAAGTAATACAATGCATTTTGGTTTCACATTATAGCCTGCTTTTTACAGCATGCTGTGAGAATGATTGGGTTCCCGCACTCCAATTGAGTGTGTTGTGTAAAGCTAGCGGATGTGCACCTTCCAAATTCTAGCTCTAAATGAATTTTCCCTGCCTTGTTTTGGAGATGGCAGCCTAAGAATTGTTTTTCCTGTTAAGACCAGATACCATCAAGTTTTTTCCTCCAAAGACAACCCACTATTTTGAAGATGCCCACAAATAGGGCATGAAGATATCACCATCTTCTATTTGTTGTTCCCAGGTGAGGTTTATGTTGTAGATGGAATGTGAATCAAGCCAGGGAAGTGGGTTCAAATCTGTGCTAAGCTCTAAACTCTGCAGAGTGACCTTGGGTCAACTATGAATCTACCATGCAGGATTGTTGTGGGATCACAAGGAAGGAAGATACAATCACAAATAAATCAACCTCATTTTGACAAATAGACAGCTTCTGTTATGAGGAATCTGTTTGGGTTTAAGAAATAAGATCCCTTAAAGATCAAGACCATCTTCTATGAGTTTTTCTTTTCTATATGTGATGCTTGTAATGGTGACTGCTATCATGTCTTGCCCTTAATAGAGAATTCCATACAAGAGTTTGTTGGGACCAGATCCAAATATTGGTCCAAACCATCATTCTTTTCCCAAGTCTAGCCAGCCAGAAAACTCACTAATAGGCTTTGTAGGTGCATAGCCAGCTCCTGTTTATGTGCAGCATTTGACCATCAGGTGGTATACTGCATCTGCTATGGAGGATCCACACAAAAATCTTGGCTAATAACCCTCTCCTGCATTTAGGTGGGTTTCCCTAAACAACTGCCCATCATAACATCATGTAGCGAGTAATGTTCTAACTCAAACAACATAAAACAATAATACAGAATATTACAGAATAATACAGAATATTATCATGCTGTGCCTTTTACATCTTTCTTCCCTTGGAAAGGGAAGAATGGTTTTTAAAACTTCATTTTATGGGGATTGAGAATCAAAAAGCTGAAGAGCAAAGGGTGGCATAAAGAAAAGATAAGCCAAGACTGCTCATTTTTTCATCATCATCATCATCCTCCTCTGCCTTTGGAAAATCAAGAAGTGTGAAACCACACTTCCTGCTAACAGGAGGTGGGAGGTTGCAAAATTAATTCAGCATCTCAATTAGCCCATGAGAAAGATATGAAAGGAAAAGATTTTGCCCATGTTCCATCAGCCCATCCAATGTCTAAATACCATGTGAAACCAAATGCTGAAATTGTTAAAGTGGCATGAGCTGGCCCCATCGAAGGTGGACACACACACTGACATAGAAAAAGCCTGAAATCCATCAACCTGTACCACACCCCAAAATGCTGGATTGAATTAGCACCTATTGGAGAAAAAGGCAAGAGAAGCCTTTGCTTCAAAGGTTAAGTTTAAACACCTCTTTGCTAGATGGAATCTGAGGAGAAGACATTCCATCCCTCCCATCCCACATCAGCATCATGGACATGCCTTCACTGTCCCATGCCTTGGTATTTCCACTGAAGCTAGTCCAGAAATGGCCACCTCCCCATTGCCTCGTTGACAGCTATATATTTCTGCCTCTATCCTGTTCTGCACAAAAACGACACCCTCAAATCTCCCCCCCAAAAAAACCCGTGCATGGGATGGAAGTGAGGTTGCCTTACCTCCAACGCAAAGCAAAGACATGGCATAGGCGCTCTCCCTCTCCCTCTCTCTTTCAAGGCGGCTGTTCTAAAGCAGATTTGGCTTTACAGCGTGGGGAGCTGCTTGGAAAAGGAAGGGTGTGTTGCGTTGTTGCGAAATGGCATCCTTCTCCGAAGGGCCGCCGACTGCTCCTCCTTCTCGTGCCTTAGTGAGAGCCAGCCATTTTGCTTCAGCACCACGGCCCGTGGGTAGCTCCCGACGTCAGGATGATGAAAAAAAAACCAGAGCGTGGGGCGGGGGAGAGAGAGAGAGAGAGAGAGCGGAAGGCGGGGGCCACCGGATCGGCTGAGCGTTTGCATCTTTAAGATGCAAACTCTCTCTGTAGGCTAGGAGGCGATCTCCAAGCCTCGATTCTCTTAAGGAAGCTTCCAAAATGCTCGTCTTTTGCATCTCAATCCAGATGGAGGATTTTCCAGTTTTCAGAGTGGCATTGATAAGATTGGACTCCACACCACGGTTCTGGTTTTAAATTTTGTTCCTGCCACTGGCATTTCTTTCTGCCTTCCCTTTTCCTTCTGTGTGAATGATGCATACGTGGGAAGAGATCAAATGCTGGATAAAGAGGAAGGAGAAGGAGATTATTTCATAATGACAAATTGGTTTGATGCCTCTCCACCCCCCCTCGTGCAATATCTCATGAATGACCTGGAGACACAACACACACACACACACAAAAGCAATCGATCCGCCTATCCTGCCCTCAGTCATATCATGGTGGCTTTCTTGTAGTGTTTAATTCATGGGCACAAACACTTAGGCAGGAGAGAGAAATCAAAAATCTAAAAGTTGCAGCACTTGCTGCTTGAATTAAATCGAGAAAGTTCATCAATAAACTCATAGGATGCAGCAGAACATGGCAAAATCTCTCGGCATTAACAGTGTGCAAGAATGGATGGCTTGCCTAACTCTTAAACCCAACACCTTGGAAAACAAAGCATTTTGCTAATTCCTGTATCGCTGGTTTCTGGTGGCAGCAGGTTTCACAATCCTGATAGTCCAGAGTTGGTGTACAGGTAGACCTCAACTTACAGCCATTCATTTAGTAATCATTCAAAGTTACAGCAAGATTGAAAAAAATAATGGAGAACCAGTCCTTGCACTTACAACCATCACACCTCCCCCATGGTTGGATCAAAATTTGAGCACTTGGCAACCAGCATTTATTTTTTCTCCATTGCAATGTCCCAGAGTCATGTGATTGCCATTTGTGATCTTCCCAGTCAACATCCGTCAAGTAAAATCATTGAGGGAAGACAGACTCACTTAAGACCACATGATTCACTTAACTGCAATGATCTGCTTAACTACCATATCAAAAAAGGTTATAAAATTGGGTGGGGCTCACTTCACAGCTGCCTTGCTTAACAATGGAAATTCAGGTTGTAAGTTGAGGACTACCTGTTCCTTAAGCTGCAGTTTTCCAACTTGGTGCCCCTGCAAGCTTATCAGACCACAGTACAAATAATTACTAGCTAATTCCAATTCATTGATCCACTCAGTGAATACGTTAAAGGACATCAAGGATGAAAGAAATATTACTTGCCCACTGGAAAAGTCCAACTGTGTCAAACCTCTTTAGGTCTAGGTTTATGGAGATTCTCAGTCATCCAGGTCTAGAAGAACCTAGAACCTTAGTTCTAGGTTCTTCTTTCCTTCATTTGTTGCCATCCATTGTTTCTTGTCTTGCCTTCTGGTGCTTAGGAAAATGGATTGACCCCCTCTTCTTTGTGGCAGTCCTTCAAAGAAAAGGGAGTCAACCTATTTTCCAAAGGACCAGAAAGCAAGACAAGAAACAATGGATGGAAACTAATCAAGGAGGGAAGAACCTAGAACTAAGGAGATGTTTCCTAACAGTGAGGGAAATAAACCAGTGGAACAACTTGCCTTTAGAAGTTGTGGATGCTCCATCTCTGGAGGCTTTTGAGAAGAGACTGGACAATCACTTGTCTGAAATGACATAAGGTCTCCTGCTTGAGTAGGGGGTTGGATTAGAAGATCTCCAAGATCCCTTCCAATTCTGTCCTTCTGTTAAACCCAACATTTATTTTGTCCACAGAGATCAGTTGGAATTCTGGGAGTTGAAGTCTACAAGTCTTAAAGTTGCCAAGTTTGGAGGCCTCCGAGCTAAACGTTTCTAAAAACTCCTAAGCTGTACACTGAGGCAAAGTCTGGTCAAAGACATATTGCTATTCAACATGGAGATGCCTCTTCCCAATGAATTGACTTATTCTCTTCTTTAATCTAACCTGGGATCCATTGCCATATCCTGGGACTGTGAGTTCCAGAAATGAATGATATTATGTGTGAAAAAGGCCTTCCATCTGATCAATTCCATTTCATAATCGTGAGGAGAAGCTAGGGAAATATAGTGTATGAAGGTAGAATTCCACTGACATCCCCTTTTTGTCAGGATTCTGCATTTTATTTTAAAAATGAATGAAAAATGAATCCAATAAGCCTGATTTTTCTTTAGTTATGGAAATGAAATGGAATTCAAATGAATGAGTTCTAAATAAAGCATTAATTCAATGCTCTTGGAATGAAATGGGTTTGAAAATCAAGAAGATCCTCCAGACCACACACACACAAAAAAAAACTAAAGGAAGAAGTTAAGAAAGGGTGTGAATCTGCATCTGTATAAAATTTAAAATAGAAACTCTTTGTCTAATCCACTGTTTCTCAGCCTTGGAGCTTGAAGATGGGTGGACTTCAACTCCCAGAATTCCCCAGACAGTTGTCAGGTTGAGAAAGATCATTGAATCAATGAGCCTTATTGGATTCATTTTTCATTCACTTTTAAAATAAAATGCACAATCCTGACTGGTCTATATTATATACTCAAAATAGAGCTGCAACGGACCTTGGAGGTCTTGTAGTCCAACCCCCTGAAAAAGCAGGAGATCCTATACCATTTCAGACAAATGACTGTCCAGTCTCTTCTTGAAGACCTCCTGTGATGAAACACCCACAACTTCTGAAGGGAAGCTCTACCACTGGTTAATTGCTCTCACTGTCAGGAAGTTTCTCCTTAATTCTAGGTTGTTTCTCTCCTGTTTCTTGTCCTGCCCTCTCTAGTGCTTTGAAAAATAACTTTGGAAAGAGTTGGAAAGAGCCTTGGTGGTGCAGGCTGTTAAATGCCTGCTCTTAAGATCCAGCTGTCTACAATTACTGCAGGCTCGAATCCCACCAGGCTCAAGGTTGACTCAGCCTTCCATCCTCTCAGGGTAGGTAAATTGAGGACCCAAGATTGTTGGGGGCAATTAGCTGACCTTGTAAAAATGCCGCTTAGTAGCTTAGTAATAAGCAGGCATATACAATGGAATGAAGGCTATTGCTGAGCACACTGGGTTGTATCCCAAAAAATTGTAAGCCGCCCTGAGTCTTCAGAGAAGGGCGGCATATAAATGTAATTTAAAAAAAAAATAACTACTTTGTGGCGGCTTCTCAACTATCAGAATACTGCTATCATGTCCCCCCTAGTGCTTTTTTTCCTCTAGACTAGTCATACGCAGTTCCTACAATCATTCTTCATATGTTTTAGTCTGCAGGCCTTTAATCATCCTAGTTGCTCTTCTCTGAATTTTTTTCCAAAGTCTCAATATCTTTTTTGCAATGTGGTGACCAAAACTGGATGCAATAGTCCAAGTGTGGTATTACTATGGTTTTATAAAGTGATACTTTGTCTAATCTGTCTTTGGCCCAAAAAAGAAATTAATTCGTGCTGGTCAAAAAAAATTCACCGGCATTTATTTTTTTAAATTTTCTCATTCACTTTAATGCAAGGAAGTTTAATATAAAGATTAAACATACTTTCCAAGGGAAAGAGAAGTTAGAAGAAATTATTGTGGGTGAGTGTAATATTCTTTAATTTCTTTAATTATAAGGTGGTAAGGGGTGGGTGTGAATGTTTTACAGTTCATTGCACAGCCATTTCTCCAACAGTCTGCAACTTTTCCTTGTGCTGCATTAAATCCCAGGAGAAAATCTCTGGAGGAAATGCCTCCCATCAGGCTTTTTCATGAGGGAGGGAAGTTCTGTTCTTAGATGTGGTTGGAGAATTTCTCAGAACAGAACAGAATAACAGAGTTGGAAGGGATCTTAGAGGTCTTCTAGTCCAACCCCCTGGTCAAGCAGGAGACCCTTCACCATATCAGATAAATTATTGTCCAATTTCTTCTTTAAAACCTCCAGTGTTGGAGCACCCATAACTTCTGGAGGAGATTGCCTGGAAATTTACTGGCATTTTTTTTAAAATTACATTATATGCCCTTCTCCGAGACTCAGGGGCTTACAATCTTTGGAGCACAACCCAATGCGCTCAGCAATAGCCTTCATTCCAATGTATACGCCTGCTTATTACTAAGCGGCATTTTTACAAAGTCAGCTTATTGCCCCCAACAATCTTGGGTCCTCAATCTACCTACCCCGAGAGGATGGAAGGCCGAGTCAACCTTGAGCCTGGTGGGATTCGAGCCTACGCTAATTGCAGGCAGCTGGAACTAAGTGAATCTAAGTGCTAGGCATTTAACAGCCTGCACCACCAAGGCTCTTTTTTTTTCATGGCATCTGTCAAAGAGCCTATAAATCCACCTCTAAAGATCCATGAAAAGTTCTTGTGTTGAAGATGTAATGCAATACATCTTAGTGTTCTACTAAGTGAGACTTATTGAGTCTTCATTAGCCTTCTTCATGACTGTAACTTACTAACTGAAATATTCTGCCCAAATACTAGAGTCAAGCCAGAAGACAGCATGTAAGTTCTGCTGGCTAGGGAACACTGGTGTCAACTAAAAAAAATACTTTGGTCTTTTTAGTTGCCAGCAAAAAAGGAGTGGGGGAAAGCAGTGCATTCCTGAAATGCTTCAGATAATTGCTAGGCCCAAAGCTGTTGGAGCAAGAATATTACTGGAGAGCATAATTGATTACTCTTGGCTATGGATGTGTCCCATTGGAGAATATACATCCAGGGGTGGGGGGAAGACCAGGGTCAAGGGGGAAATGAATGATGTATTTTAGTGTCAGTTGCACCCAGCTAACGCCAACATGGTCACTCCTAATAAATCAATTTTTTTACTCTGAGAGATGCGGTTAGAGACTTATGATTTGAATGGGGGTGGATTTGTTGGAGCCCTGACAACTGGTAGTTGAAGTCTACCCATCCTAAATTTGCCAATGTTGAGAAACATTGGGTTGTGGGATGACAGGAGAGATCTCTTGATTGACCAGCACCTGCTTGGACAACCCAAAACAGGTAATAGGAATAAATGGGCAAGAAAGGATATGCTTGGAGCTCAGGAGCTGATTGGGTGTCAACCTTTGCAAATAAGAATTAAAGAGGTGAAGAAACAAATGAGCTTTAATGAGTTCCAGAAGAATCTCCCCAGCCTCAGTGAGGAGGACACTAAATGGCAAATTTAAAGCCTGTCAGCCAGGGTGAATGATACTCAAATACAGAAGGAGTTGATTCACCATTCAGGGGAATCATCTGCCTAATTTTTCTATCCCAAAATTTGGTAGTTTAAAAAGGCTTGTGTATCGATCCATAACTTAAAATGTGCTAATTGCTTATTGTAGCCTATGACTATCATTAAGTGTTGTATCTTATGATTCTCGACTCTTGACGAATCTATCTTTTCTTTCATGTATACTGAGAGCATTTGCACCAAGACAAATTCCTTATGTGTCCAATCACACTTGGCCAATAAAGAATTCTATTCTATTCTATTCTATTCTATTCTATTCTATTCTATTCTATTCTATTTATTTATTTATTCGACTTATATGCTGCCCCCTCTCCCAAAGGACTTCTATTCTATTCTATTCTATTCTATTCTATTCTATTCTATTCTATTCTAAACTGAAGAATCATAAACAGATTTGCAAAGCAGGGACCAACAGATTGAATCCCCCATGGAAAAGAATGAGAAGTTTATAAAATGGGTTATCATTTTAAGTCTTCGTTGGAATTGGGATTCTTTTTGTTCCATCATCTGAAATCGATCAGTTGTTAAACATTGACAATCCGCTGAAATGCTCATGCCTGAAGGTCCCAGGTAGGTAGCTGGCTGGTAGGTAGCCGGATGAGGAATTCTGGGAGTTGAAGTCCATTTTAAAGTTGTCAAGTTTGGAAAACACTGCACTAAAAAGTGCTGGACATGGGCAGATACCTCTGTGAAAGGCACATCTCTTTTCTCTTCTGCACTAAAGCCAAAATGCCTATGGAGGACAATACTTAGTGACTGGAAGAGAAGAGTCTAAAATATCAGTAAAAGCGGAATACATTACATACCATTCCTAACTTCATCCGTAACCTCAGCATCAGTGAACTGTGGAATGGTAAAAAAAAACATGTCAGGAAAAAGGGAGGATACAGGCATGGGTGTTATTTATTTATTGAGTAAATTTACATGGCTACCTATCTACTCCTGAAACACTGGAGGGTGAACCAAAAAAAAATGAAAACAAGAAGCAAATATCATTTTAAAAGAACCACATCAAAGCATAATAATAAATCATTTATCCACTTACCTGACATGTCAGTGCTGGCTCAGTTAACATTCTGGTCTCAGTGCCTTGGGGAAAAGCTGTGTCTTTATGGTCTTCTAGAAATCCAACAGGCTTGAAGTCATTCAAATATCTGGAGGAAGGTCATTGTATAAGGTAGGCACTATAATAGAGAAGGTGAGTTTCCTAGGTTCTCCAGGTGATAATGTTTCACTGAAGGGACCTGGAGCATGGACCTATTAGGGTGGGCAGTCCTGTATATCACAAAGTGCCATGCTACATCTGGCTTTAAAGGTGACAGTCAACACCTTGCATTGTGCCCAGAAGCCTATTAAAACCCAATGCAGCTCACATAGCAATGGTGTTATATAGGCATATCATGGTGATGCTACACATAGAACATAGAATTACTCAATAGTAGTAACTGTGAGATGGATCTTGGAGCCTAGTGGACAATCACTTAAAAATCAGCCAGCCAGAATATTGTGAGGCCAGGCCAGAGAAAGTGGTCCTTGTCCTCCAGGATGAGATCCTTCCTCAGATAATCCCCACTGAGATATGAGTGGATCCCAGAAAGCCTTAAAAGCTGTTCTCCCCGGCCTTGGTGTGGGGTGGGTGTACCTCTTTAGATAAATTTGACATAGGTTTGCATGTGTTTTGGTGTTTTGTCCCATCTGTTCATTTGTTTCTGTGGTGTTTTTGTTGCTTTGTTTTTGTGAGCCACCCATCGGTGTGGAGTCGGGTGGCACTGAAATACAGTAGAATGAATAAATCTATAAAACTAAATACAAGCAGATACTGTGCCAGTTCTATGGTTAATGGCAGGAGTGGAAGAGCCATTTTGACGCCAGCTGCCATTTTGGGAGGGGTCAGGGAGCTTGTGAGAGACTGTAGAGAAGCTGAGAAAGTGGCACAATATTTTTTTTCAAACTTGGCAACTTGGAAGTGCATGGGTTTCAACTCCCAGAATTCCCCAGCCAGCATGCTAGGAGTTGAAGTCCACATGACTTAAAATTGACAAGGTTGAAAAGACACTGGAATAGGGGAAGGAATCTGAGACATAAATACAGTACTTAAGAGAAAGGCAGAGAGTCAGTTGTTAGCTTTGCTGGCTGAGGAATTCTGGGAGTTGAAGTCCACAAGTCTTAAAGTTGCCAAGTTTGGGGACCCCTGGATTAACTGATAAACAGGAATTCATTTCAGATGGCAAGAAACTCAGGAAGAAGCATTTCGCACACTCAAAGAGACTGCCTTAATGAGGGTTGGAAAATACTTTTGCAGTTGCCAAGATCCTGTGCTTAAGATGAACGGTCTCTTGGCCCAATAAGATTGGCCTAGCCCACTGGCTCTGGCAGAAGGGGCCTATTGCAGCCATCATCAGCCAAGGAATTTCGGCTAGAAGGGTCTAGGAGAAGAGCTTTTTCTGCTGTGGCTTCTGCCCTTTGGGACATCTTGCTGCCTGAGTGAGATCCTTCCCTGCCCTCTTGGCCTTCCAGAAGGGCCTGAAAACCTGGCTCTGCCAGTTGGCCTGGGGTCCTGATGACGGCACTCTAGGCTGGAAGTGGTTGCTGCCTGTATTTAACTCTTCTAATTTTAATTTATACATACATACATACATACATACATACATACATACATACTCATTGTATTGTAAAATGCCCAGAGTCACTTCGGATAGTGAGATGGGCAACATATGAATTTAATAAAATAAACAAATAAATAAAAATATTTACACCTAAAGAGACCTTTTGAAGCAAATAGTACGACTAAGACTTTGATGCTGGGAATCTGAGCCCCAAATGAGGACAAAGTGTCATTTTATATAGGACTTATGGGGAGATTAACAGGTTTCTCTTATGACAATTGGTGTTTGATGGGGGATTGGAATTTATTTATTTAAGAAAATTTATATAGCTGCCCAACTCACTCTCAATGGCTCTGGGTGGCTTACAAAGATAAAAACCCAATATAAAAACAATAAAAAACAATAAAAAATCAATATCCTATCCCCACCTCCCTGGTGAAAACAATCAATCACTCAATCAAATAAGCCACTCGATGGCCTCTATCCCACTCTGGGTTCCCCCAGGCGCATTGGCAAAACCAAATCTTCATGGTTTTGTGAAAGAGTGTCAAAGTGCAAGTCAATCTTATCTACAGGGATTGATTCAGTGGTGGGATTCAGTCAGTTTGCACCACTTTGGGAGAACCGGTTGTTTTTGAGCAGTCTGGTGAACTGGTTGTTGGAAGAAATCATTAGGGCAGAGAACCGGTTGTTAAATTATTTGAATCCCACCACTGATTTGATTGCTTATTGTACTCTGTGGCTATTATTAAGTGTTGTACCTTATGACTCTTGACGAATGTATCTTTTCTTTTATGTATATTGAAAGCATTTGCACCAAGACAAATTCCTTGTGTGTCCAATCACACTTGGCCATTAAAGGATTCTATCTATCTATCTATCTATCTATCTATCTATCTATCTATCTACCTACCTATCTATCCTGGTCCCAAGTCAAGCCAGGGCTTTAAAGGTGACAACCACCACAAAAGGATTTCCAGGACCTTGAATTGGACTTGGAAGCAAATTGGCAGCCAATGCAGCTCCCACGAGAGAGATGACACATGTGCACATCTAGGCCTGCACACAATGGGCCACTTTAGTTTGAACCAACTGAAGCTTCCAGGTGCTTTTCACAACTGGCTAAAAGCTCTGAGAAAAAATTATTAAAATCATTCAGCAAAATATTTTACACCTCATTATTATTATTTTTTCCTGAATGCACAATAGTGCTATTGATCTAACCTGCTAGATTTCCACCCCATGTGGCATTCTAACAAGCCCACCTCTGAAAACGGAAGAACCCACACACTTACAGGTTTCTCTCTTTGTCTGTGGGTTTGTTCTGTGTGGAGAAGCCTTAAAAAAGCTTTAAAGTTTGAGGAGAGGGGGAGAATGCAGCACAGTGGTCTGCAAACAAATAATGGACAGAGTTGCGGTCTTCCTACTTCTGAGATTTCCCAGAAACATTTGGCTGGCGGCTGTTAGAGGCATAACCCTGGGCTAAGGAGGAACCTTTGATCTGAGCCCAGCATGTTCTGTTGTAGGGCAGCTCCTCCTAATGGGGAGCAGAAAACATTGCAGCAATAAAACATGATTTCTCTAGTCAAACAATAATAATTTCTTGAGTTTAGTTCCACACTCAATGAACACCTGAACTCAGAGGAACGAGAAGGGGATATCACCATCCTTTTTGAAGATTATTTTTTCCTAATTTCCTAATCTAGTTGGTGGTCAGGCTCGATAACAAGATTGATTACAAACCATCAAGTCAGTGTTGACACTAAGCAAGTCTATTATTTTACCCAGGAGGATCTGTCCTCAAGTCATCCAACGATGTTATATTGGTGCTATAACTGAGTCCCTTACTATCAGTCATTCTCTTCTCTCTCCTTCCATCAGTGACAAGACCTTAGCAGAATTTCCCGGGGTTCAGCTTTGCGCATTTAAGATGCTAATATGCACAACAGGACATATCTAGATAAGACTTGAGCTAGAGCTATTATCTAGAATCTAGATTGTAGAACCTACTAATTACCTACTGTCGACATTAGGGGTCTTCAAACTTGACAGCTTTAAGACTTGTGGACTTCAACTCTCAGAATTCCTCCTCCAGTCATATTAGCTCAGGAATTCTGGGAGTTGAAGTCCACAAGTCTTAAAATTGCCAAGTTTGAAGACCCTTGCTTTACAAGATGCCATCTACAACTAGTGCTGACCATTTTTCCATGCATTGTGGGTTCCATCTTGACTCTTTGACACTATGGAACCCCCATCTCGCATCAGAATTTTAACCAGGCCTGACTCTACTTGGTTTATAATTTTAATCAGTCAGAGTTGGCTGGATGCTGCCACCTATTATCTCATTTATGTAGTTCTCACTCAAGGCACAAATGGCCAGGCTCAAATTATCCTACTTCAGACATACCGTGTTTCCCCGAAAATAAGACCTACCCCGAAAGTAAGAACTAGCACTATTTTCTAAACCTGCCCTAATATAAGACCTACCCCGAATATAAGACCTAGTGTAAATCTCCAGTTCCAGGAAGACTTTTCAGGGAGCAACCGTGCACCCGCGAAACACCTCCCCCTACACACTCACACCCACTATTTGGCACCATAAATATATAAGACCTACCCCGAAAATAAGACCTAGTGTGTTTTTGGGAGCCAAAAAAAATATAAGACAGTGTCTTATTTTCGGGGAAACACAGTATTATACAAAGACCTAATTCTCTCTAAAAGGCTCTAATGACAGGAAAGGTGGGAAAAAAGGGAAGAAGAAGATGACTGGCAAGAAGGCCATTCAGTTGCAGTGGTGCTGGGGAAACCAGATTAAGGACAAATCATAATGGAGAAAATCTATGCAGTCACTAGAAGTCGACAATAACGTGATGATGCTCAATCAATCAATCAACCAATCAGTAGGGAGATAAGAAATGAGTTCACTTGAACGGTCTAATATTTTCAGCCTGCTTTTATATGGATATTGGAATGATGGAAAGAATAGGATGTCAAGGTCCATTTGATTACCAAACCCCCAAACATGTTGAAATATTTGGACCCTGACACTGATCAGATAGGCAGATTTGTAAGAGCTTCATCAATCCATTTTTCCTTATGTGAACCAACTTCATTCCTGAATTAATGTTTATATGATTATATGCAGTGGTTTCCTTTGGAATTATGCACTTCTAGGAATTTTGCTAATGTACCTTGTGGACCCAGAATCCTGTGCAACTTTGCAAATTGAGGAAGAAATGTGTATTTTAGTATTTTTAGTATTTCAGATTTTTTAAGGGAAAGGGCTCAGAAAATATATATTTTATTTTAAACAGATGTAGAATTTAAATGCAAATGTTCATATTTTCAAAGTATGAATATTTGCATTTAAATACTATTTTTTAACCTCAAATGGATGTGAAAAAAATTAATTGTGACACAAGTTAAGTCAGGATGAAGAATCTCTAAAGTACTGTTTCTCAACCTGGATGACATTAAGATGTTGGACTTCAACTCCCAGAATTCCCCAGCCAGCGTAGGGATATATCATGACATCACAACCCAAGACCCATCCTTTTGGATAAGTGCCCACATTTTGCAAATATGTATTCCCTTCCCCACCCACCCCCAAGTTTGCAGGGCTGTTCACAGAGGAGAATCAAAATATGGTGGCCCAAATGTGTGAGCACAATTGGTATCTTGACACTCTCTCTCTCCCCCCCTCTGTTTCTCTCTCTCCCTCCCTCCCTCCCTCCCTCCCTCTCTTTCTCTCTCTTTTACACACAGACACAGACAATCTGGGAACCAATCAAAAAATCAAGTGAAAAAAAGAACACATCAAAGAACTGAAAGGACAAAATTAAGGAGAAAAGGATTTGTTCATGGCTAATGAAGATCTCCAGTGGAATAGTATGAATCCTATCTCTTGAACATGGCCATGGGAACTCGGGTGAGGCTGTTATGTAATCACCTGGAGGGCACCAGGTTGCAGAATATAGAATAACAGAGTTGGGAGGGAATTTATATATTTAATTTAATATATATATTTAATATATTGTTGGGGCTTCCTTAAAACCAGATCTGAAAGACCTTTCCATATTTACGCACACAGAAGAAATGATGCTTGCTAACTGGAGCTAAAGGATTGGAAGGACTGTGTGGTTATGTACAATTACAAAGGACTGGAAAATAACAGTGCAGTTGGATTAACGCTGGCAAGGAGGGGTTGTCACCTCCCACCTAACTGGAGTAAGGAAAATTTCTTGTACCAAGATTGGTGCAGAGAAGGCAGAGCAAAGCCAGAGAGACAAGTCTCTTCCTGGCAAACATATTTCCTAAAATCTGTAAGAAAAGTTGCTTAGCTGCACCACCAGCTAAGGATCCCGGCATGCTGATAGTCCTCAACTTACAACCACAATTGAGCCCAAAATTTCTGTTGTTAGGTGAGACATTTGTTAAGTGAGTTTTGCCCCATTTTAGGACCTCTTTTGCCACTGTTGTTAAGTGCATCACTGCAAGTTGATAAGTTAGTAACCTGGTTGTTAAGTGAATCAAGCTTCCTCATTGACTTTGCTTGTCAGAAGGTCGCAAAAGGGGATCACGTGACCTTGGGACACAGCAACAGTCATAAGTATGAACCAGTTGCCAAGCATTTGAAATTCTAATCACATGATCACAGGGATGCTGCAAAGGTCGTAACTGTGAAAAATGATCACAAGTCACTCTTCATTGCCGTTGTAAATCTGAACGGTCACTAAATAAACTGTTGTAAGTCGAGGACTACCTGTACTAAGAATTCATGCCCATCAGCCAAATACCTACTAATTAGGATTAAGAACAACAGCCCGATTCTGTACTGTCTTCCCAGAATCTGATACTCTGAGCCAGGGGTCTCCAAACATGGCAACTGTAAGACTTGTGGACTTCAACTCCCAGAATTCCGCAGCCAGACTTTAAAGCTGCACGAGGAATTCTGGGAGTTGAAGTCCACAAGTCTTAGGGTGGCCAAGTTTGGAGACCCCCGCTCTAAGCTAGACTACTTTACAAATTAACAGAGTTGGAAGGGACCTTGTAGGTCATCTAGTCCAACCCCTGCCCAAGCAGGAGACCCTATACTATTTCTGACAGGTGGCAGTCCAGCTCTTCTTGAAAGCCTTCAGTGATGAAGCTCCCAAAACTTCTGAAGGCAACATCTGTTCCAATGGTTGTTTGTTCTCACTGTCAGAAAATTTCTCCTTATTTCCAGGTTGAATCTCCCCTTGTTCAGTTTCCATCCGTTATTCCTTGTCTGGCCTACAGGCGCTTTAGAAAATAGCTTGGCCCCTTCCTCTTTGTGGCAGCCCGTCAGATACTGGAAGACTGCTATCATATCTCCCCTGCTGACTAGACTAGCCATGCCCAGTTCCTGCAGCCGTTCATTGTATGTTTTAGCCTCCAGTCCCCTAATTATCTTTGTTGCTCTTCTCTGCACTCTTTCTAGAGTCTCACATCTTTTTTATAGTGTGGTGGGGAAAACCAGATGCAGTATTCTAGGTGTGGTCACTTCAGTACCTCTATAATGGCAGTTTCACTTTCTAGGTTGTCTTTTAAAACTGGTGATAGATCCATTCTCTGTTAAAATTATTATCTTCTTTATCATCAGGATTACAGGTTTGGGTCAGAGGTTTTACAAAATGGCCAAAGAATGCACCAAATGTGGAGCGTCTTCAGTTTGGCCCCTTAATTTTATATTCAAAGGTAGATTGTCTCTGCATTTGGAGGTTCTATTCTTGACTGTAATGACTAATAAAAACATAATAAGGAGAACTTTTCTGACACTAAGAGCAATCAACCAATGGAACAGCTTGCCTTCGGAAGTTGTGGGAGCTTCATCACTGGAAGCTTTCAAGTAGAGACTGAGTTGCCGTCTGTCAGAAATGGTGTAGAGTGTCATGCTTGGGAGGTGAATTCGAACATATGAACTACAAGCAGGAGTGGGATTCTACTGGTTCGGACCAGTTCTATAGAACCAGTTGTTACGATTCTGCAAAGTTCGGAGAACCGGCAAATTGTACCACTGGCTTGAGAACAGAGCTGAACCTTCCTTAGGACTGAAGCTTCTATTTTTCAGTGCAGACTCAGGCAGCAGATTGCAGAAAGGTAGATCTGTGAGCGACTGTGTGATTCTGCAAGCAACTCAATCTGCCTGCCTACTTTGCCTTGTTTTGGGTAAAAGTTGCTCTTTTTTTAATAAAAAAATTCAATATTTACATCAATATTTACAATATTTACATACAAGCCATGCCCACCCAGTCACATGACCACAAAGCCGCACCCACAAATTAGGGCATGCCCACAGAACTGGTTGTTAAGAAATTTGAATCCCACCCCTTCCAACTCTGTTAATCTGTTAATACTGGATTACATGAAATTTCCATCCAGCCCCAGCACCCCTTTTCCATTTAGAGGTTGTTGGAAGAAATGTCCAACTGGGTTCAGTTCCAAGTGGGGAGAAAGACACTGGAAACATGGAGTCTAATTGAAAAGATGATTTAATGGTGAAGCAGAACCACCAAGCACATATGATTCTGGGTAGCTGACCACATGGGTTTGAGAGAAAAATTTATAACCTCTTGTGGGCCTTGCCCTTGAGCTTCCTGCTTTTGTGCAAGAAATGTTTCCTAGTGGTTGTTGTAGGGGTCACTGCTAACATTGTCAGCTGTCTGAGTCAAACTTGGTTGAAACTTGGGCTGATGCAATGCAGTTCCTATTGTGGCTGAATGGCTTGAAGGCTAATCCCGTCATCCTGGACCTTGAAGTCTTGTAGATAAATTGGCACCAAAATATCTGCTGGGGGCAGGGAGCATGTTTCTCGATTTCTCATCTAGGAAAATATAATATTCTGCCTTTTTAATATTTCCTAAAATATTTCATTCTTCTAGGAGAGGAGTGGGTCCTAAATTTCTACAAATTGTCTTCAGCAACTGGATCTTTAGCAAGCCATCTATAGAGTATTCCCATATCTTGTAGCAATGAGTTCCATAAGCAAAGCACATATGTGCAAATGAAAGTGCTGCCATTGGCCTGTTTAGTGAATGAACATTTCATTTGACACAATTTACAAGTAGTCCTCATTTAACAGCTGTTCTCTTAGCTGCCATTTGAAGTTACAATGGATCCCCCTCAAAGCTACATACGATCAGTACCAGAATTCTGATGACACAATATTGTCCCCCCCCATGGTCATATGACTGCATTTCAGAAGGTGGCCAACCAGCTCAGCTTTATGGCCAGTTGTAGTGTTCTGTAGTCACTTGATTGTAATTTACAAAATTTCATTGCCCATTTTCAGCCTTTTTCAGCCCATTTCCAACAAAAAAAAAAATGCCTGTAGAAATATATTAACTCGTTTTATTACTTTACAACCATAACATTCATTTTATGCCCATTCCCCATAAAGTCATTAAATTGGATTGGTTATGTGGGTGCCTTGACTTATGACCATCATGACTTGTGATGGAAATTCTGAGCTCCATTACAATTGTAAGTCAAAGACTATCTTTACTATGAATCAGGAACAGATCTTAGAAAATAATATCGAATATATAATAATATAAAAATAAGTGGGTGCCTCAACACTGGAGGTTTTTAAGAAGAGATGGGACAAGAATTTCTCTGAAATGTTATAGGATCTCCTGCTTGAGAGGGTTGGACTAGAAGACCTCCAATGTCCCTGTTATTCTGTTAACACATCACCCACTCCAAAAAGAGCCATTGCTTTTATTTTCAGTATTCATGCTGCTGCTTCTTGCTGGGAAATCCTTGTGAGCAACCAGAATATGTAGACTATTTAGCCCTGACAAAGTTACCCAGGGATGCACCCCAAAGAGGCTAGTCTACATCACACTCATTTAATTGCCCTTCACTTAATTTTATTCATAATTTTATTCATCACGCGTACTGAGTGCTTTTAGAATAATTCGCTGCTCTGGTGTTTTATATTTTGATACCCATTTTGTATGTCGTTTCTGTGAACTTTACTCGCCATGCTGCATTTTGCTATGAAGAAAATAAACAACCCCCTCCTCCAGCCACCACCATCATCCAAGGGCGATGGCCAATAACCTAGAGGTTGTTTTTAAAAGAGTTAAACAAATGATTGGCAGAGGAAAGGAATCAATAAGTGCTGGCCATATCAATGAATGGAACCTCTCTGTTCAGGAACAGGCTATCTGAGGGCACCATTTGCCATGCATTTGGTTATTTGTCAGAAACAGGATGTCTTTGGTGTGATTTATATATTGCAAAAAGAAGCATTTGGAGACCACATCCCCCCCCCTCAGGAGCCCTCCATCTCAGCCTCCATCTAAAACCACATCTCATGTGCCATCCGAAACCTACTCCATACCCTCTTATTCATTCAAATATAAACAGGAGGGGAGAGAGGGAAAGACATATTCCACAAACCAGCTATTTGGTGTATGTTCCCTTGGTTATTACACCTCCCCAGAGACCCAACCACCGTGTCACACAGCCAGCCTGAAACTTTTGGCCACCCACAAACCAAGGCAACTTTGCCTCTGTCCGTTCCTGCGCGGAGTCTTTTTTTATTTTAACACGGAGGTTTTGTTTTTTAAATCTGCTCCGTTACTTGTTTTGGGTTTGGTGTTTTATTTTTTTTAAAGGGAAAAAAAACACTAGAAACGCTCTGAAGAGACACGATCGTTTTTTTTAAAAAAATAGTTTGGAAGATTGGCCATTCAATTAAACTTCCTTGGAAGACCACTGGTTTCATTATTGGTCTAATTTTATTTTTGGTCTCTCTCTTTTTTTTTTTGACCTTCCTGCAACAGAGGGCTTGTTTGATTCAACAAAGGATAAAAAGGGACCAGACTGTCATGAATGGAAGCTTTCTTCCCAAGGATGCTGACTAAAATTGTCCAGCTGTCCAAGGTGACCTCAAGACACGGTAACCCTGGATTGGTTTGGTTCATTGGAGAAGCCATCATCCTGACCGTCATCCAGTGGAATGGAGTTCCCAAGACCCAGTGGGGCAACTGGCCAGACTGGAGAGAGCACAGTGAAATGGCAGTTGTGTTATGACATGGCAGCCAAGACTTGGTGGATGGTAAGTAGCTGGCGATCGTCAGGTCTGGGGAGCCTCAAGGAGACTGCATATTCTTTGGGATTAAAATAGTTTCCAATTGAAAGTTTTATATCGAAGAGGAAACGTCTACTAACATTTCAGAATTTTAAAGAAGAATCTTACTTTTTAAAAAATGCATACACTTGGGAAGAGCGCTTGGGAGAAACAAGGATAATTCTACACTAGATCCTTAGATTTTACAGCTGGGATGATGAAATGTTGTGATGTAAAATCCAATAGACTAGCTCTGTTGTGTTTAGTTATTTTAGAATAACGAGGACGCATTGATTTCGATGAGTTTTCTACATGAAAAGATCAGATCCAACTCAGCACTGACCCTTTTTCAGTTGGATTTAAAATAAGTTTGCATCTGTGGAACTGTTAAGCTACATCCCCTTGAATTTCACAGGAAATTTGAACTATATTTAGATATGGTAATCTTCATGTTTGAAGTAGTTCTTTCTGTATATGTAAATCAAGGAATACACTGCATATATGCTATCTTTGGACACCTATAGAAAAGTTTGGATATTCTATCTGTTCCCTACTCCCCTCCCCCAAAATATTGGTATCTATCCGCATATTTATTTCTCAAATTTATATAGCTTCCCATCTCACCAAAAAGGACTTGGGGTAGCACATAACAATGAGCTAAAACAAAGTAAGAAACCACAGATATAAAATGAAAAATCCATATTAATAAATATCATCTCTAAGTGAAGAACACTTCTGATTAAAAACATCTGTTTTAAAGTGAGCGTTGCAAATAAGGCTACAGTTTACAAAGTTTCGGGACTGATTTACTGTAGTTAATTATTTATATATGTAATGTGTACCTACATGTATAGTTTGATAAATTTTAAAAGCTAGCATGAAATTGAAATTTTCTGTGCAGCTTATCAGAAAGAAACACATCTTTGATTCCCCCCCTAGTTATATTTAAAACACAAAGTGGGGAAAAGGATGCCAGAGTATTTGCTTGCTATCCCCATGGGAAATAAATATATGTTAAGTATCCATCTACAAAAAGTTGGAATATGGGATAAATAGAATCCCTTCCAAGGAATTCTAGACAGTCCTTGTTTTTTGCAAAATCATTTACCAATCTTCTCACAAAAAAGGGAAGAAAATTGCATATAAAAGCAGACTTTGGCTAACTATTAGAAATCGCAACAAATACAAACAATTCAGCAGTAGAGCAGGTAGGCAGGTAGGCTGGCCAAATGAGAACATGTTGTCTTCTGCTGAAACCACATGAAAACATGCTAGATAGGTTGTGTTAGAATAACAAAATAATAGCGTTGGAAGGGACCTTGGAGGTCTTCTAGTCAGACCTCATGCTCAAGCAGGAGAGCTTATATAATTCCAGACACATATCTGTCCAATCTTTTCTTGAAAACCTCCAGTAATTTTGTTGTGATTTATTGATAACAAATAGATCAATATATAATAATAAAGAGCTAGACTGGAAAACACTTTTCTAACTCAGTGGTTGGGTTAGTAGATAGCTGCTCCCTTGCAATATTAACATACTTAAGTATTATGGTTTGCAAACTAAGGTTTATGACAATGATGAGCCAACCTTAAAATAAGTCATGACTTTGCAGCATGTGGGATCCCAGCCATCGGCTAACCTGGGGTTTGTTTAAGAATGATTTGTTGAAAAAGCTACAGCAGCTGGGTTTGCACATTACACTCAACTGCAAACCACAGCTGTAGCGGTTCGTCCAACATACAATCCATCGTTCTTGGATGAACTCAACACTAAAAGTAAGAAAAATGGCATTGTGGTTTCATGCAACAGCCTGTCCAGAATAGGGTCAGGTTTGTGTTTGTGTGTGTGTGTGTGTGTGTGTGTGTAAAACAAGTTGAGGTGGTGACTGTAACATGACTTTTTTCACCATTGCTGCCTGGGATACCGCAGGTTGCTTAAATAGAACTGGTGGGCTCTGGGCAAATGTTTTAAAAAGCAGATTGAACATTTTAACATTTTAAGCAGCAACTTCCCTTTTGGATTTGGATTCCCCTCCCTGCGCTTTTTTTTTTTTTTGGTAGATGATCATGGATCTCTTTCTTTCTTCTCTCTCAGCTCTGAGAAGAAAGAGGCAAGGATAAATCTCTTCCAAATATAATGAAAGAAAATTGCTTGGACATGTCCAGGCATTTGCCAGGAATCAAGTCTGATTCAAACGCGCTAAAAACTAAAAATAAAATATTAGAGCCATTTCTATATTTTGCTCACTAAATAAGACAGGAAAAAACTGTCACACAGAGCCACTCATTTTTGCTTTCTATGTGAAGTAGCATGAGATGCTCTGACTTTTCTAAAGTGAAAATATTTTTTTTTCCTTTGCTTTTCCTTCAGTTCTACACCTGGCCTTTCCAGGGTAAAGGAATCAGACTGGTCCCAAACCAGTGATGCCAAAATCCTGCTTTTGAGTCAAAACAGAAACATTAAGAAATTCTGTCACAACCATTCTAGTACTGGCTTCTTAATGAACAGACCCAGCCCACCAATCTGGGGCTCTAAAGTCACTTAATCTTCCTTCCTTCCTTCCTTCCTTCCTTCCTTCCTTCCTTCCTTCCTTCCTTCCTTCCTTCCTTCCCTCCCTCCCTCCCTCCCTCCCTTCCTTTCCTGCCTATATTATTTTTATAAATAGCTCAAGGCGGCAAACACACACAATTCTTCCTCCTTCTATTTTCCCAACAACCCTGTAAGATAGGTTGGGCTGAGAGTGACAGGCAGAAAGTCACCCAGCCAACTTCTGTGCCTACAGTGGGACTAGAAGTTGCAACCTCCTGGTTTCTATTCTGGAGAGGCCCCATATCCAGCCCAGATATGTTGTGTAGGCTTCCAGGTGGATTTAGGAATCATGACTGCGGTTGGAGGAAAGCACCATTTGTAAAGCAAGAAAAGGTCTGGATCTGCTCTTCCAACCTGTTGATCTGTGGGTTTGCCAGGACTACAATTCCCAAGATACCTTGCTTGTATGGCTAGTTGATGAAAGGCTAGTTCCGGCTACTTAGACTGTGTGGATCATAACTTGTGCATCAGTTGCTGAGCAATCTGTAGAGCAGTGTTTCTCAACCTTGGCAACTTTAAGACTTGTGGACTTCAACTCCCAGAATTCCCTAGCCAGCATGGGCTAGCTGGGGAATTCTGGGAGTTGAAGTCCACCTGTCTTAAAATCATCATGGTTAAGAAACGTGCGGTAGAGGCAATACTTATATATACCTGCTAAAGATATATTTAAATTGGTGCTGTAATCCCCTCCTATAAAAACAAACAAAGCTGGAAATGGGAGCAGGTAGCACTTTTTTAAAAACTAAGTAAAATAAATAAAGCAATTTTTTTTTAAAAAAAAGTTCAAACTGTCTGAGAATTGGGAGAACGTCTAAAATTCAGCAGAACGATGGTCCCATTTCTGGAGTGAGTTTTTGGCCTGCCTGAGGTTGTGGCCTGTGGGAAGGGGGCAGTTAAATATGGCCATGATAGCTGGGATCTTTTGGAGAAACCAATGGTCAGGTTAATGTGATAATCTAGGATAGGCCTGGTTTTTGTGGGGGTTTTTTCTGGGTCAAGGACAACCACTTTGTCTCTGACCAAAAGTTCTCTAGAAATAACTGGAAGAGTCTTGCATTTTCCATCTTGAAATTCCCATAATCCCCCCTTTCCAATAATAATAATAATAATAATAATAATAATAATAAGAAGAAGAAGAAGAAGAAGAAGAAGAAGAAGAAGAAGAAGAAGAAGAAGAAGAAGAAGAAGAATAGTAGTAGTAGTAGTAGTAGTAGTAGTAGTAGTAGTAGTAGTGGGGGATTTTGGTCCTGCCTCTTCCAGTCATTTCTAGAGAATTTTTGGTCAGAGACAAAGTGGTTGTCCTTGACCCAGAAAAAAAAAACACACACACACACACAAAAACCAGTCCTGTACTGGATTAGCACATTAATCTAACCATTTACTCTTAATTCTCCCCCCTTTCACATTTGGTAGTATGGAGCAGCCTGGGAGCACCTTTTTCCGGCTAACATATTTTATTAAAAGGCCTAAGTCTTAGGCCTTTTAATAAAATATATTAGCCGGAAAGGATATTCCCAGACATCCTCTGATTTTTGCCCACCATAGCTGAGTAAAACTTTCCTTCCTCAAGAGCAGCAACAGGAACGACAAGACAGGAAGCCAGCAGCGCAGAGGTTGCCAGGCCTTGCGCAAGAGACCCCTCGGGGTTAGCCCGTTCCTCATTCTTATTGGTGAAAGCTTGTGCTTCCTTGAAAAAAACATCTTTTCACCTTCGAGTGATAACTGAATAATAAATGGGGCATTAGGGCATCTGGATGCATGCTTTCTGGTAAGTTCTTTCTGCCCAGCTCATCAATATGTTGCCTTAATGCTCCCATTAAGACAAAATAAACCATTATTTTCTTTTGGGAAATCTAATCTTCAGGACGAACCGCCTGGCAGCTTCCTACCTCAGAAATGTACATCCCTCTTCAACCAATAAGAAAAGCTAAAAGGAGGAGAGGACCAAAAAAGTATTTGCAATTCTCTTTTCTGTAATGACTTTTGGGCCTGCCTTTCTCTAATTTGTGCCTCTGAGTTTTTGTTTAAACTGTGCACTTTTTAAAGGTTACAAATGATAGAATTACTGATAATTAAAAGGCAGATGGTTTATTCGGCCTAGACATTCCTTTAAATTACCCTTTTCTATGTTTTTCCATTGGATCTGCTCTCTCTTACACACCTATGTGCATATGATAATGCACATACCAGATCTCAGTCTTCTAGATCCCTTAAGGAAGGGGTGTCAAACTCAAGGTGCTTAGAGCTGGCCTGCGGGGCCACCCTGGAAACAGTGAAGGACCAGCCTGTGGTGCCTCTGCCAGCAAATACTGGCTCCCAAGCTCCGTTTCCGGCTACAACGGCCTCCTGCAACCTTCTGCCAGCGAAGACAGACCTCCCAAGCTCCCTTTTCGCTGACAGAGGGTTGCAGGAGGTTGTCGCAGCCAGAAATGGAGCGCGGGAGCCTGTTTTTGCTGGCAGAGCACTCAGGCTACCACAGGCACACACACACCCCTGACATGAGTGACATTGAGCAGGCCACAGACACCCTGGGACTCCCAAGGTCAAACACAACCCCGATATATGGCCCTTAATGAAATTGAGTTTGACACCCCTTAAGACAGTGGTGGCTAACCTTTTTGGGCTTCTGTGCCAAAAATTGTGTGTGCACCAGCGTGCATGCACTCGTGTGCCAGCACCCAGAATGCAATCCGTGCCCCCTCCCCACGCCTCCTGCGCATGCGCACGCAATCCCCCACCCACCCACCCTTACCACACTGTGCCTCACAGCTGATTTTTCGGCTGGTTTGAGGCCTTTTTCAGCCTCCCAGAGGCTTGGAAAAAGCCTCTGCAAGGCTTTCCAGGCCAAATTATAGGCCCGTTTCATCACTTCTGGTATTACAGGAAGTGATGAAACAGGCCTATAATTCATCCTGAAAAGCCTTGCAGAGGCTTTTTCCAAGCCTCTGTGAGACTGAAAAAGGCCTCAAACCAACTGAAAAAAATCAGCTGTGAGGCGTGCGCATGCGCAGTGAGCTAAGTTTGCCTGCGGCTCGCATGCCAGCACAAATGGCTCTGCGTGCCACTTGTGGCACACGTGCCATAGGTTCGCCATCACGGCCTTAAGGAATCACAAAGCAGTATGGTTTGGTCAGTGGATATGCTTCTCTGTTAAGAGGAATGAGTCAACGTCAAGGAGGATATGAGACATAATATTAAAACAATTTTATTTTTAATGTTTAAAAAATGGAATGCAAATGCCTGTTCATAGATCAAGATGCCCTTTGGAACTCTGCATGACCTCTGATTAAATTTGTAACTTGTGTCTGGCCAGGGGAGGAAGAAAATGTACGTATCTTTTCTATATTTCTGCTCTGTCTGCTCTTCTTGGCAATGCCTTTGTGAACATCCATGTCACAAAATTAGTCCCTTTTCTATGTTTTTTCTGAATTTACCCCTTGCAGTGATTTATGGAAAAAAAAATATACACAGGCAGTTCAACTCCACTCAGAATTTGCAGATTAAAAATAAGGGAAGAGCCTTTATCACATTGTCACCATCTTGATTTTTTTTTTATCATTACCCTATGGCAGGGGTGTCCAATGTTGCAATTTTAAGACTTGTGGATTTCAACTCCCAGAATTTCCCAACCAGCATAAATGGCTGGGGTATTCTGGGAGCTGAAGTCCACAAGTCTTAAAGTTGCCAAATATGGATCCTATTGTCCTATGGATACATTTGATGTAAACAAATGGCAGAAACCCCCTCCTTTTAAAAGTGAGTGGATCAAAAATGTGTAATGCATTTTATGGAGGGGGTTGATTTTAAAGAAATTTAAACTTGCAGGGGGAGCAGTTTTCAACAGAGTGGAAAAAGGAAAAAAGTGAGATGAACGAATGAATGTATTTTGAGATATTTAGTTCAGATATGGGAATGGAATAGTATGGATGTAGATTAAACATTAAAATTGCACCTCATGAATCAAAATTAATGCTAAGATTATTTCTTTAATGTTTTGCCATCTCTCCCTTTTTACTGAATTGGTATGTTCTTCAAAGAGACTTCTATTAATCTTAGTTCAGGCAGTCCTTCAGTTATGATCACAATGTTGCCAAGAAGGTAATTGTTTTTTTTTAAGTGAAATATTTTAATTTAAATCACACACAAAAACACACACATGATATCAGGCTTAAAAATGAGCAAAATCTGGAGTCACGCTTTAGGTGACAGCTTGGCACGAGAAGAATTCTCATGAAATCACCATTATTTTGGTCCTATAAAGAACTTTATAAAGAACAAAGTAGGTTACACTGGAGAAACAAGATTCCTCCTTTCCTCTTTTCCTGTACAGCAATGAGAGATGCTGTCTTTTAAAAAGAGGTGAGACAGAATGTAGCTTTGCAGCTACAGTTTTAGAGAGAAGGGAAAAATCTGTCATTACAGACACAAAGATGGCGGCCCCCAATCTAAAAGTGGCGCCGCTTTGTCTTTAAACATTTAGGTTATTTTCACCCCCTGCCCAACACACACCTGCTAGCAGTTCCATAGGAGAAATAAAGGGCAGGCGATGGTTTAAGGCCTTTGTAGGAGAGAAACAACAATAGCAACATGGGACTAGTAGAAGGTAAAGTTGGGAAAAGACAAGCAGAGGTTCAGTTTCTTCTGTGTCTACTGTTCACTAGGATTTGGGTTGGGTTGCCAAGAAGGTAATTGTTAAATGGGTTTTGCCCCATTTTACAATCTTCACTGCAGTTGTTGAGTGAATCTTGTCATTGTTAAGAGTGCATCTGGCTTCCCACAGTGACCCTGCTTGTCAGAAGCCAGCTGGGAAAGTTCCAAATGGTGATCATGTGACCCTGGGACACACCAACCATCATAAATGCATGCCAGCTGCTAAGTGTCTGAATTTTGATCACATGACCATGGGGGTGCTGCAATGGCCATGAGTGTGAAAATGGTCATAAGCCACTTTTTTGCAGTGCCGTTGTAACTCTGAACAGTCACTAAATGAATGGTGATTAGTCAAGGACTACCAGTATTGTAAATTTGAGCATCCATGTGTATGTTGTAGGAGAAAATAAAAACAAGAGGATATAATTGTTTATATTACTATGAGAGGGATCTTGGAGTCTCAGTGGACAACCAGCTAAATATGAGCCAACAGTGTGCGGTGGCAGCCAAAAAGGCCAATGCAATCCTAAATTGCATTAACAGAGGGATACAATCAAGATCAAGCGATGTACTAATACCACTCTAGAAAGCCTTAGTAAGACCACACCTAGAATACCGCATCCAGTTTTGGTCACCGCACTATAAAAAAAGATATTGAGATTTTTGAAAAAGTGCAGAGAAGAGCAACCAGGATGATTAAGGGACTGGAGGCTAAAACATATGAAGAACCATCACAGGAACGGTAACAGTACAGTCTAGTGAAGAGAAGGACCAGGGGAGACATGATATCAGTGCTCCAATAATTGAGGGCTGCCACAGAGAGGAAGGGGTCAAACTATTTTCCAAGCCACCTGAAGGCCAGACAAGGAATAATGGATGGAAACTGAACAAGGAGAGATCCACCCTGGAAATAAGGAGAAATTTTCTGACAGTGAGAGCAATCAACCAATGGAACAGATGTTGCTTTCAGAAGTTGTGGGAGCTTCATCACTGGAGGCTTTCAAGAAGAGACTGGACAGCCATCTGTCAGAAATGGTGTGAGATCTCCTGTTTGAGCAGGGGGTTGGACTACATGACCTACAAGGTCCCTTCCAACTCTGTTATTCTGTTATTATTCTGTTAATTGAGTTCTCAGATTTTCAGAACACAGCAGCAAAGTGCTGGAGTTTCCTATATTCCATCGCTACCATCTAGCGGCTATCTAGATTTTTGCAACCCCAATCTGACAGCCGTAGCATTTGGGGAGCATAGGGTTAAGGTTTCCTGGGGCAGCTTCCTTGGATGTCTGAAAGTCCAAGGGAGGGGCGGGGACTGAAATAAATAAAGAAAACTGGCAGTTCTGCCACAGAAGCTAACAATTTGCTAGGCAAGGAAGGTTTGTGTGTTCTAATTGCCGGTCTGTTTAGATCTCAGCTCTCCGGAGAGGTCTCGATGGGTGGGCTGCATGCCTTGTGCCTCACTGGTTTGAATAGAGCTGCTAAGTCCCAGCAGGGCTGGATAACCCAACCAAATTATTGCATCCTCTGTTGGTTTTTTTGAGAACATAAAATTGGCTGAGCTCGAATCAACTCCCGTCTGAACCTCCTTAAAAATTGAAGATATCAAAGGAGGGAGAGTCTACGTAAAATACAAGCTACAATGATACCAAAAGGTGAGCTGGGACGTATATCATGATATCATTGTGCAAATGTTGTAAGGGGGTAATTCATGTTGTTTGTCCAGTGACATCATTACTGGGAAATTAGAGTGGGTTATTCCCAGTTTATTTTGTCCCCAGCACATTCCCAGGCAATCCTTGTGACCAGTGTTTCTCAACCTTGGCAACATTAAGAACAGAGGTGGTATTCAGCAGGTTCTGACCAGTTCTGGAGAACCGGTAGCGGAAATTTTGAATAGTTCAGAGAACCGGCAAATCCCACCTCTGACTGGCCCTGCCCCCATCTATTCTCTGCCTCCCGAGTCCCAGCTGATCGGCTGGGTCTTCTTTTGTTGCCCTGCACAGGAGAACAGAGCTGGAAAGCAGGTTAGTGAGGTGGGGAGGGAAGGGGGATTTTGCAGTAACCTTCCCCCAGGAGTGGTGTGGGAATGGAGATTTTGCAGTATCCTTCCCCTGCCACGCCCACCAAGTCATACCACGCCCACCAAGCCACACCCACAGAATCGGTAATAAATTTTTTTGAATCCCACCACTAATTAAGAAGTGTGGACTTCAACTCCCAGAATTCCCCAGTCAGGCACATCACCAAGTTCAGCTAAGAAAAAAAATATGTGTTTATTTATTAAAAATCAATATGAACTTGATGTTTATTTATTAAAGTTCAACAAAGCTTATGTTATCAATTCATGTTATTTAAATGTTATTTAAATTTATGTTATCAACTAATCACTCAGAAGCCACAGGGCTTTCCAGAGCCACTAGAAACAGTACTGTGGTAAGGAGCATGTACAGTCCCAAAAGCCTTTGGTTATTCCAGCTGTATATAAATATACAAAATATATATAAAAGCAAAGTAGAGAAGGAAAGAAGGAGCCACGTGACCCCTCCTCTATTTTGCACCATTAAAAAAATAATTCAGTAGAGAGGGATGTATCTCCCACCAATGCAGATGCCCATGACAACGGCAGGGCCCTCCGTGACAGTGTTCTGTCAAGGTTGACCTAATACGTTGCTTCAAAACTGACAAAGGAATCTAAAGGAACATCCCATCATGCCACCTGACTTGCAGTGGTAAAACTAGAAGAAGCAGGTTTTGGATTAGTAAAGGGAGAGGCAGACATGTGGGATTTTAGAATCTCTCCTAACTTGATTGGAATTCAGCTTTCTGAGATTACGTTATACCAGGGAACTTCAAACTTGCCAACTTTTAAAACTTGTGGACTTCAACTCCCAGAATTACCCAGACAGCATGAGGAATTCTGGGAGCTGAAGTCCAGAAGTCTTAAAGTTGCCAAGTTTGGAGGCTCCTGCTTTATACTCTCAACAACCCTGTGAGGTAGCTAAGGCTGGAAATAACCAATTGAGTATTATTCAGTGAAAGTTATTCAGTGAAGGCCAAAACTAGATGGGACTATGGATCCCTAGCTCAATAATCATAAGCCACTATTAGGAACCTCCACCTGGATTCATTTTCAAGTGGAGGCCTTATAACTCCATCAAATTAAATGAAATTAAATTAATCTTCAATCTGTCTCTAACCACTGCACCTTTTAATAAAACAAAGTTACCGGGAGTTTCGGAATTATCTTCTTTCAGCCTATTTGTCAAACTAGTGTTTCTCAAAGTTAACAACAGGAAGATGTGGGAACTTCAACTCCCAGAATTCCCCAGCCAGCATGGAATTCTGGGAGTTGAAATCCACACATCTTCAAACTGCATAGAACATAGAATTACATGTCTGAAAGGGGCTTTGGAGGTCGTCTAGTCCAATCCCCTGCTCAAGATAGGAGCCTTATACCATCCCAGTCAAATGGTCTATTTTTGAAAATCTCCACCATTTTCATTGCTTATCCATTCATGAAAAGTCAGATGGTATAAGGAGCCTGTTAACCCACTGAGATACCACATTCACAGAGTGTGATCTAATGTCTATTACCTCCTCCAACCCTCCAATCCAGCTGGTCATAGTTGGGAGCAGGTTGCTGGAAGCGATGGACTCGCATTCCCTAATTCTAGAACTTCCATTCCCCATCTGCACAGTTCTGCTGAAACACCCCCCCCCCTTATATCTCTTTCAGAAGTGAACTGTGAGCAATTCAGTTTTGCCCCGAGGCAGACAGAACCATTGAGGCTAGCAAGGCATTCATTTAATTTTCCAGCAACTTCCACAGTATAAATGCTTATTGCCTTTGTACTTCTGTTGGAGAAGCAAGGTTGCTTTCTGGAAAGCTTGAAGCTTTGCAGCATCCACAATTTAAATATCTACAACTGAAATACAAGAAAGAGATCCGATGGCTAAGATTTATATCATCCAGGGTGTCCCAGGGATGGGTTAATGCTACAAAAACAAATACCACACGGACTCAGTGGTGGGATTCAAATTTTTTACTACCGGTTCTGTGGGCATGGCTTGGTGGCGTGGCAGGGGAAGGATACTGTAAAATCTCCATTTCCTCCCCACTCCACTAACCTGCTTTCCAGCTCCATTCTCCTGTGCAGGGCAGCAAAAGAAGACCCAGACAATCAGCTGGGACTCGGGAGGCAGAGAATAGGTGGGGGTGGGGCCAGTCAGAGGTGGTATTTGCCGGTTCTCCGAACTACTCAAAATTTCCGCTACAGGTTCTCCAGAACTGGTCAGAACCTGCTGAACACCACCCCTGCTCATGGTGTGGTTTCAATCGTACACTTAACAACTGTGGAAAGAAAGATCATAAATGGGGAAAATCTCCCTTCATAAATGCCTTGCTCAACAAAAGAAATGTTGGGCTCAATTGAGGTCATAAGATGAGGACTACCCGTACACAGAAAAATTCCCGTATTGTGATTCAGTATTTGCAAAATTTGGTAAAGAGCTTTGATAATCATCATTAAGACCCAAAGGTTTGCTTGCATATAACAGCAAGTTTGGGTTCATTTCCAACTGTCTGAAATATTCCCTAGGACAGGTAATCCTTCACTTACAACCTTTCATTTAGTGACCGTTCAAAGTTACAACACCACTGAAAAAAGGGACTTATGACCATTTTCACACAACCGTTGCAGCATCCCCATGGTCACATGATCAAAATTCATGGCTCACAATTATAACTGTTGCAATGTCCCAAGGTCACACGATCACCTTTTGAGACCTTCCGACAAGCAAAGTCAAAGGGGATTTCACTTAAATAACTGTTTTACTAATTTAACAACCGCTGTGGTTCACTTAACAATGGTGGTAAGAAAAGTGGTAAACTGGGGCAAAACTAAGTTGACAACTGTCTCAATTTGCAACGGAAATTTGGGGCTCAATTGTGGTTGTAAATCAAGAACTACCCGTACAGTGTTTCTCAACTTCATCAACTTTATGGACTTCAACTCTCAGAGTTTCCCAGCCAGCTGACCGAGGAATTCTGGGAGTTAAGTCCATACAACTTGCTGAGATTGACAAACAATGGTCTAGTGCAGTGCTCCCCAACCTTTTGGGCACCAGGATCCAGTTCCATGAAGAGAGGTTTTTCCATGGACCGGAAGGGGCTTGGTTTTGTGTGCTGCCTGCATCCCACAGATGCAACTTCGCTTGTTTGCACAGACATGCTGCGACCCAGTGCTGGTTCCAAGTTAATATAAGGCACAGGTCTCCAAACTTGGCAATTTTAGGACTTGTGGACTTCAACTCCCAGAATTCTCCAGCCAGCTGGCTGGAGAATTCTGGGAGTTGAAGTCCACAAGTTTTAAAGTTGCCAAGTTTGGGGGGCCCTGAGATAAGGCAATGGACATCACCCTGTATTGTGTTTGTAAGCCACCCAGAATCTTATTTTGTGAGCAGCTATATAAATTTGCTAAGTTAACCAAAATAAATGTTTTAAAAAGAATTAGTATATCTTAACTGATAGGGAGAGAACTTATTGGTTGTAACCGGAACAGAGCAGTTAAAATAATGCATTTTAATCCGAGAAATAAAAGTTAAACAAAAATCTGTTTTTCTTACAACATGCTCCAAAATTAAATCCGCACAATATTAATCCATACTAAAGTGATTATGTATTGACATTTTAATGTAATATTTTATTATTTGTATATGTTTTAGCTATGTTGTTATTCCTTTGCCACTTCTTTCCCCCAATGTCCTTGGACTTTGGTAATGGGTGGTTTAAAACTCGTATCTGTTATGTATGTAGGTTTAAATGTTATTGGTTTATTTGAACTGGTCTTGTAAAATGTCAAATGGTATTGGTTTAAATAGTGCGGGAAGAAACCCTGCACTCCCATTGGCTAGCAGCTACGGCTGCAGGCTATAAGAAGCAGCCGTAGCCTTACCCGGACGGGTCCATTCGAGCTGTTGTCATTAATAAAGCCTTTTGCTGAACTCCTCGCGTCTGACTCTTCATGCAAACTTAACACTGGCGGCGAGGTGGGATTTCCCTGAAGAGAAGACGGCGACGAACAAGCAACAGAGTGAGATGGCTGCGCTGAACACCCCCAGCACCGTTCGATCCGGCGACGGAAGACTGGGAATCGTATGCAGACCGGTTCCACATGTTCCTGGAAGAAGCGATCTCGCCGGCATCCCGAGAGCGGAAGAGGGCGGTCTTTCTCACACACTGCGGTCCGGCAGTCTTCAAAATGGCGGCGTTGGCGGAGCAGCGAATTGAAGGTAATGGAATGGCCGAATTAGAAAGACTTTTAAGAGCCCATTACGCCCCACAAGTATCGTGCCTCATTAAGAGACACGAATTTTACCGTCGGGATCAAGGGGATAGCGAGAGTGTTAATGACCGTGGCAAGCTTAAGGGACATTGGGGTGCTTGTGACTTTACCAACGTAGAAGAGGCCATGCGTGATCGGTTTGTTTTGGGCCTTAAAGATAAGATCTTACAAAGCAAACTACTAATGAAACCAAAAATCACGCTTAAAGAGGCTATTGAAGAGGCTGTTTCAGCAGAAGCCACCAAGTCCTCAGCTGCGGCCATGAAAAAGATTAACAAGGCCTCGAGCCAGGCCTCAAGCCATTCTGATGGGGAAAAATCCTCAACAACTCATTGCAAACAAATAGACTCTGATTCGGATAGCAGTGAGGAAGAAGGGGATTTTAAGCTCAGAATGGAGAAGAAAAGAAAAGACTCTGAGAAAAACAGGCAAGGATCCTATTGCAGAGGATGTGGGGGCCACCCCGCACTGAATGCAAGTTCTTTGACTCCATTTGCCTACGTTGTGAGAAACGGGGTCATATAGCCAGAGTCTGCAAATCATCCAGAACTCCACCATTTAGGAAGAAAGTTCCTGAGGAAGAATTTAAGCCCAACAATTTAATTGGAAAAATGGGGCGAAATTTAAAAGCAAATGGCAAGAGTGAAACTCACCAAACAATAACCATTGGTCATTCTTCACATTTAAATAGCAGAAAAGTACATGTGAAGGTGTTTATTGAAGGGAGACCGTGCCACATGGAAGTGGACTCAGGCTCTTATTTATCTATGGTGTCTTGGGACACTATCCACAGACTCTTTCCAAAATTCAGAAAAACATTTCCAGAAGCAAGCACTGACCCTCAAAGACTACCAAGGGAACAAGATTCCAGTAGTTGGAGCGAGGGAATTCAACGTGCAGTTTAAAGGCCACACCAAAGCGTTTGCCACTGACCATCGTGGACAAGGATCGCCCAAGTTTGCTGGGACTTGAGTGGTTCAAGCCACTTGGCATCGAGGTGACTGGCATCCATCACGTGAACAGTTCTGACTGGGAAGAGTCCTTGAAGTCTGAGTTTCCAGAGGTCTTCAGCGAAGGACTGGGCAAGTATATGGGGACCCCTATTGCTTTCAGTTTAGACCCCAAGGTGCCCCCAATTCGTTTAAAGCCCAGAAGGGTTCCATTTGCTTTAAAGGAAAAATTGATGCACAATTAGATAAGCTTATCGCCCAAGGGGTTTTGGAACCTACTGACCACTCCAGATGGGAAACACCCATAGTCACACCAGTCAAGGCTGATGGCTCAGTGAGAATCTGTGGTGACTACAAGGGGACACTTAACCATGCGCTACAGCAGAGCGCATACCCTGTACCTGTTGTGCATCATCTGCTCCATTCCCTTGGCAGGGGTACAGTATTTGCTAAACTGGACTTAGCTCAGGCATATCAACAATTAACAGTTGATGATGCCACTGCAGAGGCACAAACAATTGTGACTCATAGAGGTGCCTTCAAATGTAAAGACTACAATTTGGAGTAAGTGTGGCACCTGGCATTTTTCAAAGTCTTATGGAAAGAATGTTGCAAGGCCTGCCAGGGTAGTGCCTTATTTTGATGATGTGTTAATCTCTGCTGAAAATGACACTCAGCTTCAAGAGAGACTCAGAGAAGTCCTTACCAGATTCAGAAAAGCAGGTTTGAAAGTCAAGGAAGACAAATGCACTCTCAAAACAGACAGAGTTGAGTTTCTGGGGTACATGATTGATAAACAGGGCATCCATCCCACTGATGCCAAGGTTAAAGCAATCAAGGAAGCCCCTAAACCTCGTTGCAAGTCAGATCTGCAAGCCTTCCTTGGCCTTATTAACTTTTACCACATGTTTCTACCTCACAAAGCATCTATTGCTGAGCCATTACATCGTTTACTTGATAAAAGGCTGCTTGGATCTGGGGCGGAAGGAACAGTCAGCATTTAACAGTATTAAGAGACTAATCACGTCTGATGCTGTGTTGATTCAATTCTCTGAGAATTTGCCTGTTGTTCTGACTTGTGATGCATCCCCTTTTGGAGTGGGAGGGGTTTTAAGCCACAGGCTTCCCAATGGCAGGAAGCCCCAATTGCATTTTACTCTGCACGCTGTCCAAAGCAGAGAGGAACTACAGCCAATTGGACAAGGAGGCCTTAGCAGTTGTTGCAGCTGTTAAGAAATTTCATGAATATCTGTATGGCAGGTCATTCACCATTGTTACAGATCACAAACCTTTGCTTGGCATCGTGGCAGGAGACAAACCTACACCTATTATCCTGTCACCAAGGATGCTGAGGTGGACTGAATTTCTTGCAGCTTACTCCTACAAACTGATTCACAGGCCTGGCAAGGACATTGGACATGCTGATGCACTGAGTCGTTGCCCACTACCTTGCCACAAGGAGGATTTTGAACTTGAGACTCACACCTTCTTCCTGGAGACCGTTGCTAAGCTTCCAGTCCATGCTGCTGAGATTGCCAGAGAATCTGCCAAAGATGCTGTGTTGGCACCTGTTATGGGCTGGATTAAGAAAGGTTGGCCTCTTCAAGATCTACCTCACTTTGCCCAACCTTTCAAATCCAGGCAAACTGAATTATCTGTATTAAGAGGATGTATTTTGTGGGGTAACAGGGTGGTTATTCCTGCAAAACTGCAAAGGAGGTTTTGGAAATGTTACATGAGGGTCATCCTGGGATTGTAAGGATGAAAGGTTTGGCCAGGAGTTATGTATGGTGGCCAGGTATTGACAAAATGGTTGAAAACTGGGTTGCCTCTTGTCCCAATTGCCAGGTAGTCAGGCCTGCCCCACCTCATGCCCCCACACAGGAATGGGAATGTCCTAGGGGCCCATGGTCTAGAATCCACATTGATTTTGCAGGCCCTACAAGAGGGCACACGTTTCTAGTAATTGTAGATGCATACTCCAAATGGCTAGAGGTTATTCTCATGACTTCTACTACTACTGAGGCTGTTATCAAGCAGCTCAGAAAGCTCTTTGTAACCCATGGGTTACCAGATGTCCTTGTCTCTGACAATGGCCCTCAATTCACGTCTAACATTTTTGAATCCTTTCTAGCTCAACAGGGCATCAGACATGCCCTCACAGCCCCTGGGCACCCTTGACCAGCGGCGGGCTGAACATATGTATGCGCTTTACCAAAGAAAAGCTTCAGCAGTTGGGTCCTGGGGACATCACTGAGAAGCTTGAAAAGCTTCTTAGTGTTCAGCACATCACTCCTAGCCCATCAACTAACTTATCCCCAGCAGAGTTGTTAATGGGCAGGAAACTAGGTCTTCCCTTGACCGACTTCATCCCACTTATGCACCCAATACACCACTGGATTCCACTTCCAAAGTTCGTTCTTTTAGTGTGGGAGATTCTGTCTATGCTAGGAACCTTACAGGTGAACCTTTGTGGATTCCTGCTGAAATAACTCACATCACTGGCCCTCTTTCTTACAGGGTTCAAACAGAGGATGGCCTCCTCTGGAGCAGGCACATTGACCAACTTAGATCCCGGTTCCCTCAGGAACATCGCCCCTGTCTCTCTCTAGGCCCCTCATCTGATGTCTCTTCTAGGGGAAGGGGAGGAACAGGAGGAATATCAGCAAACAGGAATCAACCCTATGTGTAACGAGCCATTGCGACAGGAACCATCCCGAACCCTGTCACAATGCCAAGATCCATCCTTAGAAGTAGAGTCATTACGACAGGAACCATCCCGAACCCTGTCACAATGCCTAGATCCATCCTTAGAAGTGGAAGATTGTACATCACTACCTGACTTGGGTGTTGACATTGGAATGGAGATGGGTTGGGAGGAGAGACCAGATTCTAACAGTCTAACAGGGTCTTCTTTCACAGGAAGTCCTAACAGGGAAATGTCAGCAGACACATTTCCCCTCTCACTGGTGAGAACAATAAAGATTCTGAACCACGAAGGTCTCAGCGTACACGTAAGAGCCCCACCTATTTAAAGGAATACATTAGATAGGTTGGGGTTTGGTATGGACTGAACCTAGTGGGGAGGGGTGTTATGTATGTAGGTTTAAATGTTATTGGTTTATTTGAACTGGTCTTGTAAAATGTCAAATGGTATTGGTTTAAATAGTGCGGGAAGAAACCCTGCACTCCCATTGGCTAGCAGCTACGGCTGCAGGCTATAAGAAGCAGCCGTAGCCTTACCCGGACGGGTCCATTCGAGCTGTTGTCATTAATAAAGCCTTTTGCTGAACTCCTCGCGTCTGACTCTTCATGCAAACTTAACAGTATCAGTCAGACAAAATAGTTATATTAATCCCAGGTTGCTATATCACAAGCACTGCCATACTGCCCTTGGTAGTGTATTGAGAAAGTATAAAGATATACTTTCATATTTAGAATATATAAAGAATCATATTTTTAAAAGAGTGAGATTCGTTCTCTGTCTCTGGTTTGGTATAATACCACTAGGTGGCAATGCAAGAACATATAAATAATTTGAAAACAAGAGAATGCTTAAGGCTGTATCAAAGAATTCAGAGGCAGGTAGGAGTCTCACACAGGCGATGTTTGCTCACCATCAATGTATGGGGAGTCAGGCATCGGAGAAAATGCTACAGAATATTAGTCAGTAGGAGGGAGTAAATATTAGTCAGTACGAGGGAGTAAATCTTTTGATAGAAGAGTACAATTCAGAAGAGCTGCTGTATTCATAAAATATATTAACTTCAAACAGAATAACAGAGTTGGAAGTGACCTTGGAGGTCCAATCCCCTGATCAAGCAGGAGACCTGATACCATTCCAGACAAATCCAGGCTTTTCTTAAAAGCCTCTAGTGATGGATCACCCACAACTTCTGAAGGCAAGCTGTTCCACTGGTTACTAGGACAAATAGGCTGAAAAACAGCTTCTATCCCAGGGCAGTAACTCTATTGAATTCTACTGTATAGTGCAACATTAATGCAATATTTATTTATTTATTTTATTTGACTTGTATGCCGCCACTCTCCGAAAGGACTCGGGGCGGCTCACAGATAAAAACATAGAACAATAAATAATATAAAAATAGATTAAATCTGACAAGCCAAATACACTATAAAAACCGAATTAAAATCAAATTAAATCCCACCCTCACCCCCAGGAGATCAGTCCAGCCTAGCCTGTAAAAACAACCAGGTTTTTAGTTCGTGCCAGAAAGAGGAGAGATCGGGAGCCAGCCGGAGCTCAACGGGTAGTTGGTTCCATAAGGCGGGAGCCGATACAGAATAGGTCCTTCCGCAGGGCACCGCCAGCCGACATTGTCGTGTGGACATCACCCCGAGGAGTCCCAGCCTGTGTACTCGCACAAGGCGATCGGTATTTGATATCGGCAGGAGACATTCCCGCAAGTACCCCGGACCCATGCCATGAAGGACTTTGAATGTTAACGTCAAGACCTTGAATCGCACCCGGAGGGCAACCGGCAACCAATGTAGCTCGCACAGGAGGGCGTAACATAGGAGTATCAGGAGACTCCCATCACAACCCGCGCGGCCGCATTTTGCACCAGCTGGAGCCTCCGGATGGTATGCAAGGGCAGTCCTAAATAGAGAGCATTGCAGTAGTCGAGTCGGGATGTAACAAGTGCATGAGTGACCATGCGAAGGGCATCTCGATCCAGGTAAGGGCGCAGCTGGCAAACCAGCCGAACCTGGGCAAAGGCCCCCCTGGTCACAGCTCCCACCTGCTCCTCCAAACTGAGCCGTGAATCCAGGAGAACCCCCAGGTTTTGTGCCCTATCCACAGGGGGCAACAGCTCTCCCCCTATGGCCAAAGATGGAATATGTTCACTGGAGCGAGATGCCTGTATGCACAGCCACTCAGTCTTGGCCGGATTGAGCTGTAGCTCGTTCCTGCCCATCCAGATCCGTGCGCATCCAGACACGGGACATCACAGAGAGGGCATCACTGATTTGGTTTGGGGTGGAGATATATAATTGAGTATCATCAGCATACTGATGATACCTCACCCCAAAACCCCAGATGATCTCACCCAGTGGCTTCATATAGATGTTGAACAGGAGGGGCGAGAGGACCGACCCCTGAGGGACCCCAGGAGAGCCCTTGGGGCCAACCTCTGCCACCCTGCCAACACCGATTGCGAACGCCCCGAGAGGTAGGAGGAGAACCACTGCAAAACAGTGCCTCCCACTCCCAACCCCTCAAGAGCATAATAGGATACCATGGTGGATGGTATCAGCTGAGAGATCTAATAGGACCAGGACAGAGGAAAATCCTCTGTCCCGTGCCTTCCAGAGATCATCCACCAGTGCGACCAATGCCATCTCTGTACTGAACCCGGGCCAGAAGCCCGATTGATAGGGATCTAGATAGTCCGCTTCTTCCAGGAAAAGCGGAAACTGTTTAGCCACCACGCTCTCAACCACCTTCGCTAAAAAGCGAAGGTTGGAGACTGGACAAAAGTTATTCAACACGGCAGGGTCCAGGGCAGGCTTCTTCAGGAGGGGTTTCACCACCGCCTCTTTCAAGGCGGCGGGGAAAGAGCCCTCCCTTAGCGAAGCATTGACTACTGCCCGGAGCCAGCCGCACGTGACCTCCCTGGCGGCATACACCATCCAGGAAGGGCACGGGTCCAACAAACATGTGGTGGAACTCAAACATCGCATAATCCTGTCCACTTCATCCTCAGAAACAGGACCAAACTCAGCCCAGATGATATTGGCCGGACTTCTTGCACCTCCCTCCTCAGACCACTGCAAATTAGAGTCCAGCCCCTCCCGAATCCGAGCGATCTTATCCAACAGATACTGACCAAATTCCTCAGCCCTACCCTGCATAAGGTCCAACCCCGCCCCGCCCCCCCCGATGTAAGAGGGAGCGGGTGACTCAGCCTTCCATCCTCTCGGGGTAGGTAAATTGAGGACCCAGGATTGTTGGGGGCAATTAGCTGACCTTGTAAAAATGCCGCTTAGTAATAAGCAGGCATATACAATGGAATGAAGGCTATTGCTGTGCACACTGGGTTGTATCCCAAAAAATTGTAAGCCGCCCTGAGTCTTTGGAGAAGGGCGGCATATAAATGTAATTAAAAAAAAAAACAGAGCAGCTGGGCGGTCATCTGCAGACGCTATGAGAATGGAGAGGTATGACCTCTTTGCTGCCCCCACAGCTACCAGATAAGTCCTAATATAGGCTCTTAGCTGGGCTCGGTCAGATTCGGAGTGGGGTATCAGGGGTTTTCAATTCAATGTATAGAATGTGAAGGATGTGTCTTTGTGTTTATTTTCAGTCATAACGTACACTGAAGATGGTATTTAATTTCATTGTTCAAGGTGCAATGACAATAAAGTAAACTAAACTAAACTAGATTGTTCTCACTGTTAGAATGTTTCTCTTTAGTTTTAGGTAGCTTCACTTCTTGATTAGTTTTCATCCATTGTTTCTTGTCTTACTTTCTGATGCTTTGGAAAATAGGTTGACTCCCTTCTTCTTTGTGGTAGCCCCTCAAATATTGGAAAACTGCTATCATGTCACCCCTAGTCCTTCTTTTCATTAAACTAGACATATCCAGTTCCTGCAACTGCTCTTCATATGTTCAGCCGTCTAATCATATTTGTTGCTCTTTTCTGCACTCTTTCCAGAGTCTCAACATCTTTTTTTATAATATGGTGACCAAAACTGGATACAGTATTTTAAGTGTGGTCTTACTAAGACTTTATAAAGAGGTACTGGTACGTAACGTGATCATGATTCTATCCCTCTGTTAATGCAACCAAGGATTGCATTGGCTTTTTTGGCTGCTGTTGGCTGATATTTAAGTGATTGTCCACTAGGACTCCAAGATCCCTCTTACCAGTTACGGTTATTGAACCAGGTTTCACCTAATCTGGACCTATACATTTGTTTTTTCTTGCCTAAGTGTAAAACCTTTACTTTTCTCTATATTGAATTTCATTTTATTAGATAGGGCCCAGTCTTCAAGTCGCTCAAGATCCATCTGGATCTTGAGCCTATCTTCTGGAGTGTTGACTATTCTTGCCAGTTTAGTGTGGTCTGCAAATTTGATAAATTCCCCTTCCATTCCCTCATCTAAATTGTTTATGAAGATGTTGAAGAGTACTGGGCCTAAAATGGAACCTTGGGGTACCCCACTGCTTACTTCCCTCCATGTAGATGTAGTTCCATTAAGTACTACACGTGTGCAGTTTGTCAGCCACTTACAAATCCATCTGGTGGTGATGCTGTCTATCCCACATTTTTTTTAACTTACCAAGAAGTAGGTTGTGGTCTACTTTGTCAAATGCCTTACTGAAATGCAAATATAATTATATCCACTGCGTTTTGCTAATCCACTTATTTAGTCACTTTGTCAAAGAATGAAATAAGATTTGTTTGGCATGACTAGCAATATCACTTTGGAAGAATATCATTGATAGCAACTGATGAGTTGTCCCTTCACTAAATAATTCTTAGAAAACCTCTGACCATCAAGCAAGACAATATATTTGAACTGACAGAACCCACACTTACAATTTTCACATCCAACTAAGGTCATTCTGCAACCACTTGGTTGGCCAATGCAAGAAGGTGACCTAGCCAACTTTTTCTCTGGAGCAGAAAATTTCCAGTTATTGTTTGTTTTTAGGGCAAATGGTTATTGATTAGAATAGCTAAATAGAGCTCCCATGCCCAGGAATAGTCTATACTTGATTACTTGAGGGTGATTATCAAAAAGAAGCTAAAGATGTTACGTACTAGTTGGTACATTTTTCCAGGAAGCCCATTTTGGTGGAGAGTCTGATGATTTGGTTTCATTCATAAACCTCTGTAGCTGGTAAAGTATCAAAGATCTCGTCCTTCAGAAAGGAAGGACCACAATGGGAAGCAGGGGGAACAGTAAGTCTAAAAGAGACAGTTAATGGTTAAAGCCCAGAAACTGGGAGACCGTGAGTTCTAATCCCGCCTTAGGCATGAAAGCCAGCTAGATAGTTCTGGGCCCATCACCAGGAGACTGTGAGTTCTAGTACTGCCTTTCATGCCTTAGGCATGAAATCTGGCTGTGTAACTTTGAGCAAATCACCAGGAGACAGTGACTTCCTGTCTTGCCTTAGGCATGAAAAGTGACTGGGCTACTTGGGCCAATTACCAGGAGGCCAGTGGTGGATTCAATTTTTTTTACTACTGGTTCTGTGGGCTTGGCTTGGTGAGCATGGCAGGGGAAGGATACTGCAAAATCTCCATTCCTTCCCCACTCCTGGGGAAAGATTACTGCAAAATCCCCATTCCCTCCACACCCCACTAACCTGCTTTCCAGCTCTGTTCTCCTGTGCAGGGCAACCAAAGAAGACCCAGCCAATCAGCTGGGACTTGGGAGGCAAAGAATAGATGGGGGCGGGGCCAGTCAGAGGTGGTATTTGCCGGTTCCCCAAGCTACTCAAAATTTCTGCTACTGGTTCTCCAGAACTGGTCAGAACCTGCTGAATACCACTTCTGCAGGAGGCTGTGAGTTCTAGTCCTGCCTTAGGCACGAAAGCCAGCCAGAATTTGGGCCAGTCACTCTCTCTCTCAGCCCAACTCACCTCTCAGGGGAAAATAAGAGGAGGAAGGAGTATTAGGTATGTTTGCCGCTTTATTTATAGAGTAACAGAGGTAGGATAAAAATCTGATAAATAAATAATGCATAGATAATAAAAGTCCTACTGGATTAGTCCCTAGGTTTCAGTAATCTGGAATTCGGTGTTTCATCCATTCAAGGAATTCACAAAAGAAAAAAGATGGCCTTTTCTGTCATTATCTCAAACAAGACCACAGAGGATAGGACTCAGCCAAGGTAGGATAGTTCACAATCCTGCACCAGTTGTGTCTGATCAAACAGGTCTGGGGTCTTCGATGAGCTGGAGGCATCATACAAGCTGAGCAAATTAAGCAGGTGGGCATGGAGAAGGCCAGCAAGGAAGAACAGTGCAGGAAGTTAATGCCACCGGCAGAGGTCGGAGAAGTGCCATTAAGCAGCAACTAGAACATCTGCCAAAGAGGATTCCAAAAAGCAAGTTTTTATGTGAGTTTTTTAAAATAACTGTGGGGCCTGTTGTTTCATTCAGGGGAAAGTAACCTTCTCCCTATTTAAAGAGAGCTGAGAAACCAAGAAGAGTAAGAAATACAAATGAACTTGTGTAGATGGGAGCTGATATTCCTAGATAACTTTTTATTTAAAAAAAATAGAGGAACAGCTTTCACCGGCTTGGACCAGGGCACAGGTGAACAGTATGCAAATCCATTTGGATTTACAACACAACATCTAAAATGTTATACAAGCAACAGTAAAACTTGTAGGAAGCAACTTTGCGATTCTAAAACGCCAGGGCAAATCCAGACTCTTTTCAGATTCTAGCTGGCCTCTCAGAATATTTTTCTTCCTTTTAAGTTTCTCCCATAAGCTATCCCCTTTCACTTCTACTCTCCAAGCCACTTGTGAACAAGAGGTGGGAAGTTAAGAAACTAAATAATCAAATACTCTTAGTGTCTATGGAGATTCTCAGTCATCCAGTTCATGGTTGTCCCAAAGGTGCTTTTTTTCGAAGAGGCAACTGGACTTTCTGGTTTTTCTTTGAAGAAGTTTCATTTCTCATCCAAGCAGCTTCTTCAGCTCTGACTGGATTCCATCCCCCACTATCCTGTCAGAGCTATAGAAGTTTCTTGGATGAGAAGTGAAACGTCTTAAAAGAAAAACCAGAAAGTCCAGTTGCCTCTTCGAAAAAAAAGCACCTTTGGGACAAATACTCTTAAGCGCCTAGAATTGCAATATCTCTGCATGAGTCTGTTCTCCACCCTCAGTCTCATCTGCAAATGGGCCATTTGACTTTGTCTTTTCCATCAAGAATAGCCAAAGCATTCATTCCTGTTAGAGAATGATGCCTGCCACATATCTGCATGAGTTCCTGCTCTGATCTTCCTTCTGTCCAATTAATGTTTGCAGAATAATTTTTCTGGGTTCTGCACACCTTTTCAAATGCACAGATGCATACAAGCCTTCCCTTCTTCCAGCATTTCCATTGTAAGTCATGATGGTTGTAAGGCAAGGCTTGACATGGAACCAGACCCAAATTTTTGACTTTTTTGCACTGGTCATTAAATGAATGCCATGGTCATTAAGTCAATCAATGTATTCTTAGGTGTGATTTTTGCCGAAGGTGGTTTAAAAGGTCAGAAACCAGCAAAAACATATAATCTGGTCACAGAAGACTGCAACCAGCTTGTAAAAGCGAGCTGCTTGCCAAGCACCCAAAATGCAGACATGTGACTGTGTGTGTGTGTGTGTGTGTGTGTGTGTGTGTGTGCAGTTGATGTAACTCTGGAATTGGGTTATAAGTAGAATTTGTGGAGTCTGTCATAGCTTCAAATGATCATTAAGCTGATGGTCATTAAGCGAGGACTACCTGTACCATTGCATCCAACATGGTTTCAGTGGTGGGATTCAAAAATTGTTACTACCGGTTCTGTGGGCGTGGCTTGGTGGATGTGGCATGTCTTGGTGGGCATGGCAGGGGAAGGATGCTGCAAAATCCCATTCCACCCCACCCGACTAACCTGCTTTCCAGATCCGTTCTCCTGTGCAGGGCAACCAAAGAAGACCCAGCCGATCAGCTGGGACTCAATGGGAGGCGGAGAATAGATGAGGGCGGGGACAGTCAGAGGTGGGATTTGCCAGTTCTTTGAACTACTCAAAATTTCTGCTACCGGTTCTCCAGAACTGGTCAGAACCTGCTGAATACCCACCTCTGATTCAGCTCCCTAAATATTCCAAAGAACAATCAGAACAATCTGTTTTTCAGGGGAGTCTGCCCACAGCAACTCTGAATGTACTGCATCTCCACATGCTTTGTCCTCCCGCCTCTTTCATTCACCCACCCTCCTTCTGAAGAAGGGGGCAACTCTGTTGATCCAGAGCGTGTGTGGGGGGGCTGTTTCTTTGGTATTTAATCCCCACACTCCCTTTTCATGTGCCATTGCTTTCTGATCCATTCAGAACAGCAACTCACAAGGAGTGGGCAGTTTTTCCTAGAAGAGATTGCCTTCAATTTGGCACGTTTAAAATTATTCTCCCCCCCCACCCCCTTTTCCTGCCTAAGCATGAAGCAGGCCTCCAGTTTCAAAAAAAAAAAGGGGGGGGGGGTTTGAAGCGAAGGAAAGAGCCAGGAGATCAATCTTTTCTTTGCTCCATTCGGTCGAATGCACAGGAATGCGTTCCTCCCCCGCCGCCCCCCCACCCCCATATCCTGTGCCACTGGGCACAGGCTCTGAAATCTGGCATGGGTTCAACTTCCTGATGGGAATCTACCGAACCCTCAAGCAAAGCTTGGAGTGCTTACACACACACACACACACATGCACACACACACGCACATACACACACGCACACACACACAACCTCCACAATTCAATTGCCTTTCCCGCCCCCTCCATCCAAACCAAGGTTCCTCGTTAAAAAGTACTTGGCAAGATAAATAGTGATCCAATAAAATACTGGAAGTCTTTGCTCTCCATTCCCACCCCTCTGGAGAAGGCAAGCTTTTGGAAGGGGACCAGCCATCCCTGGGAAGGGGGTTGGGTTGGACGCCACTTCTGGGGGGGGGGAGGCGGGCAAGGGAGGGGAGCCTGCCTGTTTAATGAGCAACAGCTGTAGCCAACCCTTTAATCCGTGCAAGAGTTTGAGGACAAGCTGTCCTGCAGATTATATAAACCGCCTCTCCTCTGTTTGTTTAATTCGGTGGCTTTCTCTCTTTCTCTCTCTCTCTCTCTCTCCCTTATAACACTGATTTACCGGCAGGGCCAATAGCAGAGGGGGGAGTGGTGGGGCACCAGGGGGCAGGGAAGGGCACAAGGGAGCAGGGGGTCGGCCCCTTGGCCGTGTTTTCCCCCCTCCTCCTCCAGCTGTTTGTGACCTCTTGCTGCACCCTCCGAAGGCTTTTTCCAAGGAAACCTTGACAGCTGTGTAGAAACCTTCTCCCTGCAGACAATAAACACCGCAATGATGGGGGCCATTTGCTCTCTCTCCCGGATTGCAACATTTCCTGCTGGTGCGGAATGGATCCAGATGCAAGAAAACACACAGACCGAGGCCATTTGAGGCCTGGCTTTCCACTAATTTTTTTTTTAATTTTTATTCATATTTATATGCCGCCCTTCTCCGGAGACTCAGGGCTTACAGTTTTGGGATACAACCCAATGCGCTCAGCAATAGCCTTCCTTCCATTGTATATGCCTGTTTATTACTAAGCGGCATTTTTACAAAGTCAGCTTATTGCCCCCAATAATCTTGGGTCCTCACTTTACCTACCCCGAGAGGATGGAAGACTGAGTCAACCTTGAGCCTGGTGGGATTCGAGCCTGCAATAATTACAGGCAGCTGGAGCTAAGTGCTAGGCTATTAACAGCCTGCACAACCAAGGCTCTAATCCCAGACAGAGAATACATCTGGCCAAAGCTGGCAAGAAAATCCTCACTGAACGGGCATCAGAGCCAGTTCAGTGTAGTGCTGGCCTGGAAGCCAGGGGACTGTGAGTTCTAGTCCCACTTTAGACAGGAAAGCCAGCTAGGTAGTTCTGGGCCGATCGCCAGGAGACTGTGAGTTCTAGTCCCGCCTTGGGCATGAAAGCCAGCTGGGTAGTTCTGGGCCAATCGCCAGGAGACTATGAGTTCTAATTCTACTTTAGGCATGAAAGCCAGCTGAGTAGTTCTGGACCAATTGCCAGGAAACTGTGAGTTCTAGTCCCACCTTAGGCATGAAAGCCAGCTGGGTAGTTCTAGGCCAATCACAGGAGGCTATGAGTTCTAATTCCACTTTAGGCATGAAAGCCAGCTGAGTAGCTCAGGGCCAGTCACCAGGAGACTGTGAGTTCTAGTCCCGCCTTGGGCATGAAAGCCAGCTAGGTAGTTCTGGGCCAATCGCCAGGGGACTGTGAGTTCTAGTCCCACCTTGGGCATGAAAGCCAGCTAGGTAGTTCTGGGCCAATCGCCAGGAGACTGTGAGTTCTAGTCCCGCCTTGGGCATGAAAGCCAGCTGGGTAGTTCTGGGCCAATCGCCAGGAGGCTATGAGTTCTAATTCCACTTTAGGCATGAAAGCCAGCTGAGTAGCTCAGGGCCAGTCACCAGGAGACTGTGAGTTCTAGTCCCGCCTTGGGCATGAAAGCCAGCTAGGTAGTTCTGGGCCAATCGCCAGGAGACTGTGAGTTCTAGTCCCACCTTGGGCATGAAAGCCAGCCGGGTAGTTCTGGGCCAATCACCAGGAGACAGTGAGTTCTAGTCCCACCTTAGGCATGAAAGCCAGCTGGGTAGTTCTAGGCCAATCACAGGAGATTGTGAGTTCTAGTCCCCCTTAGGCATGAAAGCCAGCTAGGTAGTTCTGGGCCAATCGCCAGGAGACTGTGAGTTCTAGTCCCGCCTTGGGCATGAAAGCCAGCTAGGTAGTTCTGGGCCAATCGCCAGGAGACTGTGAATTCTAGTCCCGCCTTGGGCATGAAAGCCAGCTGGGTAGTTCTGGGCCAATCTCCAGGAGGCTATGAGTTCTAATTCCACTTTAGGCATGAAAGCCAGCTGAGTAGCTCAGGGCCAGTGACCAGGAGACTGTGAGTTCTAGTCCTGCCTTGGGCATGAAAGCCAGCTGGGTAGTTCTGGGCCAATCGCCAGGAGACTGTGAGTTCTAGTCCCACCTTGGGCATGAAAGCCAGCTGGGTAGTTCTGGGCCAATCACCAGGAGACAGTGAGTCCTAGTCCCGCCTTAGGCATGAAAGCCAGCTGGGTAGTTCTGGGCCAATCACAGGAGATTGTGAATTCTAGTCCCGCCTTAGGCATGAAAACCAGCTAGGTAGTTCTGGGCCAATTGCCAAGAGACTGTGAGTTCTAATCCTGCCTTGGGTATGAAAGCCAGCTAGGTAGTTCTGGGCCAATCGCCAGGAGACTGTGAGTTCTAGTCCCGCCTTGGGCATGAAAGCCAGCTGGGTAGTTCTGGGCCAATCTCCAGGAGGCTATGAGTTCTAATTCCACTTTAGGCATGAAAGCCAGCTGAGTAGCTCAGGGCCAGTGACCAGGAGACTGTGAGTTCTAGTCCCGCCTTGGGCATGAAAGCCAGCTAGGTAGTTCTGGGCCAATCGCCAGGAGACTGTGAGTTCTAGTCCCGCCTTGGGCATGAAAGCCAGCTGGGTAGTTCTGGGCCAATCACCAGGAGACAGTGAGTTCTAGTCCCACTTTAGGCATGAAAGCCAGCTGGGTAGTTCTGGGCCAATCACAGGAGATTGTGAATTCTAGTCCCGCCTTAGGCATGAAAACCAGCTAGGTAGTTCTGGGCCAATCGCCAAGAGACTGTGAGTTCTAATCCTGCCTTGGGCATGAAAGCCAGCTAGGTAGTTCTGGGCCAATCGCCAGGAGACTGTGAGATCTAATCTCACTTTAGGCATGAAAGCCAGCTGGGTAGTTCTGGGCCAGTCACCAGGAGATTGTGAGTTCTAGTCCCGCCTTGGGCATGAAAGCCAGCTGGGTGACTTTAGGTTAGTTACTCTCGCTCCACCCAAGTCACCTCACAGGATTGTTGTTGTGGGGAAAATGAGGAAGGAGTATTAGCAATGTTTATTGCCTTGGGTTACTTATACCAGGGTTGCCAAACCCAAGGCCTGGAGGCCAAATCCAGCCGCGGGGTGCTTATATCTGGCCCATGGAGCCACCCTGGAAACAGCAAAGGACTGGCCCACAGTACCTCTGCCAGTAAAAATGGAGCTTAGGAGGGCTGCAAGCTTCCGTTTTCACTGGCAGAGGGTTGCAGGAGGCTGTCACAGGCTGGTTACATCTCGGGCCTGGGTTCCGCTCCTGCTTGCAAAAAAGGTTTCCCGGTTCACCTTCACAGTAATGGGGTCCCTCCTGGATCCTGATGTACAGGAACAAGGTTGATTCTAACCATTGGCAACTCACAACCAAAGCCTAATCTTTTCTTTCAACCTGACAGGGGTTCCTTTCAGACAGATGGTCTTTTTCAAACAGAAAGCCAGATTAGTGGGGTACGATGTTGCCCTGGGACCCTCTCCCCTCATTTTAACTCCCTAAAAATAACCCTGTGGAGTAAACTGAGGCTGAGATTGGCGAAATTTCATCCGGAGAGCTTTTTCAAGCTCTACCCGGCTTCATTGATCTGTAGTCTGCTTTCCCACCCAGTCTGCCTCCAAAATGCCTCCCAACGAACCTCTATTTTTGAACTTTTGCAATCAAAGCAACTTACAAACCTATTCAGCCTGAATACCTTTATGCAAATACAGAGTGCTATTCCCACACATTGCAGAAATGCTACAGCTGCGGCTTTCAACTCTGCATAAGTTTTGGGAGATTTGGAGGCATCTGTCTTTCTGGGAATGAAATTCTAGGGTTTCCGCCAAACCGCTCTTCTCTGAGTTAGGCTTCCTTGCCAGACTGCTTGCGTTTGTGGGACTTCCTCCTTCCTTTTTCTCAGAAAACCTTCCACTTCCACCCGGCCACGCACAAACATTCCTCCCCATCCTTGCTGAAAGCTGCTATTACAGGAAATAAAAAATGGAGGTGGGTGGGGAGGAAATGTCATCTGGAATTAATAAGCTACTTCCTGCAGCTACAAGTCCACCGTTGTGGGGTGTTTGCCGCTTTGTTCTCACAAGGGCTTGTGTTGCAGATGCAAAAGAGATGTCCTCACTTCCCCTTTGACTGCATCAAAAATATCCTCAGAAATTGCCTTTTCTCTCTCTGTCTCTCTTTTTTCAAGGCCCTCATGACTTTGTCTTCCTCTTTCCCCCAGCTCACAACGAAGGCAATTTAAAGTTGCCCTCGACTGTTCCGTTTTGAAAGGAGAATCTTTCCCTTACCCCCACCACAATGTTTGCTGGACATGCAAACAAGCACACTTCCTAATCATTAGGGTTATTGACAGGTTGAAGTTGGGTTCTGTCCAGTTTCTGTTGGACACTTTAGGTCATCTAGTAACTCCACTCTCTCACTGGTCAATGAAAGGATGATATCAGTAGCCATTTTGGCTTAAGTTGCGGGAGGGACCAGACACCCAACCAAGTCTGTTTCAAGTCTTCCATGGGCTCCCTTATAAATCTTCATCCCATAACCCCAACCTTCCCATTTTAGGAAAGACTATTGAGAAGATGCTAGGATCAGAGGTGGTATTCAGCAGGTTCTGGCCAGTTCTGGAGAACCCGTGGCAGAAATTTTGAGTAGTTTGGAGAACCGGCCAATACCACCTTTGACTGACCCTGCCCCCATCTCTTCTCTGCCTCCCGAGTCCCAGCTGATCGGCTGGGTCTTCTTTTGCTGCCCTGCACTGGAGAATGGAGCTGGAAAGCAGGCTAGTGGGGTGGGGAGAGAATGGAGATTTTGCAGTATCCTTCCCCTGCCATGCCCACCAAGCCACGCCCACAGAACTGGTAGTAAAAAAATTTGAATCCCATCACTGGCTAGGATGCCTTCAACTTCAGAGACCTCAAGGAAATGTGTTGTCTAGACTCTTTCCAGGCAGGTAACCAAGGTTGGGAACTGAAGTGGCATTGGTCATCCTGATGACCAATTTGTGGCATTGGTCATCCTGATGACCAATTTGTGGCATTGGTCATCCTGATGACCAGTATGACCTTTGTGAAGATCTGGATGGAGCCTGAATCTGTCCTGATCTTATTTGATGTCTCAGTGGCCCTTGATACTATCAACTATAGCAGTCTCAAACTCAGCAACTTTCAGATCAGTGGTGGTATTCAATTTTTTTTACTAACGGTTCTGTGGACATGTCTTGGTGGGTGTGGTGTGGCTTGGTGGGTGTGATGTGGCTTGGTGGGCGTGGCAGGGGAAGGATACTGTAAAATCCCCATTTCCACCCTACTCCAGGGGAAGGATGTACTGTAAAATCTCCATTCCCTCCCCACCCCACTTTCCAGCTCTGTTCTCCTGTGCAGGGCAACAAAAGAAGACCAGCTGATCAACTGGGACTCCAATCAGCTGAGACTCGGGAGGCAGCAAATAGATGGGGGCAGGGCCAACCAGGGGTGGTATTTACTGGTTCTCCAAACTACTCAAAATTTCTGCTACCGGTTCTCCAGAACCTGTCAGAACTGGCTGAATACCATCTTGGTTTCAGATGCGTGGACTTCAATTCCTCAAATGTCCCAGCAAATTGCAAGACTTTGAGCCTGTTTGATCACACACAACTGGTGCAGGGTTGTGATGAATCCTGCAATAGCTGAGCTCTATCCTCTGTAATGACCTTCTTGGGGATGGGATACGTAGCTACATTCTCTCACGAACAGAGCTTCCATAGTCCCCAAATCTCCAACCCTCATTGATTCAATATTTATATCAATGTTGTTTTTGTCTATGCAATTGGGACCTTTTAGCCAAGCTGCCTGAAACTGATAGGATCCATGGGGGCAGGGGAATAAGAGCATGGAAAAGCAATTTGGGTGGAAAAGATTGAAAGAAGCATTGTTTCTCAATCTCAGCAACTTTAGGATGCATTGAGTTCAATGCCCAGAATTCCCCAGCCAGTTTTCTGTTTTCTGGCTGGGAAATTCTGGGAATTTAAGTCCATACATTTGAAAGTTACTGAGGTTGAGAAACGCTGGACTACAGGTAGCCCTTGACTTACAAACATTTGTTTGGCGACCTTTCAGTTATAATGGCACTGAAAAAAGTGACTTAAACATTAGTCCTTGCATTTACAACTGTTGTAGCTTTCCTATGGTCACATAGCAATAGCATTTAGACTTATATACCACTTCACAGTGCTTTACAGCCCTCACTTAAGCGGTTTACAGAGTCAGCATATTGGCCCCAACAATCTGGGTCCTCCTTTTACCAACCTCGGAAGGATGGGAGGCCGAGTCAACCTTGAGCCTGTGAGATTTGAATTACAAAATTGCAGGCAGCCAGCAGAAGTAGCCTGCAGTACTGCACTCTGACCACTGTGCCACCATAACTCCTGTTTGATCACATCAACGAAATTCAGGCACTTGGCAACCAACATGTATTTACAATGGTGGCAGTGTCCTGGGATCATGCGATTGCCCTATGCAACTTTCCCAGATGCCATCTGACAAGCAAAATCAATGGGGGAAACCAGATTTGCTTAACAATCATGTGATTTCCTTAATAACAAACAATCATGGCAAAAAAAAGCTCACTTAACAACGATTTTACTTAGCAATGCAAATTCTGGTTCCAATTGCAGTCACAAGTTTAGGACTATCTAAATAAAATCCTTCTCGATTGCCTGTGAGCATTGCAGTCTTTTAACTTGGTCCTATTTTGTAAACAGTAACTGAGTGATTCAAATTAATGGTAATAGAGAAAGGTAGATCAATTGTAGGGCATCCTTCCTTCTCTGGAGATGCTAGAAGGTAGTATTTTCAATATTAAGCAAATATCAAGAACACGGGGGCATAACCAGGGACCTATTCACTAGAACCGGTTGTTAACATTCTAAGCAGTTCAGAGAACCGGTTGTTAGAGGAAATTACTGGCCTAATCCTGTAAGGAAAGCAGGAAGGAAACATTCTGGTGTTGCTTACAGAAACTGCCTCTCCGTTAACACTTATTACATTCTTGGCAGGACTAGACTTCCTGTCTCAGGAATGTCTCTGGAGTTTCCCCCCCCCTCTTTTGCTGGTACTTTGCTTGTGTGGAGTGACCATTCAAAGTTACAATGGCACTGAAAAAGGTGACTTATGACCATTTTTCACACTTATGACTGTTGCAGCATCCGCACAGTCATGAGAGGCCAGGCGAGGAGATAGGTGCCTCAATGTGAGTGATATTGAGTTGGCCACACCCAGCCAATAACATGACCACCAAGCCACACCCACCACCTAAGCCATGCCCTCAGAACCGGTTGTTAAAAATTTGAATCCCACCCCTGGGCTTAACCTCAAACTGACGGGAGGGAAGTTCAAAAGTAACATTAGAAAGTATTATTTCACAGAAAGAATAGTGGAAGCTTGCAACCAACTTCCAGTGGAGGCAGTGGGCCAGTCATCAATAACTGAACTTAAACACATCCATCTTCCACCAAAAGTTAAAAAATAAAATTTAAAAATAAAAAATAATGATTAAAAAATGATAAATACATAAACTGAACAGAAAATAAAAACAACAAAACTCAGAAGGCAGACTCTGTGGACCAGGGGTCTTCAACCTTGGCAACTTTAAGACTTGTGGACTTCAACTCCCAGAATTTCTCAGCCAGCAAAGGAAAGGAAAGGAAAGGAAAGGAAAGGAAAGGAAAGGAAAGGAAAGGAAAGGAAAGGAAAGGAAAGGAAAGGAAAGGAAAGGAAAGGAAAGCTGGCTGAGGAACTCTGGGAGTTCAAGTCCACAAGTCTTAAAGTTGCCAAGGTTGGAGATCCCTGCTGTGGACCACTAGATCTTTTCCTGCCTTCAGTTTTCTATATTTCTATTTAACGCTTACGGGACATTGACATTGCTTCTATTTAAGGCTTACATGACTTGGAACAAGTCATCCATCAATTCACAATGCAATATCCTTAGTAGACCACTGATATCCAAATGTACCATCCGTGACACCTTGAGCCAAGCACGAGGCACCACGAAAGTCTCAACCATAAGAGTTGGAAGACCATCAAAGAGAGTTGATGGCCATCAAATCCAGCCTGATCAGCACAGGAATCCAGATTGAAGCTTCCCTCACAGGTGACTCCCTAACTTCTTTGTTCAATAGTTAGCAAATTTCTTCAACAACAAAAACCCAAGATTCTCTCTGGGATTTCTTTAGATTGAAGAGAATAGAGTAACATTTCAGAAATTTCAGCATCTGGAGAGCTTTCACATTAGAACCCCATTTATCTCCCAAACTGCTAAGGTGAGAATTTTTCAGTTTTTTACTCACAACCTCTGTGTGAACGGCAAAGGAGGCTGTTCTATAATTGCTGAGAGGGATATTCAGATGTGCATCTCTCTTAGGATTTGAACATACCATTACAGTTTGCCTGCTCCATTGAGATACCTCTAATGAATGGAGCCCACTACTTCTCTAGATAATGGACTCCATTGTTGACCACTTCTTGCTCTCAGGAAGATTTTTCTGATATTAATTCTCCTTCTATTTCTTCCATTATTTTGTATGTGCTGTTCTGGAATCAGGGAGAATTTGGGCTCTCTTCTATGTGACATCTTTTCAGGTATTTGAGGAATGCTATCATATCCCCACCCCAGCCCTTTTTTTCCTCAGAGCTGTAGATACCCTCCCTTCTTCAATCTTTCTTTATTCAATTTAGTTTCTAGTCTCTGGTTTTCCGATAATGATAATGAAGACAACGTTCCAATTTCTCTGAATCCTGACCAGAACAGGGGAAAAAAAATACTTGATATGGGTCTGACTAAAGCAGTACGGAGTTAAATTGCTTCCTGTGGTTTGGAAAGCATACAATTGCATTTGCCTCTTTTGCAGCAATATTACCCTGCAGTTTGCAATCATCTACTACTGCCCTAAATACTTCATTTTTGGAAATCCTGTTATCATGAGCCTCGGTGGTACAGTGGTTAGAGTGCAATACTGCAGACTACTTCTGCTGACTGTCGGCTGACTGCAATTTGGCAGTTCAAATCCCACTAGGCTCAAGGTTGATTCAGCCTTCCATCCTTCCAAGGTGGGTAAAAGGAGGACCCAGATTGTTAGGGCCAATATGCTGACTCTGTAAACCACTTAGAGAGAGCTGTAAAGCACTATAAAGCAGTATATAAGTCTAAGTGCTATTGCTATTTAATGTTTGTTTTCTAACCAAAGGCTTTCACCTTCATCTATGTTAAACCTCGTGATGTTCACCATAAGCCCCATTCTCCAACTTCTCAAAAGAGTTTTGAATTTTATTTCTGTTTTAAAGGGGTTTAGTTACTCCACCCAACAACATACAATTTGAAAAATTGACAAATACTCCCTTTCTTCCATCCACATCAAATTGGAAAGGGGTAAGGGATTGGAGGCAAGGATCCAAGACTCACTTTTATAGCATCCCGTTTGATGTGTCTCATCAGTTTGATATGGAACCATTGATGAACGTACTTTCGGTATGAACTCAGCTCAGCAATCCTTCCCTACCACAAACAATTTCATTGGTTAATTTTTCCTTCTACCTCCTGTTTGATCTCCATAGCAAACTCCTGTTAGCATTCCCTATTTACTTTCCTCAGGCATGTATTTACGAATTTTCTCTTCCTGTCACAGAACAAAACAAAATTTAATAACAGTTTTAGAGAACTTTGAGGGCAGAACATAACATATGGGAAGGTGCATATGGTGCTTTGAGCCTTGTTTTGTGCATCAGTGTTTTAGGAAGAAGAGTGGTTGTAAATAATAAATGTGCACATAAAAAATGATAAATGTAGGCACTGACTTCTCCTTCACAACATTTCTCAGCCTCAGTACAAGGAATGCACTTTACTATTGCAGAAAGCAAGACCTTTCTTGGTTGACTCCCACCCTGATTTTTCAGGTTTCTAAAACTTGGGAGAGTTAGAGGTTTCCAAAAATAACATTTGAGGGCTCTGTGTGTATGTGAGAGAGAGAGGGAAAAAAATGAGGACAACCTAATTCACTCTTTGCTGGAATTCACTGCAACACAACTTGGTCTCAGGCTTCCTTAGACTTTGCAATGCAATTCTCAAATCAAAAATCACATTCAGAAATACGTACATCAGAGAACTTGCTAATAACAATCTATGTGTCTTGGAGCTGGCTGATACAAGGTCACTATTAAAGGCAGTTGTATAGCCAACAGCATATATAACTGGAAGTTATATATGAAAAAAATGTGATTTTATCATTTTAAAAAAATAATAAAATGTGCCTATCAATATGGAAATTTCATGGAATATGGTTTTATCTTGTATCCAGGCCTTGGACTCAGAATGTTTTAAGGACCCCATTTCTTGGCCCTCCTGTTAATTGATTAATCTGATGTTTGCATTTATTTATTTTGTGGCTGTTTTAATGTTTTTATAATTTTAGAGTTGTACATTGCCAGTCACTTGGTTGAACTGTGCAGCTATAAAAATTGAATTAGAAGATGATAGACAGATAGATAGATAGATAGATAGATAGATAGATAGATAGATAGATAGAAAATAAGAAATGACATAGAAGGTAATTTAAACCATAGAACATAGGCACAGAGTTTGTTGGGGGCGGTGGGCAGTGGGAGAGATAAATTGTTTTAGGCTGCCCACTGTAAAGCAGTCTTAGCGAAAGTATAGCTCACTATAGAAAATGATTCAATGGATCAATACATTCTGTGCAGAGCAGCAAATTGTATCAATAAAAATACAGCTCCTAGTCTTATTTCAACCTAGTTCCTGGGCTAGAGGCTGTAGTGAAGAAAAAGCAATGGAGAAAAATATTGTATTGACGTAAGGCAGCAAAAAGCAAAAAGACAGTACAGTAAGAGGATAGTCTTCAAAAGATCACACTATTCCCTAAGAACTTCCTTGTAAATCATAAAGATGACTAAAATGGTGAAGGATGCATGTAAAATAGACATTTCTTTGCAAGGAGGAATCACCTGAGAATTGACAAGGGTTAGGAGAGTGAAATTTGTACATCAACTGAAGCAATGGTCCTCTAGGTCCTTATCTGTATCTTTTCTTTCTATGTTACTGATATTCACAAGTGCCCTGTGGAAAACCTTGGCAAAGGGGGAAAAAATAGGACCCTGGGTGTGATGGTATATATATGACAGCATGGAGATTCCTTTTGTGTGAGGTTTTACCTAATGCATTGCTGCACTCCTGAGCATTGGTATCAGATCGTGCACATGAAAAAAATATGTTACAATTGTAGGTGCAATCCGATAAATTGCTTTTGGGTAGTGTTTTATTTATGGAGAGGAGAAAATACACAGAGGAAACAGATGGAAAGCTGGGGAAAAATTGTACATGCCACATCCAAGTATAGAAATAAAAAAATAGCATGATAGCAAAATTCTAATGCATCAATTTCATGTTTAAAATAAGACTTGTATGGAAAAGAAATTTAGAATAGGATAGTATTGGAAATATAATGTATTGGATACGTAAATGAATTGAAAAACACTGCATTTCTGCTGGTAAGATATTAACAATTTATTGAGAATCATTAATTTGGAATGAACATTAGTGGACATCTTGTCAAAATCCCTGTGGATAATAGAAAATTGCTGTTAGAGAGTCCCTATTATGGGATGAATCAACCATTGTTTAAAAACTTCTAATGAAAGGGAGTCGACAACCATCTAAACAGTTTATCCTGATTGTTAATCTACCAGCTGGTTTGGCTTCAAGTCCAGAACAAATTTGATCCGTTATTTGCACGACATATCTTCAACTATTTAAAGATGACTAACAAATAATCTTTTAAACTGTCCTTTCTCCAAACTTTGCACAGATAGGCCTATTGTGAGTTTATGAGCTTCTTCACATATGCAAGTGACTATTGAATCAAAACAAAACTTTTAGGCCAAAGCATATTATAATAAAAATACACAAGCCTCTAATGGATAAAACTAAAAACTTGACATAAAATACACCAACACAATTGTAAAACATAAAGTAATACACTAACTATCCTACACTTTATAGTACCCCAGATTTTATAATATACAGGGAATCATCTCCATTTGTCTTATTAAATCATCATGTGGCCTGGAGCAGGCCCCGTTTTCTCAGTTTCCCTGATCTATGAAATGGTCACAATGTATGGCTACTTACAAAGCTGAAAGAAAGAAAAGAAGTCTGGATAGTGGACATTGTAACACCTGGAAACAGCAGATGTAAAAAAAGAACCGGAGAAAATAATAAAGTATAAAGACCTGAAAATAGAAACAGAAAGATTATGGCAATAGAAAGCAAAGACCATACCTATAATAATAGGCTCAGAACTTCTGGAGCACCACTTGAACACCATTGGAATTGACTAAATCCCCATCAGATGCAAATGGCATCTTTACTTGGAACAGCTCATATCCTTCAACCATACAAAAATCCCAAATCTGGTCTAAACATTTGGCTGACTATGTGACCAACAATATTATATTAAATTTATATGCTGTCTGACACCCAGCAAGTCTGAGCAGCTGATCTTTGTCAGAACATTTAAAAACAATACAAAAAAAATACAAAATAGCACAAGACAAAAGAACAACAATGGCAATAAAAAAGCCAACAAAAGGATAAGAGTAACAATCATCAAAATTAGTATTACAGGTAGTCCTCGACTTACAACATTTCATTTAGTGACAGTTCAAAGCTACAGTGGCATTGAAACAAGTGACTTTTGACCATTTTTCACACTTATTACTGTTGCAGCATCCCCACAGTCACATGATCAAAATTCAGGTGCTTGGCTGCTGGCTCATATTTATGACGGTGTCCTGTGGTCACATCATGTCTTCTCCTTTTGCAACCTTCTGACAAGCAAAGTCAATAGGGAAGCCGGATTCATTTAACAACTGGGTTACTAACTAATCAATTGCAGTGATTCACTTAACAACCATGGCAAAAAAAAGTCATAAAATGGGGCAAAACTCATTTAATAACTGTCTCACTTAACAACAGAAATTTTCGGCTCAATTGTGGTCATAAGTTGAGGGCTACCTGTATTCTACTTTTCAATCATAGGTAGGACAGATGGCACAATTGCGTGATCTGGAGAGAGATGCCAAGGTCTTTCTGGTCAGAGAGAAGAGACAGATGAGCTTAGGGTGACTTTTTAAAACAGGACAGATCAACCTTTATGGGACCAGTTTCATGGAAGCTATTTTTTCCACAGAGCAAAGATGGGGCTGGTTTTGGTTTTGGTCAGTCACCTGCTGCTCACTTCCAGCTGTGTGGCCTGGTTCCTAACAGGCCACAGATTGGTACTGATCCATGGCCTAGGAGTGAGGGCCTCTGGGATAGATATCTATCAGCAAAGGAGCATGTGGCATAGGGATTTTACCAAGCCATCTTTACATGTACATAAAAGCTGTTGGAAAGGAATGTTTTGATAGCTCCCCATAGGATTACTGACAGCAGGGCATCAACCTGGTTAAGGCCCCACAACCTTTCAGAATTACAACTGAGGAGAGAGAAGATCGTGCTTCAATGTATGCAAATTGTTTAAATCGTTTATATGACCTATCTATTAAATTTAAATAATTATATAAAAAAACAGTTTACATTTGTAAAATGCTATTTTAAATAAAATTATTTAAATGTATTTAAATTCAGGATTTGGAATGCATCCCTTTTTATTAAAAATTACAGTTAAAAAGATTAAAAACTAATACAATCTGTAAAAAAATAAAAGAATAAAGAAAAAACAGCTGGAAAAAAAAAACCCAGCTGGTCTCCAGAGTAGGCCTTTTCCACTGGATCAAGTGGGATGGGACAATCCTTTTGGGATAAGATGGCTCCTCAGATACCTTGACACTTCCAACCATAAACCTACTTAATTAATAAATAAAAAAACTACTAAGGGAATAAGTGGGTCAGACTTATGTTAAGTGGAGACTTCACAATCTTGGGTAGCTGGACGAGCTGCCACCTTTGAGGCAGAGGACTACCTATGCTTTGCTGGCTGGGGAATTCTGGGAGTTGAAGTCCACCAGGCTTAAAGTTGCCAAGGTTGGAGATCCCTGCTCTACAACAATGGTCCCCATTGCAGTTCTGGACAATGCTAGTATGAATTCCCCAGTAGGGAATCGTCAACCTGCTTGAAATACTGTGTCCAGTTCTAGTCACCATGACACAAAAAGAGATGCCGAGACTCTAGAAAGAGTGCAGAGATGAGCAACATTGATGATAAGAAGTCTAGAGGCTAAACTGTATGATGGACGATTGAGGGAACTAGGTATATCCAGTGTAACAAACAGAAGGACTGGGGTGATATGATACAGTCTTCCAGTACTTGTGGGGCTGTCACAGAGAAGAGGGAGTCAACTTATCCTCCAAAGCAGCTGGGACAGGACAAGAAGTAATGGTGGAAGATCATTAAAGAGAGCTAAGGAGAAATTTCCTGACAGTGAGAACAATTATTCAGAGGGATGGCTTGCTTCCAGAAGTTGTGGGCCCATCACTGAAGATTTTCAAGAAGAGACACACGTTTGTCTGGAATGACATAGGCCAGGGGTGTCAAACTGAAGACTTGCAGGCCGCATCCATCCTGCAGGGTGCTTAGATCCGGCCCGCGGGACCGCCCTGGAAACAGCGACGGACCAGCCCGTGGTGCCTCTGCCAGTGAAAATGGAGCTCAGGAAAATGGAGCTCCGTTTTGCTTGGCAGAAGGTTGGAGGAGGCTGCCGCAGCCATAAACTGCACAAACACACCCTGACACTAGTTGTCAGCATTCCAGCAAAACTCCATTCCACCCAATAACTCTGAGACAACTATCTCTCAAAGGTTCCTTTTATTTGGATAGTAACTGGCACAACTGTGGAATCCTGAATCTTAAAGTTCCGGGCTTCCTTACAATAAGTAAAAACTACAAATCCATCCCCTGCACCCATCATCACATCGCATGGCCCAATCACCATCTGTCCCAAGTTAAGACTTCCTTTCTGTTAAGTTTGCATGAAGAGTCAGACGCGAGGAGTTCCAGCAAAGAAGTTTATTAGTGACTACAGCTCGAATGAACCCGTCCTGGCTTGGCTACGGCTGCCTCTTATAGCCTGCAGCCGTAGCTGCCAGCCAATGGGAGTGCAGGGTTTCTTCCCGCACTATTTAAACCAATACCATTTGACATTTTACAAGAACAGTTCAAATAAACCAATAACATTCAAACCTACATACATAACACCCCTCCCCACTAGGTTCAGTCCATACCAAACCCCAACCTATCTAATGTATTCCTTTAAATAGGTGAGGCTCTTACGTGTACGTTGAGACCTTCGTGGTTCAGAAGTTTTAACGTTCTCACCCAGTGAGAGGGAAATGTGTCTGCTGACATTTCCCTGTTGGGACTTCCTGTGAAAGGAGACCCTGTTAGACTGTTAGAATCTGGTCTCTCCTCCAATGTCAGCACCCAAGTCAGGTAGTGATGTGCAATCTTCCACTTCTAAGGATGGATCTTGGCCTTGTGACAGGGTTCGGGATGGTTCCTGCAATGGCTCGTTACACATGGGGTTGATTCCTGTTTGCTGATTTTCCTCCTGTTCCCCTCCTTCCCCCCTAGAAGGAACATCAGGTGAGGGACCTAGAGAGGGACAGGGTCGATGTTCCTGAGGGAACCTGGATCTAAGTTGGTCAATGTGCCTGCTCCAGAGGAGACCATCCTCTGTTTGTACCCTGTAAGAACGAGGGCCCGTGATGTGAGTTATTTCAGCAGGAATCCACAAAGGTTCACCTATAAGGTTCCTAGCATAGACAGAATCACCCACACTAAAAGAACGAACTTTGGAAGTGGAATCCAGTGGTGCGTTGGGTGCGTAAGTGGGATGAAGGCGGGGAAGACCTAAGTTTCCTGCCCATCAACAACTCTGCTGGGGACAAGTTATTTGATGGGCTAGGAGTGATGTGTTGAACACTAAGAAGTTTTCAAGCTTCTCAGTGATGTCCCCAGGACCCAGCTGCTGAAGCTTCTCTTTGGTGAAGCGTACCATGCGTTCAGCCCGGCCATTGGCCGAAGGGTGCCCAGGGGCAGTGAGGGCATGTCTGATGCCCTGTTGAGCTAGAAAGGATTCAAAAATGTTAGATGTGAATTGAGGGCCATTGTCAGAAACAAGGACATCTGGTAACCCATGGGTTACAAACAATTTTCTGAGCTGCTTGATGACAGCCTCACTTGTAGTGGATGTCATGGGAATTACCTCTAGCCATTTAGAGTATGCATCTACTAGTACTAGAAAAGTGTGCCCTCTTGTAGGGCCTGCAAAATCAATGTGGATTCTAGACCATGGGCCCCTAGGACATTCCCATTCCTGTGGGGGCGTGAGGTGGGACAGGCCTGACTACCTGGCAATTGGGACAAGATGCTACCCAGTTTTCAACCATTTTGTCAATACCTGGCCACCATACATAACTCCTGGCCAAACCTTTCATCCTTACAATCCCAGGATGACCCTCATGTAACATTTCCAAAACCTCCCTTTGCAGTTTTGCAGGAATAACCACCCTGTTACCCCACAAAATACATCCTCTTAATACAGATAATTCAGTTTGCCTGGACTTAAAAGGTTGGGCAAAGTGAGGTAGATCTTGAAGAGGCCAACCTTTCTTAATCCAGCCCATAACAGGTGCTAATACAGCATCTTTGGTAGTTTCTCTGGCAATCTCAGCAGCATGGACTGGAAGCTTAGCTACAGTCTCCAGGAAAAGGTGTGAGTTTCAAGTTCAAAGTCCTCCTTGTGGCAAGGTAGTGGGCAACGACTCAGTGCATCAGCATGTCCAATGTCCTTGCCAGGCCTGTGAATCAGTTTGTATGAATAGGCTGCAAGAAATTCAGTCCATCTCAGCATTCTTGGTGACAGGATATTAGGTGTAGGTTTGTCTCCTGCCACAATGCCTAATAAAGGTTTGTGATCTGTAACAATGGTGAATGACCTGCCATACAGATATTCATGAAATTTCTTAACAGCTGCTACAACTGCTAAAGCCTCCTTGTCCAATTGGCTATAATTCCTCTCTGCTTTGGACAGAGTGCGAGAGTAAAATGCAATTGGGGCTTCCCTTCCATTGGGAAGTCTGTGAAAACCCCCCCACTCCAAAAGGGGATGCATCACAAGTCAGAACAACAGGCAAATTCTCAGAGAATTGTATCAACACAGCATCAGACGTGATTAGTCTCTTAATACTGTTAAATGCTGACTGTTCCTTCCGCCCCCAGATCCAAACAGCTTTCTTATCAAGAAGGCGATGTAAGGGCTCAGCAATAGATGCTTTGTGAGGTAGAAACATGTGGTAAAAGTTAATAAGTCCAAGGAAGGCTTGCAAATCTGCCTTGCATCGAGGTTTAGGGCTTCCTTGATGGCTTTAACCTTGGCATCAGTAGGATGGATGCCATGCTTGTCAATCATATACCCCAGGAACTCAACTCTGTCTGTTTTGAGTGTACATTTGTCTTCCTTGACTTTTAAACCCGCTTTTCTGAATCTGGTAAGGACTTCTCTGAGTCTTTCTTGAAGCTGAGTGTCATTTTCAGCAGAGATTAATACATCATCAAAATAAGGCACTACCCCTGGCAGTCCTTGCAACATTCTTTCCATAAGGCTTTGAAAAATGCCAGGTGCCACGCTTACTCCAAATTGTAGTCTTTTACATTTGAAAGCACCTCTATGAGTCACAATTGTTTGTGCCTCTGCAGTGGCATCATCAACTGTTAATTGTTGATATGCCTGAGCTAAGTCCAGTTTAGCAAATACTGTACCCCTGCCAAGGGAATGGAGCAGATGATGCACAACTGGTACAGGATATGCGCTCTGCTGCAGTGCATGGTTAAGTGTCCCCTTGTAGTCACCACAGATTCTCACTGACCCATCAGCCTTAACTGGTGTGACTATGGGTGTTTCCCATCTGGAGTGGTCAGTAGGCTCTAAAACCCCTTGAGCAATGAGCTTATCTAATTGTGCATCAATTTTTCCTTTAAAGCAAATGGGACCCTCCTGGGCTTTAAACGAATTGGGGGCACCTTGGGGTCTAGGCTGAAAGCAATAGGGGTCCCCATATACTTGCCCAGTCCTTCGCTGAAGACCTCTGGAAACTCAGACTTCAAGGACTCTTCCCAGTCAGAACTGCTCACGTGATGGATGCCAGTCACCTCGATGCCAAGTGGCTTGAACCACTCAAGTCCCAGCAAACTTGGGCGATCCTTGTCCATGATGGTCAGGGGCAAACGTTTGTGTGGCCTTTAAACTGCACATTGAAATCTCTCGCTCCAACTACTGGAATCTTGTTCCTTGGTAGTCTTTGAGAGTCAGTGCTTGCTTCTGGAAATGCTTTTTCTGAATTTTGGGAAAGAGTCTGTGGATAGTGTCCCATGAAACCATAGATAAATAAGAGCCTGAGTCCACTTCCATTTGGCAAGGCCTTCCTTCAATAAACACCTTCACGTGTACTTTTCTGCTATTTAAGGGTGAAGATGACCAATAGTGATTGTTTGGTGAGTTTCATTCTTGCCATTTGCTTCTAAATTTCGCCCCATTTTTTTAAGGAAATTGTTGGGCTTAAAGTCTCTATCAGGAAATTTCTTCCTAACTGGTGGAGTTCTGGATGATTTGCAGACTCTGGCTATGTGACCCCGTTTCTCACAACGTAGGCAAATGGAGTCAAAGAACTTGCATTCAGTGCGGGGTGGCCCCCCCCACAGCCTCTGCAATAGAACCCTTGCCTGTTTTTCCCAGAGTCTTTTCTTTTCTTCTCCATTCTGAGTTTAAAAATCCCCTCCTCTGTCTCACTGCCATCAGAATCAGAGTCTATTTGTTCGCAATGAGCTGTTGTGGATTTTTCCCCATCAGAATGGCTTGAGGCCTGGCTTGAGGCCTTGTTAATCTTTTTCATGGCCGCAGCTGAGGACTTGGTGGCTTCCGCTGAAACAGCTTCAATGGCCTCTTTAAACGTGATCTTAGGTTTCATTAACAGTTTGTTTTGTAAGACCTTATCTTTGAGGCCTAAAACAAACCGATCACGCATGGCCTCTTCTAAGTTGGTAAAGTCACAAGCACCCCCAATGTCCCTTAAACTTGCCACGAAGTCATTAACATTCTCGCTATCCCCTTGATCCCGACGGTAAAATTCGTGTCTCTTAATGAGGCACGATACTTGTGGGGCGTAATGGGCTCTTAAAAGTTTCTCTAAATCGGGCCATTCCATTACCTTCAGCTCTGCTGCTCCCGCCAACGCCTTCGCCATTTTGAAGACTGCCGGACCGCAGTGCGTGAGAAAGACCGCCCTCTTCCGTCTCTCGGGGATGCCGGCGAGATCGTTCCCCTCCAGGAACATGTGGAAACGATCCGCATACGATTCCCAGTCTTCCGTCGCCGGATCGAACGGTGCTGGGGGGTGTTCAGCGCAGCCATCTCGCTCAGTTGCTTGTTCGTCACGTCGTCTTCTCTTCAGGGTAATCCCACCTTCGTCGCCAGTGTTAAGTTTGCATGAAGAGTCAGACGCGAGGAGTTCCAGCAAAGAAGTTTATTAGTGACTACAGCTCGAATGAACCCGTCCTGGCTTGGCTACGGCTGCCTCTTATAGCCTGCAGCCGTAGCTGCCAGCCAATGGGAGTGCAGGGTTTCTTCCCGCACTATTTAAACCAATACCATTTGACATTTTACAAGAACAGTTCAAATAAACCAATAACATTCAAACCTACATACATAACACTTTCACTATGCGCAACACGACCTGACCTTCAATCAGAAAAAACATGTTATTATGTCTAACTAGATATACTCCAATAAATTTTCCCCTCCCACTTTCCCAGGCTCAATTGTGGCAGCATGGGAGCAACAGATCTCAATATGGCTTCCAAAGCTGACACTAGTGATGTTATGCTGGCCCTGGCCCCTGGCCCCGCCACACCCCACCCCGGGGTCAAATACAACCCTGATGCGGCCCTCAATGAAATCCAAGTTTGACACCCCTGGCATAGGGTCTCCTTTCCAACCCTATCATTCTATGTTCTAATTAGTGAGGGGCACCAGGCCTACAAGCCTGAGTTGACTTTAGATGCCTTCCACAACTTTCCACTTCCAGGCAGGGAAGAGAAAAAAAGGAAGCAGCTTTTCCCTTTATCTATTCTAGAGGATCCTGCACTAGCCAGGATCAAGGATGAGGAACATGGCAAAGGGAAGAGGAGTGGGGAAGGGAGAGGCAAATGCCACAGGTTGTCTAAGCTTGTTGCTCTCTGTCAGATAACCCGAGGGCTCATGCATGCCACATCATGGTCAAATTCCAGGAATTTAGTAGTGATTTATAGTACAGGTGAAGAGTTTTGTTAAATTATGATGAGATATCTTTGAGCTGGGGCGGGCTATCTTTTGGCAAGAATCGAACTCTTTTGCCTTCTATTTTTGGCAGTTACCAAGGCTGATTTGGGAGGAATGAGATGGGTGCAGTGCTGGCTTGCAGCTTATATATCTCCTGGATTCCTTCTAATAGGAGAAACTTCATTATCTCAAAAAATATTTGTGTGGTGAACAACAGGGAGATTCCCCTAATACAGTGTTTCTCAACCTTGGCAACTTAAAGGCGGGTGGATTTCAGCTCCCAGAATGGCTGGCTGAGGAATTCTGGGAGTTGAAGTCCGCATATCTTTACGTTGTCAAGGTTGAAAAACACTGCCCTAATAGCTTGATGGTCTTCAAAGAACACAAATTTGTGAAAATCTATATGTTGGGTTTAAGAGGAATATGAATCTCTATGTAGCAAGTCAAACAAATAATTGGCTTCCAATTATTTTGCACCCTTTGGGGTGGTTCAAACGAAAATAGTAATTTATGCAAAATAGTGCTTCCATTTCTCAATTTTTGGGTGGTGGTGATGGGGATGACAATTATTGTATTATTTATTTGTGTGTTGTGTTTCCAGACTGCCACACTCCAAATGACTGCTAGTAGTTTAGACGCTCTTAAAATCAGCCCAAGCCTAAGCAACCATGTAGCTAGAACAGAATTGAATATTGCGTATCTTGGCACATCCTTTCTGTCAAGAATCTTAACAATTAAGATCTCTATAAAAAGATCTCTATACTTCAGTCTTTTTCCTGATATTTCTCCTAAATATTAGAGAAAAGGAACCCTATCAATCTCCAGGGGAAAACTGTTTTAAGGGTGATGGAAGTGAGCTGAGAAACTATTTTTTGCCCACCCCACAAAACTCACGCAGGGGAGAAACCCTCAATTTCTCTATCCAGGACATGAGGACCAGATAGTTAAGTTTTCCCTGAAGGAGATGATCTTGAACAGGGCTCTCCAAACTTGGTAACTTTAAGACTTGTGGACTTCAACTCCCAGAATTCTTCAGCCAGGGGAATTCTGGGAATTGAAGTTATCTGGTCTTCAAGCTTTGTAGGCTTTATGAATCACACTTAAAATAAGGTTTAGGTTTTGGGAGGGAAATTTAAGTGAGAAAAGAAACAGGTGGCTCAAATCTTGCAGGGTCTAAAGAGAACGCCACAGACCTTTAAAATCCCCAAGAAAAAATGAAATTTTCAAAGAGTTTGGAGGTGGTTTTTTTAAGAGTTACAATGAGTGCCTTAGGTCTCTGCAAAGCTGAATAAATTCATGTTGGCCCTTGCATCTTTTCCAAAGAAAGAAAGTTTAAAAATTTACATTCCCCAATGTGATCAGAGAACTCCAGAGAAAGTTTCAAGCAACTAGTGGCCCTTTGATTCCTCCCTGCTGCTTTAGAATGATTAATTCTGGGTTTTTTCCTATCGTGTACAATAAGACAATCTAGCGGAAAATCAGCCAGATTGTGCCATTGGCTAGATATGAGTCTTAAGATTTTGATTTCTTCATGAGAAAAAGCTGCTATACCCATCTGCTTTGGCCTCCAGCTTAAAGAAGCTGGTAATATTCTCCCTGGCACTGGTTGACTCACCTGAGGATTTCAAGATGCCCATTGTTGCCAGCATGCCTTCTTTCTGATCAAGCCAGAGGATTTGATTTGGGAAACATCTGTACCTAACTCTGGAACAATTTGTTTTTATGCATGGGTTTTTCTGTTTCCTAAACTCCTTGTGCTAAAGAAAATGTTCCCAGAATTTGCACAACTAGAACATCTGCTAAACAACAACCTTTGGGTTGCTCAACCAAAAAAAGCCAGGCATTATACATTTAGTTACTTCATCTCTTTTATCTGGGGGTGGGACTCAACTCTACAAATGGCTGGAATTGCAATTCCTTGGCAAGGGCGCGAAGGAGCCTAGCATCTATCAGAGATGTTTGGCTGCTTTTGCTCCACAACATCTCTTCGGTTTAGCAACCAGATCGGTAAAAGCAGACTGGAAATGGTGAACCATCCCTGATCAGATTCAGGCTATTTGACAGATTTGGCCAATATTTTCTGTACAGACTGAGTGCAGTTTGCAAGGACACTGCAAGGTGGAGATGCATTTTGCTACCCACAATTACCTGAATTTCTTCCCATTAGAAATGGTTGCAAAACATGCTTTATTTGTTAGATTTATATCCCACTTTTCCTCCAAGAGCAAAGTGGCATACATAACATTCTGTCAAATGAAGGTGAATATAGGTGTCCAAGGATAATGCAGCAGGATTCAATCTGGGTCAGTCACCAGGACTAGAGGTTTAGATATGCACTCTGCTAGAGAGAAGATCCCCAAGGATGGGCTCCAGGACAAGTCTGAAAGCTCGGAAGACTAAACTTCTGGTTCTGGTGTCCGACTCAGATTGGATCCTATACAGAGGTGGGTATTCAGCAGGTTCTGACCAGTTCTGGAGAACCAGTAGCGGAAATTTTGAGTATTTTGGAGAATCAACCTCTGACTGGCCCCGGCCCCATCTCTTCTCTGCCTCCCGAGTCCCAGCTGATTGGCTAGGTCTTCTTTTGTTGCCCCGCACAGGAGAATGGAGCTGGAAAGCAGGTTAGTGGGGTGGGGAGGGAACGAGGATTTTGCAGTATCCCTTCCCCTGCCATGCCCACCAAGCCACGCCCACCAAGCCACACCATGCCTACCAAGCCATGCCGACAGAACCAGTAGTAAAAAAATTTGAATCCCACCACTGATCCTATAACACTCTGTTTTCCAAACGTTTCCCATAACAATAGCTCTGTGAGGTGGACTGGGCTGAGAGAGAGTTTCTGGCCCAAAAACAACCAAGAAAGATTTTATAGCTGGGGATGGAACTGAATTTGGTTTTCTCTTAGTCCTAACCTAATATCTTAGCCACTATGCTACATTGATTTTCATGGGTCTGTGTCTGAATCCTATCTCCTTTTTGATCGTCATGGCTCAGTGTAATCCTCTCGCAGCTCATTGACTTTTATCCACAACTGAGCTCATCTATTGGGGGTGGGGGTGGGGGTGGGAAAGAATTGCCTAGGTAAGCCAAAATCTGGAGCCAATTTGGAAATGCAGCCTAAAATCCCCCTGCAAAATGGGACCTTTTTCAATGTCAGACATTTTCAGTTACCTCCAAGGACAAGTGGGACAGCAAAGAAATGACATGAAATTTGCCCAGAGGCCTTAAGAAAGCAATTCTTGTTTTCACTTAACTGCCTCAACTGTTCCCTCCTCTAAACAGGGAATATAATTCTGAGGTACTAGATCTTCTAAAGGCAGTTGTGCTTATTAGAAGGGATTGTACCTGGAGTACTAATTTGGATATGTGTTAAAAATATGATCATTTAATGATGGATCTTAAAGTGATTAAATATTAAAATAGTTCTTGGCTGCTTGTAATATTTCAGTTCCCGCCCCTTTAGAAGATGCTAATGATAAATAATAATTAAATCAAACATTTTTAAAGGTGAGAAGAAATTGTTTTGTGAAATATTTTCACCACGTGCACACATTTTATTTGGGGGATTCATTTTATCGATTAGCATTTTCATATTCATTTTATTTGGGGTTAAGATTCATTGGATCTGGAGAGCATTGTGCCTTATTATACACATATAGGATTGTACAGTTACTCTGCTTTCTTCCCTTTCCTGCAGAATACATACGTGTAAAAATCTCAGGGTTTGCTTTTGAATAAAAGAAGTATGGTGACTGTTTTGCAATTTAAAATAGAATAGAAACAATGTTGGAAGGGACTTTGGAAGTCTTCTATATCATTTCAGACAAATGGCTGTCCAATCTCTTCTTAAAAACCTCCAGTGACAGAGCCACAACCTTTGGAGGCAATTTGTTCCACTGATTAATTGTTCTAACTGTCAGTAAATTTCTCCTCAGTTCTAGTTGCTTCTCTCCTTGATTAGTTTCCACCAATTGCTTCTTGTCCTGCCCTCAGGAGCTTTGGAGAATAGGTTGACTCCCTCTTCTTTGTGGCAACCCTTCAGATATTGGAAGACTGCTATCATGTCCTTGTTTTCATTAAACTAGACATATCCAATTCCTACAACCGTTCTTCATAATACATTATTTTGCCAAAAACTGACAGTTCAAAACAACGCAACACATGTTGATATGAGAAAAGGGATTTTGAAATCATCACTGTCGTTTTGAGACATAATGACTGAAAAGAGAAGACATGCTTTTCAAGACACACCTTAGTTTCCTGAATCTATAAAGGTAAAGGTAAAGAGAAAGAGAGAAGAAGGATAGATGGGTGATGAACATATAGATATAATGGATGCTTCAGAGCAGTAGATAATATAATTAAAAGGTAGATTGGAAGCCAGAGGCCCCTGCTGAAAATGTATGGCTTTAACAGGTATTCATACTTACAAAAATATTGAACACTAAACCATAGGGAGAAAATTCTGCAAAATCTCAGAACTAACCATGGCAGGAGGAGATTTTATACTGCCAATTATTAGTCCCTGAGGCAGACTGAAAACTATTTCCAAGTTTACATTCAAGAATAAAGAAAGAGGAATAATTTACACAGTGAAAGTCATGTTGTGCTCAGTAGTGAGATGTAATTGCAACTGAGGAATGCCACATTGATCCATGTGAGGTACATCTGGCTGGGGAATTCTGGGAGTTGAAGTCCATGGGTGCTAAAGTTGCTGAGATTGAGAAACAGTGAGCTAAATGATCAGGGAAGTGTGCTGATTTATACCCACTGCAAAGGTGGTTGCTGGGAGAAAAAGGAAAACTCTGTTTGCAGGATAAGACAATAACAGAGTTGTAAGGGATGTAAGGGCTGCCATCTGGGTAAGTTGTCTGGGAAAGCCAAGGGAAATCATCAAAACCATAAAAAGGGGAAAGTTAGAATATTTTGGACATGTGATGTGACACCCAGAAAAATATGCCATACTTCACTTAATCCTCCAAAGATTGAAGGCAAACGAGGTCCAGGCAGAAGAAGAACATCATGGCTTCAAAATCTAAGGGACTGGTTTGGACAAAACTCAACAGCACTTTTCCATGCAGCTGTTGATAAAAATAGGATTGCCAACTTGATGGCCAATGTCCGATGATGGATATTGCACAAGAAGAAGGGTCCTTGGATGTCTTCTAGTCCAAACCGCTGCTCAAACAGGAGATCCTATACCAGTGGTCACCAACTGGTGGCCGGGGACCACTGGTGGTCTGCGAGAAAATGTTGGTGGTCCTCAGAGAAATGTCCCCCCCAAAGCAATTAATCCAGGCTGCATGGGAACACAAGGCTGTGACACCCACATGGCCCACCCACCCGCTGGTCTCCACCCTTTGGCCAAGCGCAAACCTTACCTTGAGTAGAGCCATGCAAGCTGGAACTGGAAGGTAAGACCGATGGCGGGGGAGGGAAATCTGCCCTGGGGTGGCTTGCTAACGTTGGTGGGAAAAAGTCCCATATTCCAGAGCTGCAGTAGTCACAAGACTGGCCCTTTGGTCATCCTGGAGCAGCTCCTCCTCCACCCGGGGGCACCGGCCTGCCATGGACTGGAAGAGCAGCTGCTCCGGGATGACCAAAGGGCCAGTCCTGTGACTACTGCAGCTCTGGAATATGGGACCGACTTTCCCACCAATGTCAGCAAGCCACCATCAGTCAAAATTCATATTAGTGGTCCATGGGATTTAAAATTATGAGTTTGGTGGTCCCTGAGGTCCAAAAGGTTGGCGACCCTTGCCCTATATCATATTAGAACACTGCTATCATGTCTCCCCTAGACCTTCTTTTCACTAGACTAGATATGCCCAGTTCCTGTAACCGTTCTTCATGTGTTTTAGCCTCCAGGCCCCTAATCATCTTTGTTGCTCTTCTCTGCACCATTTCCAGAATTTCTATATCTTTTTTATAATGTGGTGGCCAAAACTGGACGCAGTATTCCAAGTTGAAGTCCACACATCTCTTCATGTGGTAAAGATTGGGAAACACTGGTTTAAGCCTCCTATATTTTCAAATTTTCCAGTCTTGATACTGGAATGGATTTTCTTGAGGTTTACCCCACAGCTTGCTTTGGCTTGAGCAATGCTGGCATCAGCTTCAACCCTTAGCACCATTTCTAAAACCGATTGAGCCTGAGAAAACCAGGCCACTGCCTTACTCATTCTTTCTCCACAGCCATCATTTCCGATGAGAAATTAGAAGATTTTAAAAGGTGTTGCATTGTTTGAGCTGTGCTTGACTTCTGATGATTCCATAGACAAACCATGTTGATTATTTTGGGGGTTAGCAATCATATGAAAGTAATTTCACAGAGACTCTTTGGTGATTTTTTAAAAAAACTTCCCTATCTAGTTTATTAGTGCTGGGATCCCTGGTGGTCTCCCACCCAAGTGCTAACCAATCTGGTGCAGTTTAAGTTTTGAAGGTAAGCAAGATTAGTTAGGTGCTGCCACCTAGCCATGCACTCCACAGGTAGAGGGTAACAAAATAATGTAGCATGCAGGGATATTCCCAGCTCTGTATCTTATTCATCCAGATGTTTTTTTTTCTTTCATGGGGCATAGAGGGAACCAAAAGAAATATTTTGGCACCCTCCCTCCTTCCCCTATTTTATTTTGTATATTGATTGCTTTAAATTGTTTCTATGCTGGGTCTAAGGGCAGAATTCTTCCAAGGTGACTTATAAATGGATGGGAACATTAAACATTCATAAAACTCAGCATTAAAACCAAAGCAGGACAAGATTTAAAACAATCTTTAAAAAAATATGTCGGAGAGAAAGGTCTGATGGAAAAAGCCCTTGTTTTAGCCATTCTAATAGCAAATAAAAAGGATATGAGAGAAAAGCCAGACATTCCCCAATTTTAAAGGACAGGTATTCTAAAACAGAAGAAGGAGAGCCTTCAAAAGGGTTAGCTGCAATCCTTATAAAGAAGTGAACATCACAAAAATGGCTTGAAAACATGAAGGATCATGTAGAATAGATGCTGTAATAACACACCTCACCCTCATCCCTTTTGCCAACATTTCCACAGTCTTCTCTGCAGCAACTGAAGTTTCTGGATAATCATGAAAAATGGGCCCACATTGTACACTTTTTAAAAATAAAATTTATTAGGATTATGAATACAGGATAAAAACTAACAAGAATGGGGGGGAAATGAAAAGAGCAAACACAAAAATGCAGTAATCAAAGAAAAGAAAAGAAAAAGAAGAAGACAAGGGAAGGGAAGAGAAGAGGAAAGAAGAGAAGAGAAGAGAAAGATGACAAAAAGTTACTTCCAATTAGGCTCTTATTCTATTACTGTAGCATCGTTTACATTTTTTCCATGGTCTATTATTTTAATTCTAATCCTGGTATATAAGGATTTCATTTCTCCCCCCTCCCCCAATTCCCAGAAAATATCAGTAAGGAGTCTCCAATCATCGTTCAACTTAGGCAGGGTCCTATCTATAAATAAAGCAAGCAAATTGATCAGCTAAGGCTGGCTGGGGAATTCTGGGAGTTAAAGTCCATAAGTCTTAAAGTTGTCGAATTTGGAGACCCCTGGTATATGACACATCAAGTACTTCACAGTTGTTCTGTGGGTCCACGTGTAATGAGAGGCAGGACACAGCAGGAACAGTAAGAAGTCTTTATTTGGGTTAGAATCAAAAAGCTGCTCAGTTGCGGCAGGTGCTGGCTTTCAAGCCGGCGCTGTCCAAAGCTTCAGCCACTGACAGGACTTTGTTTTTCCCGCCGGTGGCTGAGCCAATGAGTGGTGTCTGTTAACCGATTCCACTCCTTGGCCATATTTGGTCATACAAAACATCCCTCCCCTCCTAGTTAGTGTTCCTCCAATCAGCACTTGCCTACTGTACGTAATCACGCAAGTAGGCGGGGCTTCGGTGGGTGTGACTGGACCTGCGCAACTCACTTGTTCCTGGGGCAGCGGCCCAAGCAGACGGGTCTGCCACTGTTCCGGTCCCTGCCTGCGGAACAGTCTGGAAGCCCACTTGAGGCCTCAGAAGGACACTGCGGGACTTTCTCTTCACAAGATAAATGTCTCTGCTGTTGTTGTATGGGGGTTGGTGTCTGCGCATTGGGTTGTTCTGTTGTTGCGTGTCAGGTGCCTGGCTGGTTGTCTGAATTTGAGACCCGGCCTCGTAGTTGATTGATGTGATGTTCCCATAGTCTCCCTTCTTCAGTCTCCACTCTGTAGGATCTGGGCCCTGTGATCTCGGTTACTCTAGCTGTCATCCATGTTGGTCCTCCAGGGTAGCTATGCGCGTAGACCAGGTCCCCTATAGAGAATTTTCTGCATTTTCCCATGGAATCTGGGGATGTCTCTGTGCTATAGTTGGGGTGGACTCAGTCAAGCATAGTTCGCAGCCTTCACCCCATTAATAGTTCCGCTGGGCTGTGGTGTGTTGTCATGTGGGGTGTGATGTGTTGGACTAGAAGCATTCTGTCAATCCTTTCCTGCCAGTCCCCTCGGCCCATTCGCTGTAGCATCTCTTTGGTTGACCGGACCATTATCTCCGCTTGCCCGTTCATGGCCAGGTGAGCAGGTGCTGACAGTGTGTGTTGGACCCCCAGTCCGGCCAGGAAAACCTCGAACTGTTGTGATGTGAATTGTGGGCCATTGTCTGACCTGAGGACGTCTGGTAGCCCATGAGTGGCGAGTAGTCGTCAGAGTGCTCTTATGGTGGCTTCCGCTGTGGTGGATTTCATTAGGATTACCTCCAGCCACTTGGAATACGCGTCGACGACTATAAGGAACATCTGTCCTTGGCAGGGCCTGGCGAAGTCGACATGTATTCTGGCCCATGGGGCCGTTGGTGTCTCCCACTTTCTGGGCCTCGCTGCTGGGGGTGCTGGTCTGGTTTCCTGGCAGGGGGTGCATGTGGTGACCCAGGTTTCTATCGCCTTGTCAAGCCCCGGCCACCACACATAGCTTCTGGCTAGGGCTTTCATTTGGACCATTCCAGGGTGGCCCTCATGCAGCAACTCCAGTATTTTATTTCTTAAAGGGGGGGATAACTACTAGGTCCCCCAATAGTATGCAGCCTTTTAGCACTGATAGCTCAGCTTGCCTATTTTTATATGGTTGGTATTCATCCCCTTGGACTGTCTCTGGCCATCCCCTCCACACCCAGTTCGAAATCCGCACCATAACTTTGTCGCAGCCTGTGAGTCTTGCGATTTCTGATGACATCATCAGTCCAGGCATTATGCTTTCTACGAGCAGTGCTGTGGTGGATGGCGCTGGGTCTTCAGCTGGGTCTGGGAGGGGGCAACAGCTGAGGGTGTCAGCGTGAGCAATGTCTTTTCCTGGCTTGTGGATTATGTGGTAACTGTATGGTGCCAGGAGCACTGTCCATCTTAACATCCTGAGCAACATGATGTTTGGTGTGGGTTTGTCACCAGCGAGGATGCCCAGTAAGGGTTTGTGGTTGGTGATGAGGTCGAAATGCCTGCCGTACAGGTATTCGTGGAAGCGCTTGACCCCTGCAACTGCAGCAAGTGCTTCCTTGTCTATCTGGCTGTAATTTCATTGTGTTTTTGACAGTGTCTTTGAGAAATATGTGATGGGGGCTTCTGTCTCATTGGGCAATTTGTGGCTGAGGACCACTCCGATGCCATAGGGGGAGGCGTTGCATGTCTGTGTTAGAGGTAGCATCTCGCTGTATTGGATGAGGACGCTGTTTGAAGTCAAAATGCTTTTTATTTTCCTGAATGTGTCGGCCTCGCGTTGTCCCCAACTCCAGCTCGTCATCTTATCGAGCAGCCTGTGGAGCGGTTCTGCGATGGTTGCTTTCTGCAGCAGAAAGACATTGTAAAAGTTAAGTAATCCTAGGAACGCTTGCAGTTCCACCTTGTTTTGTGGTGTGGGGGCTTCCAGTATTGCCTTAAGCTTTCCGTTTGTGGGTCAGATGCCTGCAGCATCGATCAGGAGCCCCAAAAATTCCACTTGTGGGATTGCTATGTGGCATTTGCTCCTTTTCAACTTCAGCCCTGCTTCCTGGAATCTCCCTAGGACTGCCCTTAGCCGCTCTATTAGTTGACCCCTGTTACTGGCCAAAACAATTACATCATTGAAGTAGGGTATGACCCCTGGGATATAGTGTAGGAGCCATTCCATGATGCCCTGGAACAGGCCCGGTGCGTATCGACCCGTCTGGTTTTACTGGGATGACAATTGGGGTCTCCCACTTGGAATGGTCCACTGGCTCTAGAACCCCTTGGGCTATTAGCTTATCCAGTTGCTCTTCGACTTTTGGGCGGTGGGCAAATGGGACTCGCTGTGGTTTGAGGCAGACTGGAACAACATTTGGGTCTAGATTAAATGATATGGGGGTCCCTGTATACTTGCCCAGTTGGTTGTCGAAGACATTGCTGAATTCCCACTCCAACTCTGCGATGTCTGCTGTTGGGCTGGGGGTGGTGGTCTCCATCATGTGGATGCCGGTGACGCTTATTTGAAGTGGTTGGAACCATTCTCTTCCCAGCAGGCTGGCCAGGTCCTGGTCTACTATTGTGATTGGTAGGCTTCCCCAGAGAGTGCCGTATTCCACGTGGGCTGTCTTTTTTCCCAGGACTGGTATGCAGCAGCCCTGGTAGTCTCTCAAGGTTCCAATTGATCGCAGCTCTGCTTAGGTTGGAGTCTTTTAAGGGTGTCCACCTCCATATGGCAGGGCTTGCCCTCAATCGTGATGGTGGCCATTATTTTGTTGGACTCGAAGACATCGGTGTGTCTCACCCTGGCCTGCGCGTAGCCCATGAACGTGAAGTGGGCTTCTTCTTCCCTGGCATCTTCCCTCTTTTTGAATTTCCCGCCAGGGTTCTTCCACTCTCTGCCTTGGTGGCCATATTGTTTCGCGGGCGATGCTGCTCACCTACCTTGCTTGGTTGTGTTGCGCGGCAAACTTCTGCGATGTGGCCTCTGCGCTTGCATCGTCAGCACATGGTGTCTCGGAATCGGCATGCCGAATGGTGGTGATTGCCACTGCAGCCACTGCACTCTCTGTTTCCAGGTTTCCCACCTGGCTTACCGGATCTCAATTTATGTACCTCTCCATCATCATTGTTGCTGGTCTCGGAGACAGATTCGCATGGGTGTGGGTGGCGATTGGTCACAGTCGCGTGGATCTTCCCCATCCCTCAGATCCATGCCGCCGAGTTGTCAGATGATTCTGCGGCTCTTGCTTCATCGATGGCCTCTTTGAACGAGACGTCTTCATGGGGCAGAAGTTTCTTTTGAAGCGTGGGATCCTTTGTCCCTAGGATGATCCAGTCCCAGATCATTCCCTTGGTGTCTGGGAATCTGCAGTTTTTTGCGATTCTCCTCAGGTCTGCCACAAATGTGTTGACTGTCTCTCCCTCTCTCTGGCTCCGTGTGTAGAAATTGTAGCGGCTGGCCAGGTAGGAGGGAGAGGGGCCATAATGTCCCCTGAGTGCACACTGTAGCTTGTCCCAGGACACAGTCTGTAAGTCACCTGCAACCAAAGCATCAGCCATTTCATAGATTTTGATGTCACAGTATGTTAAGAATAGTGCCTTCTTCTGTGCATCGGGGGCGGCTTGAAGTCTGTTGACCTCCAAGTGCAGGTTGAAATGGCTCATGTAGGATGACCACTTTTCCTTTGTTGGATCGTAAGGGATGGCCATTGGATGGTGAGCCAGGCTGGTTGCGCATTGTGCCATATCGTTGGTCGGTCGCCATTGTCCCTCGGTTGGTAGAAATGGCATCCGAAATCCCACGAGGTGTCCTTTGTTCTCTCTGCAGTTCAGGATCCCACTTCGTCACCAGTGTTCTGTAGGTCCACACATAATGAGAGGCAGGACACAGCAGGAACAATAAGAAGTCTTTATCTGGGTTAGAATAAAAAAGCAGCTCAGTTGCGGCAGGCAGGCAGTTGCGTTTTTCCCGCTACTGGCTGAGCCAATGAGTGGAGTCTGTTAACCGACTCCACTCCTTGGCCATATTTGGTCATACAGAACAACAGTAATCTAGATCAGTGTTTCTCAACCTCAGCAACTTTAAGTCAACTCCTACAATTCCCCAACTAGCCATCTCTATGACAGCCAGAGTGCTAATAGAAGCTGTAGTCCAAAATACTGGCAGGCACCAAGTTGAGATGGATCTGAAAGTGAGGATTGATTGTGAATATGAGAGCAGATATGCAAGACCAAGGATTTGGTCAACCAAGTATTTTGCTTTGATGAAATCCAGTAATGTAGATATGTACAGTCTCTGCTGCCAAAGTACATAAAACACTATCATAAATCAGTGTCCTGGTTGTTATCACTACCTCTATCTCTTCCCAGGTTCTTCACACCACAACTCAGCATCAGATATTCCCTGGGAACCAGGTTAGTCAGTTCAAGAGCAATTATGGCATCGTTGTCAAGCTGTTGAACTAGAAACAGGAGGACTCAGTTTCCATCCTGTTCAGTCACAGAAGCTCTCTAGGCAACTTTGAGATAGTCTCAGCCCAAGAACCACTGTGATTCAGATATGAAGGTGCTGAAATAAAACAGGTCCCATCTCAGTCACAGAATCCAGCTAAGTAATTTTGGGACAGGTCCTTTCTCCCTTTACTTTAACTTTTACCTTCCTCCCAGCCTTAGGCTGTTGATCCAAAAATGTCCTTCTACCAATCTGTGTTGAACTAATGTGCTAGACCAGGGGTGTCAAACTCACGTTGTCACGGTGTCATCATGTGATGTATTGGGACTCTTTTCCCCTTCGCTAAACTGGGCATGGGTGTTGCCAGCACATGATGCATCCAGCTCACAGGCCACGAGTTTGACAGCCCTGTGCTAGACTGTGGTCCATAACCTGCAATGGACTGGTTGAGGCTGATCATCATGACAAATCATCATAGTTGCGCTTTAGCTGGAGGAACATATTATTTCACTGTACTTTTGTCAGAATAGAGATGGAAGGGACCTTGGAAGTCTTTTAGTCAAACCCCTCTGCTCAGGCAGGAGTCCCTATACCATTTCAGACAAATGACTGTCCAGTCTGTTCTTAAAAACCTGCAGTGATGAAGCATTCACAACTTCTGAAGCCAGGCTGTTCCACTAGTTGATTGTTCTGTTAGGAAGTTTCTCCTTAATTCCAGATTGCTTCTCTCCTTGATTAGTTTCTGTTAAGTTTGCATGAAGAGACAGACGCGGAGTGCTTCAAGCTCTTTTGTTTATTAGTGACTACAGCTCAGAACGGACCCGACTGGCTTTGCTGCGGCTGCTACTTATAGCCAGCAGCCGCAGCTGACAGCCAATCAGAGTGCAGGGTTTTCCCACACTTTCTAAACCAATCATTTCCAACACTTTACAAGAACAATTCAAACTTAACCAATGATTTCAAACCTGCATACATAACACCCCTCCCCACTAGGTTCAGTCCATACTCAAACCCCAATCTATCTAATGTATTCTTTTAAATAGGTGGGGCTCTTATGTGTACGTTGAGACCTACGTGGTTCAGATGTTTTAAGGTTCTCACCTTGTGAGAGAGGAAATGTGTCTGCTGACATTTCCTTACTTGGACTTCTAGTAATGGTAGAACCTGTTTGGTTACTACAACCTGGTCTCTCCTCCCAATCCATCTCCAACCCAATGTCAGCACCTAAGTCAGGTAGTGATGTGCATTCTTCCATTTGTGAAAATGGTTGTTGGTACTGTGACAGGTTTTGAGATGGTTCCTGTCATGTTAGCTCGTTACACATGGGGTTGATTCTTGCTTGCTGATTACTCTCATAAACCTCCCCTTCCCCCCTAGAAGAGGCAGTAGGTATGGGAACCAGAGAGGAGCAAGGGTGATGCTCCTGAGGTAATCTGGATCTTAACTGATCAATGTGCCTGCTCCAGAGGACACCATCCTCTGTTTGTACCCTGTAAGACCTGGGGCCTGTGATTTGGGTTATCTCAGCAGGAATCCATAATGGTTCACCCACAAGGTTCTTAGCATAAACAGAATCACCCACAGTGAATGTGCGAATTTTGCTAGTGGAATCTATTGGTGCGTTGGGTGCGTAAGTGGGATGAAGGCGGTCAAGGGGAGACCTGAGTTTCCTCCCCATCAACAATTCAGCTGGGGTTAAATTAGTTGAGGAGTTGGGAATGATATGCTGGACACTGAGTAGTTTTTCAACTTTCTCAGTGATGTCCCCTGGACCCAGCGCATGGTTCAATGTCCCCTTGTAGTCTCCACAGATTCTTACAGACCCATCAGCCTTGACTGGTGTGACTATGGGTGTCTCCCACCTGGAGTGGTCAGTGGGCTCTAAAACCCCTTGGGCTATTAGTTTATCTAATTGTGCATCAATTTTTTCCTTTAATGCAAATGGAACCCTTCTGGGTTTTAAACGGATTGGTTGCACTTTGGGATCTATGTTAAAGGATATGGAGGTCCCCAAGTACTTGCCTAATCCATCGCTGAAGACCTCTGGAAACTCAGACTTCAAGGCCTCTTCCCATTCAGTGTTGCTCACGTGATTGATGCCAGTCACCTCGATGCCCAGCGGGTTGAGCCATTCAAGGCCCAGCTGACTTGGGCGGTCCTTGTCCACGATGGTCAGTGGTAGGCGCTTGGTGTGGCCCTTGAATTTCACGTTGAATTCTCTTGTTCCAACTACTGGAATCTTGTTCCCTTGGTAGTCTTTAAGAGTCAATGCTTGCTTCTTGAAGTGATTCTTTTGGATGTTAGGAAGTAGTCTGTGAATAGTGTCCCATGACACCATAGAAAGGTATGAGCCTGAGTCCACTTCCATTTGGCAAGGCCTTCCTTCAATAAGTACCTTGACATGCACCTTTCTGCTCTTTAATGGGGAAGAATGACCAATAGTTACTGTTTGATGAGTTTCATTCTTCCCATTTGCTTCTGTGCTGCGTCCCGCTTTCTCACTGAGGTTGTTAGGCTTGAATTCTTTGTCTTTGCTGGCAGCAAACTTCCTTCTGTTGGGTGGAGTTCTGGATGATTTACAGACTCTTGCTAGGTGTCCTCTTTTATCACAACGGAGGCAAATGGTGTCTAAAAACTTGCATTCAGTGTGGGGATGGCTTCCCCCACAACCTCTGCAGTAGAAATCTTGCCTCTTTCTTCCCAGGTCTTTCTTTTTCCACTCCATTCTGAGTCTGTAAATTCCTTCCTCCACCTCACTACAGTCTGACTCAGAATCTATTTGCTCACAATGAGTTGTTGTGGACTTTTCCACATCAGGATGGCTTGTGGCCTTGTTAATCTTTTTCATGGCTGCTGCTGAGGACTTGGTAGCTTCTGCTGAAAAGGCTTCTTCTATTGCTTCTTTCAGCATGATCTTAGGTTTCCTTAATAATTTGCTCTGCAGCACCTTGTCTTTAAGGCCTAAAACGAAACGATCGCACATGGCCTCATCTAAACTGTTGAATTCGCATGCACCCCCAATGTCTCTTAAACTTGCCATGAAGTCATTTATGCTTTCGTTTTCCCCCTGATCACGACGGTAAAACTCGTGTCTCTTAATGAGGCACGATACTTGTGGTGCATAATGGGCTCTTAACAGCCTTTCCAGATCAGGTCAAGCCATTACTTTCACGTCTGCTGCTCCCGCGAGGGCCTTCGCCATCTTGAAAACTTCTGGACCGCAGTACGTAAGGAAGACCGCCCTCTTCCGCTGCTCGGAAATGGCGGCAAGATCATTTCCCTCCAAATACATTTGGAAACGATCTGCATACAACTCCCAGTCTTCTGCCGTCGGATCAAACAGGGCTGGGGGGGTGTTCAGCACAGCCATCTCACTCTTCTGTTCCGTGTTGCCTTCTCTTCAGGGGAATCCCATCCTCGTCGCCAGGGTTAAGTTTGCATGAAGAGACAGACGCGGAGTGCTTCAAGCTCTTTTGTTTATTAGTGACTACAGCTCAGAACGGACCCGACTGGCTTTGCTGCGGCTGCTACTTATAGCCGGCAGCCGCAGCTGACAGCCAATCAGAGTACAGGGTTTTCCCGCACTTTCTAAACCAATCATTTCCAACACTTTACAAGAACAATTCAAACTTAACCAATGATTTCAAACCTGCATACATAACAGTTTCCATCCATTATTTCTTGTCCTGCCTTCTGGTGCTTTGGAAAATAAGTTGATCCCTCCTTTGTGGCAGCCTCTCCATACTGGAATATTGCTATCATATCACCACTAGTCCATCTTTTCCCTAGACTAGCCATAACCAAATCCTGCACCCATTCTTCATATACTCTAGTCTCCAGGCCTTTAATCATCTTAGTTGCTCTTTTTCCAAAGTCTCAACATCTTTTTTGTAATGTGGTGACCAAAACTTGATGCAGTATTCTAGGCGTGGTCTTACTAAGGTTTTATAAAATTTCTCCTAAGATACTTTTATTTCATATGTGGTCTGGAGAAGGAGGAAGTGAAGGAATGTGCAGAATGCCTTTTGCAAAGTCTAGATTATGGTTCTGTGCAACAAATGAATACCAGCCTCAGGTGAGCCAGGATTACTAAGGATTTTAGCATCTGAAGCTTCTGGTATTCCAATCTCCTCTATCATCCTCCTCCTGTTTTTTTCCACTCTGCCATTCCCCTGAGTTCTGGCCTCAGCTGGCCCCCGTCCCAAGATCTCTGAGACTCTATGTCGGTTCTTAGGAAGCTCCTCCCTAGAGAGATATAATCTGCTTGTTGCTATTCTCCCAGCCAGGGGCATGAGTGGGATTCTGTGGGGCAAGAAAATGTGGTGGGTTCATGTAAAGAAAAAACTTGCAGAAAAAAAATCTAGGAGCAAAAGGTAAGGAAGAAGTCATTGTGTATGAGAAATGAAGAAAAATGTCATTTCTGGGGCTTTGGGGAAGTTATTTTAATGATCATGTTTACATAAACACCACCCAGGAATGTCCTGGGGTCATGTGATCACCTTTTGTGAACTTCTGACCAGCAAAGTCAATGGGGAAGCCAGTGTCATGCCCCTGGTGGAGACTGACTCTGAGGGAGAGGAGGAACAGCCAACAGGGAGTGGAAGTGTGGCTCCAGAGGTTGTGCAGGAGGCTGGGGAAGGGCAGAGGCCAGCTGAGCAGTCAGTGGAGGACCCAGGCCCATCCCTTATCCATCCTAGGGCACGCAGGGAGGAGAGGGTAAGGGAGAGACATGGTCTCCTTGGGAGGAGAAGGCCTTGATCATCTTCATGGGCTGCAGGTGTGAGAACTGAATAAGAGTTTGGACCTACATAATGGCAAAAGCTGGAAACAAAGCATGTTTTATTTTGGTCTGAAGTTATCTTGGTTGGCGTCCTTCCAACAGACTGTGCCTTGTTATCTCCTTGAATTTGGTAAATACTTCTCATGTTCTGTTGTGGAAATTTCATCACTGTAGTTTGTTTTGTTTTTTATTTCACCTCTATCTGCTCATTAAGTTCGGACTGTATTGCTTTCTTTTGAAGACTATTTTTGAGTACGTTTTATCTCCAAAACATATTGAACAGTGGGGCCAAGTTGGAGGCATTAAATGACATTTATTTACGTTTTGGATTTTGTTACGTTTGTGTTACACTCTGGGTCATCACAGCCAGATTCACTTTACAATGGTATTACTAACTTAACAACTGCAATGATTTACTTAACAACTGTGACAAGAAAGGTGGTAAAATGGGCCAAAAGGCTCAAGGTTGACTCAGCCTTCCATCCTCTCGGGGTAGGTAAATTGAGGACCCAAGATTGTTGGGGGCAATAAGCTGACTTTGTAAAAATGCCGCTTAGTAATAAGCAGGCATATACAATGGAATGAAGGCTGTTGCTGAGCACATTGGGTTGTATCCCAAAAATTGTAAGTCGCCCTGAGTCTTCGGAGAAGGGCGGCATATAAATCTAATTTTAAAAAAAACTGTCTCACTTAGCAACATAAATTTTGGGCTCAATTGTGGTCATAAGTTGAGGACTATATTGTCCAATCACCTTCTCTGCAAACTTGCCCACAAAAGGAATGTTGGAGACTGGGCAATAATTGGCCAGAATGGAAGGATCTCACAATGGATCTTCAGGAGGCAGGGCGATCTCTTTCAAAGAGGCATGGACCTATCCCTTAGTTCAGGCCAGGCCATCTTAACAAACAAGGAGGGTCCAAGTTCTAACAAGCAGGTGACCAAACTAAAAGGCAGGAGGACCTTGGGCACCAGAAAATCAAACTCCTTCCAGATAATCTCACAAGATTGTGCCCTGAGCCAGAATGGGACAACTTGGTGCAGCCAACTTGCCATAGCCAACTCACTGTGGGACAACTTTTTAAATTATTCTATTCCACCATTTCTCCAATATTAGTGTAACTGTTGTCCTGCAGCGAGTTGGCCACGTCGAGTTGGCTACACTGAGTGAACAAACCTTCATCCTCAAGATCTGAGAATATTCCTCATGCAACCTTGCAGATGATCCTGTGGTCTAATGCCCCCTAACGGGAAGTGGGTCACTCTAAACAGATTTGTGGGTTTATTGCCATGGTGCAGCAGGTCTGAATAGAAATAAAAGAGTTGGAAGAAACCTTGGAGGTTTTCTCCCTCTGCTTAGGAGGAGACCTTATACATTAAATAGCCATTAGAGTTATTTGTTACTGTGGAAAATTCTTTTGGATTACTCCCAATCTTTTCTTACCAAAGTTGTTGGCAGTGTCACTCTTCAGTATCTTATGAGGGTTATGGATCTTCTTGTTTTCAATCAGCTTTGAGTTTCCGTCTTCCTAGATCTTCCCCATTAATTCATTCCTTATCATCATGTGAGGTGCACTTCTTTTATTTCTCTAGTAGGGCAGAGGGTGGCGTTTTATCAGCAAACTAGAATCTGTCAGTTCCTTCTGAGCCTCACTTGTTAAATCAATTGTATTTTGAATGTTTTCAAAATAATCATTTTGGAGATTTTATCATGTTAGCCGTCTTGAGTACAGAGTGCTAATCTACATTTTAGCAGTTTATTTAGCTACTTTAAATTCTGTATGTGTTTTAGCAAAGAGAGACACAACCTGAGCACCTAAGGTTTCTCATAGCTATTCAGAATCATGGGTACAGTTTCCAGGGATGCTGGCACCAAATTTGGTGAATGACCGTTGTAAATCCACATTCAGCAATGAGCCCCTGAGAGGGAAAAAAATGTGTGGGAATGCTTGTAGATATGCACATGTGGCATTTGATTGTGCAGAATGTAATGAGATACCTTTTATGCCGTGTTTCATCAATTTTGCACTGATGAAATACAGCAAAACAACAATTGGGCTTGTATGATGCTTATAGTTATGCGGTGGTAATTATTTTGGAAGTGTTTAAAATCCAAGTGCAATTGTTGAAAAACTGTTAAGAGTTCTGTGCATTGTCTTTGAGAATCTGTGGTACAATGAATCTGATTCAGAGAGAGAAAGAGGGGGGGGGAGAGAGAGAGAGATACTTTAATTAGATGGGAGAAAAGACTCAATTCGATGCATTTTCAAAAATAGCAGAAGGCTCTTATTTTCTCCAATAAATGAATCCTCCATTTGCAGAGGCAGCTTACCTGTGATTATCAATGGGAAATAAGATAAATGGTTGACTTTGGGCCTTGTCTTTGGCTTTCTGGGGGCATTTATGAGAATGTGATTGGAAAATGGATGCTTGATGGACCTTTGGTCTGATCAGCATGGAAGGGGGAGGGGGGAGCCTGCATTAAAATTAGCTTGTAAAAATCTAATGTGATTGTGTTAAGATTTCTCTCTCCCAGGCGGCAGAATCAGGTGACGCTTTGAAGGATAACTGTGTGCATTTCTGCTGAGTCCAGCGATTTGAAAGTTCATGCTAAGTGGTTTGTGTCACCATAAATAAAACTGAAACTTCTACTCTCTCTCTCTCTCCATGGTTATTTTTTAAATGAAGTTTTTTACAAACTGATCTGGACCTCAGTCTTTTTTTGGTTTAAACCCAGATGCAGACTTGTTGCTGAAGGTACAAAAATACTCAGCTTTGTTTGCATTTTTGTTCTTTCTCCCTTTCTTCTAGGAGGAAGAATCAAATCATCTTGTTATTTTGCTAAGAAAAATAATTTGGGTGCTTAGGAACACCATGATCATTTGCTTTCTGTGGCATTTTTCCATTTTTTTATTTGTTTGGCTTTTTAGAGTTCTTTTGGACTCAGTATTTACTGCATAGGTAGTCCTCAATTTAGGATTAAAATGGAATCTGGAATTTTGGTCATAAGTCATTACAGTTGTAAGTCAAGGCACCACTTGACTGGCCTCAATTTTATGACCATTTTTATGATGGTCATAAAAGAAGGCACCTCAGTCAACAAGCAAATCGCATGATTCCTAAGCAAATCATGTGGTAGTTAAGCAAACCCAGTGTATTCAATGGGCATTTGAGACATTTTCATTGCTAGAAAATGGCAAAAAAGTTGCTAACTGCAGTCACATGATTGCAGAGTTCTGCAACCGATTGTAAATGTAAGCGGGTTGCCAAATGTTCAAAATGCAATCACACGGTTGTTATGCAATCAGTCATAAGTCAAAGACTACTTGTAATGAGGGCTGTGGAGTAAAACTGAAATTGTTATTTTTTTTTTCATTACTGTTTCTGGCTGTTTGTTTTATTATTATATTATTTTCTTACCATATTTTACTGTGTTTTATTTTGTTCTACAAGACAAGGAGTCTGAACAATTGGGCAGCAGAGTAAATTAATTAATTCGCTGATTTAATGGTCATTTAATAGATACTTAATGTGTATCTTAGAGAGCACCTGGCTGACCATTCTTGCAACCAGGGAGCATGAGATGGATGTCTCATTTCATCCAGCGGACTGTAGCTCTTTTGTTCTAAGCAGAGCAACCTGATGTGTTTTATGTAGCCATTATGTTCCACAGAGGGCAATGGAGAGCAGCCATTTTGTACTTCAAGAAATTGGAGTTGATTAATCCAGTGGTTAACTAATTGGTAGAGGATATTGATAGATGAATAAATCCACATCTCTGAAGCAATAACACTGCTTCTTCTCCCCTTCATAACACACATCCCTTATGAGTTTTGATCATAACAACTCAGAAATAGCTCATAATTCTGTAATGCAGTGTTTCTCAACCTTGGTCACTTTAAAATGGTGGACATGCCAGCTGGAGAACTCTGGGAGTTGAAGTCCACTCGTCTTAAGTGGCCTAGGTTGAGAAACACCTGACCCAATTTGTAATGGTTGGATTCATAGCTCAGCCGTTTCTAATTTCCTCATTGCAACTTTCAAATTAAACGTTGCCTTCTGCACCCCTCTTTTTGATAGCTGAGGCATGGATAAGAATTCACTGGTGGGATTCAATTTTTTTTACTACCAGCTTGGTGGCTGTGGCAGGGGAAGGATATTGTAAAATGTCCAGTCAGAGGTGGTATTTGCTGGTTCTCCGAACTACTCAAAATTTCTGCTACCGGTTCTTCAGAACTGGTCAGAACCTGCTGAATACCACCTCTGGATACGATGCTTGGGGTCAGGCAAGAACCCATATTGGTCAGGCTCATGCTACATTGTGGGTAGAGATACATAATGCATGGTACTCACAACAAGATTGTCTTGCATTTTTTCTCTTTTAAATTATTAACACGGTTAAGTGAATCTGGGACTGGGTCCCCACCAACTTTGCTTGTCAGAAGGTCACAATGATCCCAGGACATTGCAACCGTCATAAATGTGAGTCCTTTTCCAAGCGTCTGAATTCTGATCATGTGACCATGGAGATGCTACAATGGCTGTAAGTGTGAAAAATGACCACTGTTTTCAGTGCCATTGTAACTTCGAATGGTCACTAAACAAACTGTGGTAAGTTAAGGACTACCTGTAGCTTTATTCCATATAAAGCACAAGGTGTCTGGGATAATCAATTCATGCTCCAACCAAATCGAGCAGGGCTGTCAAACTCTCGGCACGCCCACGCCCGGTTTAGCGAAGAGGAAAAATGATATGTCATGTGATGCTGCCATGACGACGCAAGTTTGACACCCCTGAAATAGAGGCTGACACAAAACTCTTGTCAGCTGTGTGTGAATTGCATAATCATATAAATCTATCAAATAAACAAGCAAACATGCTATTTTCCAATGGAACTGAGAACCTTTCAAATGTCCCATTATACAGAACAAAAGAATGTAAAGCAAATCTGTCCCCCACACCACTTTTTTTGGTCCTAGGGCTGCAAATGGAGATGGCGAGTCCATACTGGCAACCACTTAGCAGGCATCCCACAAAAAAAACCACACACACAATGAAATCATTTGATAAAGAATTCTTATATCATAGAAACAGAAGATTGACTCTTAACTCTCCAAGGTTCTTATTTTTAATTTGGGGAGTTAGGATGTTGTTGTTAGTTGCGAAGTCGTGTCTGACCCACTGTGACCCCATGGACAATGTTCCTCCAAGCCTTCTTGCCCTCTACCATCTTCTGGAGTCCATTTAAGCTCACACCTACTGCTTCAGTGACTCCATCCAGCCACTTCATTCTCTGCCACCCCGTTCTATTGCCTTCAATCTTTCCCAGCATTAGGCTCTTCTCCAGTGAGTCCTTCCTTCTCATTAAGTGGCCAAAGTGTTTGAGGAATTAGGATAACAAAGCCGAAACTCTATTTTTTCCTAAAAGTCTTCCCAATAATTATTTGGATTTATCTAGGTGAGCAAGGAGGATGCATGGGAGTGGATGGGAAGGAGATGTATTGCTCTTGTTGGGGCATATTTAAAGGTGTTAATGCTGTGACCTTGGACTGCAACTGCATCAAACAGTTCTGCCTGAACATTATCTGATCTAAATGGCCCCATCTTCTGGATTTCACTTGTGCAGCACAAATGTCTGTCCTAAGGGAGGGTTTGCACAGATGCTTTACTTATACAAGCCTGAGTCAACTCTATGGGGATTCTGACTCATGGAGAATCCAGGGCCAAGGACCATGCAAAAAAATCCTGCAGGTGTCTGTGATATCACAGCAGGTGTCTGGAGGGCTCTGCCCCCACTGTGAGATGGAGAGAGTTATCAACGCATCGCTACCCTGCAAACATGTTGCAGGGATGTGTCAGTTGTTTTTTATTTTTAAAAAAATCTGTATTCAGGTAGTCCTTGACATACAGCCATAATTGAGACCAGAATTTCCACTGCCAGGCAAAGCAATTGTTAAGTGAGTCACGCCTGATTTTAATGTCCTTTTTTCCCATGGCTGTTAAGTCAATCCCTGCACTTGTTAAATAAATCATGTGGTTGTTAAGCAAATCTGAGTTCCGCCCTGAAGCTTGCCAGAAACCAGTTGGAAAGGTCGCAAATGGCGATCACATGACCCCAGGATGCTGCAAATGTCATAAATGCATGCCAGTTGCAAGTGCCAAAATATGGATCATGTGACCATGGCAATGCTGCAACAGTCATAAGTGCGAGGATCAGTTGTAAGTCATTTTTTTCAGAGCCATTGTAACTTCAAACAATCAGAATAACAAGAGTTGGAGGTCATCCAGTCCAACCCACTGGAAGACTCTTTATCATTTCTGACAAAAGGCTGTCCACTCTCTTCTTGAAAGCCTCCAATGATGGGGCACCCACAACCTCTGAAGTTGTTCCATTGGTTGATTGTTCTCACTGTCAGAAAATTTCTCCTTATTTCCAGGTTGAATCTCTCCTTGTTCAGTTTCCATCCATTCTTTCTTGTCTGGCTTTCAGGGCCTTTGGAAAATAGGTTGACCCTCTCTTCTTTGTGACAGCCCCTCAAATATTGGAACACTGCTTTCATGTCACCCCTGGTCCTTCTCTTCCAGCCATACCCAGTTCCTGCAACTGTTCTTCATATGTTTTAGCCTCCAGACCCCTAATAATTTTGTTGCTCTCCTCTGCACTCTTTCTAAAGATTGAATCTAAAGATTTAAAAATTCAATCATTAAATGAATGGTTATAAATCAAAGATGGCCTGTGTTGTAGAACTCCTAATCTGATGAAAATCAGAAGGTGAGAGTTTTTCATTGTTCCAGATTTTCCTCCTGGTTATGTTCTGTCCAGAAGGAAATGCTAAGATCAGTTCAACAAAACTTTGACATCATTGCTCCCATTTTAGGTATAACTTCTTGTCCTTTTTTAGGGATGATTCATTGCTGCAAGTAATTAAAGGGTAGCTTAGTGATAGACAGGAAACCAAATAGTTCTAATTTTATATTTCCTCCTCCCTCCCCTTAAAGTAAGACACTAACTCTAATTTTGCATTCATTAATGCAATGGGGTAACCTGTAGATACTGAGATGTTCTGGGCACAGGGCAGAAATGCTATATAGGATAAACCTTGTATAATCTGGTATCCTGCAGATGTATTATTCAATCATCATTATTCCTGTTACTTAAGTCCATGCATTCCATATCTGACACTTTGGTATGATAGAGAATACCTCTTGGGCTTTGTCTATGAGATATATTTTCAGGTACCTGACGAAAACTATCATATCCCCCCTCAGCCTTCTTTCCTTCCTTCCTTCCTTCCTTCCTTCCTTCCTTCCTTCCTTCCTTCCTTCCTTTTCTTCCTTCCTTCTTTTCTTCGTTCCAGGGTATGGTAAAAAAAAAAATCAAGATATTTATTGCAATCTAATTGAAATGCTACCCATTTTACCTGTGTGATGCATTTTAATTTTTTGACCATATCTTTGAATACCCATTCCTCTTTCCTTGCATAAAAATGAATATAAGTATGAATAACAATAAAGTATTTTAAAAAGCAGTGTTTCGGAAATGTGGGAGCACAAGGATTATTGTAGAGCAGCTTCCTGCAAGCACAGTTTGGAAACTGAATCCCACAAGTTGGCAGCCATACTAATCCATCTCCCAGTTCCCTCCATCTGTCTTTGCAAGGCTTAGTTTCCAGTCTCCTGATTTTCCTTCTTGCTTTTTTTTGAACCTGTCCAAGTTTCCCTGACTCCTTCTTAAAGGGTGTGATCTGAAAGCAGATGCCATATAGAATATAAATTGTGGGCAAGTTTCCATCAAACATGGAAGCCTTGCTTAGTGTTATCCATGGTAAAGAATATATTCTTGTTCTGCAGCACAAGCAATCACAGAACAGAATAACAGAGTTTATTGAAAGGGACCTTGAAGGTCTTCTAGACCAACCCCCAAGTCCTCTCTGTCCACTACCAAGGCACCTTTGTATTTTAGGGCCGAGCAGCACTTCCTGTTGTTGTTATCTGACATAGTTGACTTATGAATTGAATTTCTGTTGCTAAACATTGATTTGCTTGTCACAAGGTTGCAAAAGGGGAATCAGTGACCCTGGGACACTGCAATCACCATAAATATGAGTCAGCTGCCAAGCATCTGAATTTTGATCACATGACCATAGACATGCTGCAATGGTCATAAATTTGAAAAATAATCATATGTCACTTTTTCAGTGCTGTTGTAACTTTGAAAGGTCACTAAATGAACTGGTGTAAGTTAAGGACTACCTGTAGACAGTAGTCTAATCCAGATCAGAACTACTGCCTATGTGTGGTAAAAGCTACACTTTTTAAAGTCTAGTTTCACAAATAACCACACACACACACTACAAGATGTGTGTCAACTTCCTCCTAGAATTCTCAGTAATGACTGCACATATGTATTTGTGTATATAGTTCTCAGGACCTAAAGAGAAAATTCTGCTTTGTACTTTTTTTTTGCAGTAATTTCTGCATTGTTTTCCAGGAGGACTGCTTGATACCACTGAGTAAATGTTCTCTTCCCTGCTAGCAATTCCACAAATTGAACGGAGGGATTAACTTGATTTACCAGTCAGAATGAAATGTACTTGAATGGATTTGATCAACCAAGTTTCTGCATATGGACATTTGGATGGCTTGAAACTGGATCTGATTCAGACAAATGAGCCAATTTAATTCAGATGTCCACATCAAATAGAATTGATCTTCCGAATCCCTTTGAATCTAATTGGATTCAGGTGATGCACCTCTATGACTTAAACATAAATCACTATTAATCCAAATTTCAGCAATATGGGAAACTGTGGTTTGGAGATTAAAATAAGCTATGGTTACTGAAAGTAGCGTTGGCTTTCTGTTTAGTTATCCTTTGGTTATACTATTCATTAGGGAAACACACTAACCTTATCACAATGTGACTTAGAGCAGCCTACCTCAACCTTGGCAACTTGGTGAACTTCAATTCCCAGCATGCTGGCTGGGGAATTCTGGCAATTAAAATCCACAAGTCTTTAAGTTGCCAAGGTGGAGAAGCACTGACTTAGAGGATTGTACAGGTCACATTTGTGAACATTACATATGATCCCAGCAGTTCCCTTTGCTCTCTCAATTATATACTGCAATATACCTCTTTGGCTCTGAAAACAGCGTATCAATTCTTCGAAGGAATGGGTAAATTAAAACATAAATAATTGGTCACAGCTGAACTTTAGTAGATCTGTCCCCCTATGCCTATTTAAATCATGCCTTTCTTGTAAGTCCTTAGCCCAACATAATAACAACTCAGTCATATTATTCCCCATAATACAGACATTATTTTCCTGTTCCTTTCCAACACACATTGCTATCTCCATTCCACGTTTCTAAACCCCATGTATGAAATTGTCCACCATAAGTTACTCATTCAAAGAAAAAGAGACTAGAGAGGTATGTTTTCATAAAATGTTGAATGAATTTCACTTTCTCCCTAGTTGCAGCATGACTCCAGTATTATTTCACATTATTAATACCGGTTCAGAGGTTAGGGGTCAAATTATGTGTAAAGCTGTGTGCTATAAATATGTTCAGGGACTACTGATAAAACCAGAGTTCACACCCCAGTGTAGAGAAAAGAGATTTTTCAAATAACCCAGGACAGAGTTAAGAGCCCATATTTTGTACAGGTAGTCCTCAACGTACGACCACAATTGAGCCCCAATTTTTGTTGCTAAGTGAGACAGTTGTTAAGTGAGTTTCGCCCTATATTATAACCTTTCTCACCGCAGCTGTTAAGTGAACCATTGCAGATGTTAGGTTAGTAACATGGTTGTTAAATGAATCTGGCTTCCCCGTTGACTTTGCTTGTCAGAAGGTTGCAAAAGGGGAACACATTTCCCTGAGGGGGGGACACTGCAACTGTCATAAATATGAGTCAGTTGTCGAGAGTCTGAATTTTGATCATGTGACCATGGGGATGCTGCAATAGTTGCAAGTGTGAAAAACGGCCATTAAAACTTCAAACAGTCACTAAACAAATGGTTGTAAGTCGAGGACCACCTCTGCAGCAGGACGCTTACCCTGTTTCTGTATTGAGAAAGGATGCACTTATAAGAACTCCACCCTTAGGAGAGAATAATGTCACGTATTTCAAATAGGAAGGGGCATCCTTGCAGCCTCTCTGGCTTATTCTGCTGAATGAGACCCAGTGGATTCCCTTACCTCCCCCACCCAAATCTTCCCCTAATTGCTTCCACAGCTGTGTCCTCCTCTGGTCCCTGAGGGGTCATCTCCTTCGGTTATCTCCTGCAGTGGTGTAGCTGGGGAGGGGGGGCTACAGTCCCCTTTATCCGCTAATGCTATTCCTTTTGAAACAAAACGTAATTTCAATCGAATCGAAAGAGCGGGTGCTCCAACCGGAGGGGAGATGTTATCTTTCCTCCTCCTCTCTCCCTACCCCACCCCCGCTCCTTGGATCCTAAGGACTCTGGGTACCATCCCCGGTTTAGATCTTCGGGGATGGTGTGGGGGGGGAAGCATCCTTTCTTGGATCACCTTTGCGAGCCAACAGGAGGCAGCAGGGAAGGTTCGCTAACCAGACCCCTTCGCTCCCCTCCTCGCAATGCTGGCGCTACCCGCCTCCTTGTAATTCAAGCACCCCCCCGCACCCCACGTTAAGGAGGAGAAAGGGGCGGAGACTAGCGACTTGGGGGAGGGCGGGGAGGAAGAGAGCGGGAGAGGTCGGTCATGGGTGCCGCGGGAGCCGTGCTAGCCCGGAGGGGGAGGGGGGAGATGATGTGAGGGTGTCCTCTCTCCCCCACCCCATTCCCGGTATTTTCTTTGCAAAGGGGAAAATGATATTGTGGTGCTTTCCCTCTCCTGCTGATCAAACCCTCATCACCTCTGCTTTGACAAGCAGCTTGGTTTCCTCTCTGCACTGGGCAGCGAAAGAAGAGATTTTTAAAATATTTTTTTTGCCATTTCCCTCTCCTTCCCCGTTGAGGGTGGGGCGTCCCAGGAAAAGTGAGGTGTCTCTTTCTCTCTCTCTTCTCCCTCTCTCACTCCCCCCCAACTACTCTTTTGCCCCGTTTCACCAGCTACCAGCCATCTCTTCCTTATTAAGACCTCTGTGCGTTTCTCTAGAGTTAACAAGCATCCACCAGCCCTCTCCGACCCGGGAAGAATTTAATCCTCGAAGTGAGCCACCAACTACCCCCCAACTGAAGATAAAGAGGGTGGGGGCTGCACAAAAAGGACATCATCACCCCCACCCCTCTCCTTAGCCCCATTTTCCATCGGGGGACGGCGCCAGCTGGGACCAAAACACGAGCCTGCCTGCCTCCCCCTTAAGATGCTAATCCCGCTGATCAAAGCGCCCGAGAGATGATCAAACGCTGCAAGGACGGAAGATTGCACTATTTTGACCCCCTTCGACTTCCATAAATACATTTAAAAAAAAAACTTGGTGGGACCTTAAAAAAAAGCGCCCACTCTTCCTTGCCCCCAAGCTTCGCTTCCGTTGGCATCAATCCGCTCCTCCGCCCTGACCAATTTCGTTTGGGTAATGGTAAGTTTCACCTCACTTTCCAATCTTTGGGCTTGCTTGGCGGGGGTCCAGAGAAGTTTATGGGCTTTCTTGGAGGGAGGGCGGGGGGACGGAGGAAGAAAGTCCGCGGCAGGTGGATCGGGGCAAAGAGAGGGGAGTTCAGCCGGGAGCAAAACAAGAGGAAAAAAACTCAAGATTTTACAGATCCGTAAAGCTGGGGGCGGCGGGGGGGGGTGTTGTACCGCCCATAGGATGGGGGGTGGTTTGATGGGTTCTGATTAAGTGGGGACCCACCTCTCTTATAAGAGTGCGCCGGAGACTCGGTGCACTTCTTAACCATTGTGCCTCCTCCCGGGGAAGACCCCTGCCTCTCCCCGTCCCACCCCCCACCCACCCCGGTTGCCGCAAAGTGCTGCTAGTATCAGAGTTAAATGCGGGGGAGGCGAGGGGGGGAACGAGAGATTGAGAGGGGGAGAGAGAAGCGGAGACCCAAGGCGAGCTGCGTCTGCGGAGTGTCTGGATAGCTCTCCTCTCTCCGGTGCGCTTTTACGCATGGAATTGGGGAGGGGGGGGGAAATGCGTAAGATCTGTGCAGGAGGCGGGAGGCGAGGGGCGAAAGTGTGGCACACGCTCGTTCGCTCGCTCGCTTTCGGCAGCAGCCAGCTTAGCCCAGGCTCGAGGTAGCGGAAAATGGCCGCTCTGGCGAGGGGGGCGGAGAAGGAGGGCGGGCGAGCCGAGCTGAACTTGAAAATGACGCCCAGCGGGGAGGGCAGAGCCACGGCGGCTGTGCAACGCCAAGGCTGCTCCGGCGGCTGCCTTTCCCTCTGGCCTCTCTTGCGCCAGATGAGCCTCCAGCCTTCCTCCCCCGCCCTCGGCCCGGCCTTCCCCGCCCAGCTCAGGAAAGGCCGAGCAGGAACTCCCTCTCCAGAGCGGCTCTCCCGCCGCGCCCGGCCCCGCCTCGACTCGCTGTGCCCCAGCCCTTTGCGCGTCAAAATTCGCTGTCTCGCGGGCGAAGAGAGCTGGGCCCTGCGGCAGGAGGAGGCAGGCCGCCTCGTCAGCAGAAGCTGCGAGGTGCCGCTGCGGAGCACCGGCTGGACGAGAGGGGGGAGAGGCGGCGCGCAGGCCGCCCGGCACACACACACGCAGCCTCGGCTGCAGCTTTTGCGGCAACGGGCATCCCTCCCTCCTCCCCCTTACAGTTCTTGCTCTTCGACCTTTTACTTCACACACACACACAAACACACACACCGATCAAAATTCATCCCCGTATATACAGATACCCATTGGGGAAGCTGCCTCACCACCCCAGCCTTAATTTTGGAGAGCGGGGTTGTATTGTGCGCGTTGCAGGTCTCGCGTCCGCTGGTCCTTCCCCAGCTGCAGCCTTTAGACCGGAGCCTCCGCGCGGGGCAAGCGGGCGCCTTGCGGCCGAGGCCGACTACTGCTGCGTCAAAGCAAAACAGGATGGCGTTTCCTTGCACGGATCTCCCGCCTTCCCCTCTGGTGGACGAATTGCGACCGCCGGACTGTGTGTGTGTCCGCAAAAAAAAGAGGCTCGGGGCAATCCCTGAAACTCAGAAGTAAAGTCGGTGGCGCTTTCTCCCGGGTAAAAGGTGTTTGGGATCGCCCATTGGAAGGGCTAAAGATGATTGGGGAAAGGAAGGGGCGGTGAACTGACGGACTGGTGTAAGAAGACCTAATGTCATTCTTTCCTTATGTGAAGATCGCCGCCTTTTCTCTCGGCCGGGATTGTTTCCAATTAACTGCGTAAATCTTGTCCACCTTGGAGAAAGAGGGGGAGTCAACCCGGTTGTCAGCAGTCACTGGGAGTTACCCCCAAATATGACGGTTCCGGAATTGACCCGAGGTCCTTTTGCACGAGGAATCTTGCCCCTAGGGAGTTTTTTTTTTTACGAGAAAAGAATCTGGCTCCGGAGAAGTGAAGAGACGCTGTGTCCGGGTTCGTCTGAACCCCCCCGACACGTAACTTCAAGAAAGAAATGCTGCTTTCTTGGGGCCCCAGTTTACGCCTCGAGGTGCGCCTCAAATCCTCTGCGCGGCCTGTCTTGGCCTCATTTAAACCAGAGGCAGACTGCTTTTGTTACACCCACACCCACACACCCCTACCCCTCTCTTTCTGACGCGTCAGTTACTGTACAACAATTTACCTCCCGACTTTGCCGGGCGGCAGGAGCGAAGGTGATTTTATATAACCTTGACTCAAACCGAGCGAAAATACCTGTCAGCCAGGAGAGACGGAATTTCTGTGTTGTTTTTTTTAACCCAGAGAGTGGAATGAGCTTTTCTGAAGGGGGTGGTGGTCGGCCGGGTGGGAGTAAAAATTTCAAGGGCATCCCAGCAGAGAAAAAAGAGAGAGCTATACTAACTTGGGACAAGTCAGGACTCCACTGAGGCGCGGCAGATTGCGTCTTCCAAGCATGGCTATGTCGGTAGATCAAGAAGGTGCCGAGAAGGAAACCTGCCGGGAACCACAAAGGGCAAATTCTATAAAAGGTGAATTGGCTTGAAGAGTTCGGCCTGCCTTGGAAAACCATTGGGGTCGGCCGTGGCCGGAGTTCAGACTTCTGATTACACACTCGCTTTAGCTGGGGCGGGGGGAGCCCTGCATATTAGCGGCTGTGGTTCCGGGGAAGGTGCTTCTGGTCTCTTAAATATCTTGCTTCGGGTATCTTGTGACAAAAGAGCTTCTGGCCCACTTGGAAGATTGGCTGGTAGGAAGAACGTCTGGAAGCGCCAGCTCTGCCTGGTCGAGTTTCTGCATGCAGGATGTCTCTTGGTTTTTTTTTCTTCTTCTTTTTGTTATGGGAGACTATTCACCCCTTACCAAGATAGAAACCAAGACCTAGGCAACCGCTTCCTCTTGAGGTCACTGACTAGGCCAATCCTTATTCTCGAATAATTTCGAATCTGCTCTTCTTATCTTTTATCTCATGCCATTTTGGTAAGGTGGGCAAGAAGGTCCTTTCTAAATGGCTTAGATGAGAGAGGGCCCGTTTTCAAAAGCCACCAATTATCTCCGCGATACAGCCTTGGGCGCACTGTCAGTTATTTACCGACTTAGTTATTACTCAGTCAACTGTTCAAAAAAAAAGTAAAAATTATTTATGATTATTCCTCCCCCTCCCTCCCAGATTCACTTTCTATTTAAATCCTCCAAGATGCTAAATAAGTCCACGTGCGATTTGCGCGCGCACATTTTCCGTGTTTAAAGAACGTGCTCCCGGCTCTCCCAGCTCAAAAAGTAAATCCCATTTGCTTTTAGTGGCCTTAATTCCAGATTAAAGGGCCTCGAGGGACTCCATAGCATAGACCTTGCGTGTGATTCGCTTTGTCTCGGAGTGCGTGGGTGGGTGGCTGGATGGCGGGTGATCTCTCCAAGCCGACAATTTGCTGGTCTTCATGGTGACCTCATGTTTAAAGTTCCTTTTTTTGGGACAGGGGAAATCTGTAGCTGCCCAGAGATGAAGAAGGTTGAGTGCCAGCACGTTAATAACAGGACTTCTTAAAACTTTAGATCGTCACTAAATTTCAGCCAGTTTGCCATTGAAGCGCCTACCTAACCGCGGGAGAGGACTTGCGGCTTTTGACGCGTAACTGGCAGCCTTGCCAGGGAAACGTTTATTTCCTCTTCTGCTACCCACCCCGCCGCCCGTTCCAGAGGCGCCCTTTCTGCTTATACCCTTAGTTTCTTTTGATTCGCTTCACAGTCTCGATCCCACCTTTGTGGAGAAACTGGTGATGTGTCGAAAAATAGACTGGAGGGCTGCGCTTCCGAAGATGGGAGCGCTGGGCATTTTCTTTGGGTGGGCCTGCCTAGTAAGCGTAGAGTCGGACCCAGGCCTCTGTTGACCGAAGAGAAGATCTGCTCCCAGAAAGGGTAGCTAACCTTTTCCCTCCCTTTCCAGTGTGGGGAAGGTTGAATAACCGGAGGAAAAAGAGGATTTGAGGGAAGAAACTCTCGGCCTCTCTCCATTCATTTCACTGCCTGGCGCAACGGCCTGGCTGCGTTATGAAGTGGGAGGCATAGAAACCTCATTATTTAGGAACAAACGCCGAATATCAAGGAGGGGGCTAGATTTCTCTGAGCTAAGAATTCCAGCGTCTGGAGATCTACATTAAGATTGCTTTTTCAAACTGTATTTTGGAGCAGTTGACAGCCGAAACCTGTTCCAAGATAGGAAGTTGGAAAGTCCTGGAGAAAGAAAACGCGTTGGCTCTGTTTCTATTTTAATACTACCCCACACTCATACTCACTCACTCACACTTTTCCACCTCCAGTTGCTGAGTAGACAATTGATTCAATTTGCTCTTTTAAAAAAAATCTGTTTTCCTAAATTCCATAAATACTGCACGCTCGACATGCTGAGCATTTCCCACCGAATTCACGGGGACTGGTGAATAAAGTTGCTCAGCATGGCTGGAAAAACTTCACAGATCTCTCCCCAATATCCTTAGCATTCCAGAGAATACATGCCCAAAGAAGCAGCACCTTATGATTATTGTGAACACGATTTTTAAAATTGATTTCCCGCATCAGGCAGACGCAGATAGAAGAGTTGTACTGTACTCCCTTGGCGAAGGAGAGGCGGACCAGGACTTAAAGTTTTTAACACGGCCTGAAGTCGGTGGATGTCAGTGACATGTAAAAGGGGCATGCCTGTACCCCTTTTTAAAAACTACATATGTTTGCAGATGGGAGATAAAAAGGGTTAATAAGGATGGTGGTTTTTGCAAAAAAATAAAAAGGGGGGAAAAGTGCTTCTCTAAATTAGAGCCTTGTCCGCCTGTCTTCCTTGCTTGCAGAAAAACGTATGTGAAAGTTTCATACAAAATTTTGTATAGCTTCTCCTACCTTATAGAAGATGAGGTCGCCACCACCTCGTAGGCAAAAAAAAGGAGAACTCGAATTGATTTTACGGGGGCGGGGATCAAACCCGTCCTCGGGTCGTGTTTTTACTCTCCCTTTGCCTTTCCTTTCACTTTTTCCCTCCTGGTCTCTTCCTGCCTCTGGACAGGTTGTTTCTAAAATTCCACTTTCTCCTTCCTAACATTTCACTCGGGATTTTTTTAAAAAACTTTTTCAAGGACAACTTTTGTTGCCTTTCCTCCAAATTCTCACCTCCCCGAGTCTGTACACGCTTACTCGGAAGTAAGGCCCAAGAACTCTTCCTTGAGCCCCCCCCCACCTCCGAAAATCAGGTCGGCCTTGGCTGCCTGCAGACTTGCTATAGGAGCTGAACCGCCTTACGCTTTATCCTTCCTCCTATTAAACTCTGCAGTTTTATTTCAAATTCCCTTTTAGGCCTTTGATTGCTGCTTCTCTCCCCCCCGTCCCCCGGGCTTCTTAGGAAAACTTTTTAAAAGGCAGACTTGTTTTTGTCTTGCTTTTCCCAACTTGTTAAGGGCTATTTCCAGCCGCTTAAAAAAAAGAAGAGTTTGGGGAGCGACTTTCAATCCTCTCTTCCCTCAACTCTTTAGTTGAGTAGTAGTAGTAGTAATAATAAAAATTCTATCCCTTCCGGATAGGACGGATCTCTTCGGAAGAGGATGGATCCAGCGTTTCCTTCTTTTCCTGGGAGGTTGTCGGAGCAATCAAGTGTTATTCCATTTGTTTTTATTGCGCTTCCACCCCCATTTTGAAAACTGCGGCCGTATCCGCGCGCTTCTTCGGCACTTAAAAGTATCTTCTCAACTCTGGGACACCAACCGGGTCACACTTCCACGGCTTCGTGTCAGTCGCTGTGTTCCCCCCCGCATCCCGTCCCGACCCGCTTGCACCGAATTAAAAGAAAATTTAAAATTATTGCTTCTTATCCCTGCGTCTATAACAGACGCCTGCGTGTAATTCTTCCGGCGGTTTGATGCATTCGCGCGCCCTTAATTGATTTATTTTTAAACAACCCCCCCTCCTCCCCGGCGCTCTTTTAAATCCGCTGCTCTTAAATGCATTTCTCTCCCCCCCCCTTTGGTCCCACCCTCTGCTCTCGCCCTCCCTCCCTCCCTCGCCGTCTCCTCCCTTCCCTCCCCCCCGCGCTGATCCATCGCCAGGGAAAGAGAGAGTGAGAGAGTGAAAGAGAGAGAGAGAGAAGGGAGGGAGTCAAGAAAACTGTTCCAGCCGCCGCCAAAATGACTCAGTAACTTTTGCGCTTGGATCTGCTTTTTCAAACCTTCCCCCCCCACCCCTCATCATCATCGCCACCTCTTCCTCCTCCGCCGTTTGTTCCGCTAAAGCTGGGAGATGTATTCTTCACCCCTCTGCCTCGCCCAGGTAATTAAAAAAGCTTTCTCAAACCCCTCCCCCCAAAAAGGAAAACATTCTCCTTCGCACCCCCCCTTCCTTTTCCTTCCTTCCCGCCCTGCCGCGCTTCGCCTCACTATTTTGCTTTCTCCTCGGCTTTTCCTGCTTTCTCCCTGCAGTTTGGTCACCTCAGATTGCATGCGTTTTGGTCGCGAGGTGGCTGGGTTTACGGATCCCCGCTTCTCTCCCTTTTCTCTCCACCACGCTGTCCTCCCCCCACAACTCCGCCAGCAATTAATTTTTAAAAAAAAGAAGGAAAGGAAGAAACCGTAGTTCTGCCAATTGCAAAAAGTGTGTGCGCGTGCAGGTCTGTCGGCGGGTGTGTGTGTGTGTGTGTGGGGAGGGGGGGAGAAGGAAGGACAGGACTGGTGTTGTGTTCTGCAGCCCCTCCGGTGGAGCCTGCACTAGCCGTCAGATCTTTTTTTCCTTCCTTTCCTTTTTGGTGTTGTGTTCTGCAGCCCTCCGGTGGAGCCTGCACTAGCCGTCAGATCTTTTTTTTTCCTTCCTTTCCTTTTTCCGGCAGGTAATTACTTTCTGTTATTCGCTTGCCAGCTTCCTTCCCACCCTCCTTCCTCCCCCCCGTGCGCCTCCCCGCTTTTACTCCGAAACAGTTATATTTTTTTTTCTCTGCACGGCATTCGCGCGCTCGCGCGCGCGCGCTGGTCTTTGCCCGCCGAATGTGGCTGAGGCAGAAGGGTCGGATCGGGTACCGCGTTGAGGGAAGAGCTGGGGTTGAGGGTTCAGGGTGGTCTTTTGATGGACATATGTCTGTCTGTGGGGTGGGGTGGGGGCGATGTTAATTCTCCCATATCCCATGCTGACAACTTGGTGGAAGGTTTGGAAAGGAAGCAGGTTTGGCTTGATGGCTCTTTCTGTTCCAGGTGCACGTGGGAATCCCCCTGTGGGTCTACCAGCCGTTTGAGCCAGACAGGTGGTTAAACGGGAACGGGTGGAGTTTTTTCTCCTTTCAACCCCTTTTCTGCAACCTAAGTTTAGAGAGATTTAGGAAGTGTGAGGAAGTAGTGATTGCTTTACGTGAAAACCCAAGGTTAAAACAAGTGTGCACAAAACCGTGTGTTTTAGACAGTGTTAGAGAAAGCGAATGCCCCCGGACATGTGGGATAGACAGTGTTAGAGAAGATGAGTGCCCCCGCACATGTGGGAATGGGTTTCCAGTCTCTTGGGGTTTGGATCTAAGAATGCATCCAGAGGTTCTTACATTATAGGCCCTATTGGTACCATCCAGGGTTCAGGAAAGCAAAGACATGTGGGGGGGAGGAATGTGCCTATACTAGAAAAGGTGTGTAAAAATGTGTGCAGCTGGCTGTGGAGCGCAGCTGTCAGAGTGAGAAGGTTTCTTGGAGCTGTTGAGCATATGGATTTTTCTTGTATGCTCTTTCAGTGAGTTTGTGTGTGTGTGTGTGTGTGTGTGTGTATAAAAATGTCGGGGTGCATGTGTGAAAAATGGTGCTAGTGTGTAGCCAGATGGGAGGGAAGAACATGTGCCCTGCCATTTGTTCAATCCCAAGTGTGTGTGTGCACGTAATTATTTGCTACAACTGTGCAGCTCCTTCATGCCTTAAAATATTCACACCTCATGCTGGGTATGTTTTATGAGAAAGTTGTTAGGCGGATTTGCTAAACTATGAATCCGGAGCATTCATTGCTTGTGAAAAAGTTTCCGGCAAATATATTCTGTAAAATGCACACAAAATGAACAATGTCTTGGCTTAGATGCTGTCCTTTGCATTTTGAATTAACAGCAAATGAAATGTATTAACACTCATGGGACGTAGATAAGCCATGAATTCTACTGCAGATTGTGTCTGCTTTCACTGCGTAGAGCAAGCCAGTTGTGTTAACAAGTACATGGCCTGGATCACACCTTCCCATCAATGGCCTTTGTTTTGCTGTGATTTGGGGACTACAGCTCCCATGTGTCACTTAGGGTACCATGCTCCTCCACCTTGGGTTGGCATTGCAATTTCTTCCCTAGTTCTATGGGTTTTCTTCTTTTCCCTGTTGTAAGTTTTGTAGCAGGCATGCCTGATGTTGTGGTGGGTCAAATATTTGAGCAGGCACATTTTGACTTGGCACAGCCTCACTCTGGACTTTCTATAGTTATGTCCCCTGGAGCGTAGCAGGCTGTTCTTTCTCTCGCTCTTATCGATTCCTGATATTTTATTTAATTATTGAACACCAAGACTCTCTCCTTGCCCCAGTGTAACTCCTTCCTTACTGCAAATGAAAAGTGTATATTCTATAAAACCCTTTCCCCAAAATACAGGGATCTCAGCTTGCAGCTTCTTAGTTCTGGGCAGGCCGAAGACTGGATGTGGGAAGCAAATGGGGCTGAATGCAATTTTATTTTTTCTTTTTTATTGGGAAAGGCTGCATTTAGGCCATTTCAAAAGGATGGGGGGCCTTCCCAAGCTCTTGGCATACCCCAATTGCCTCCAGCTTGAAAGATTGAGAGTGGCAGAGAAGCAGAATTATTTGGCGAAAATCAATGAATACTTGGTCCAGTTTCAAAGCTCAGCTGAAATGTAAAACTTTTGAATTCCAAACAGTTCCTTTTTACAATTTACTTTCCATGGTCACCCTGAGGAAGCACTGTAATTTTCTTAATGAATACGGAAGGCCTTTTTAAAAATAACAATGTATTTCCTTAAAGTTAGTTCTTAGTTGAGAAAGGGCCTTAAACTGGAAAACAAATGACATGGTAAGCACAATCTTGAGATCTATTTGTTTATTTATTTCAAATCAGACTGTAAAACAGAGGTGTATAGAAAGTATGGTCAAACAAAGCTGAAGTTGGCAAGTAAAGTTCTGCAAGCACATAAAAAAGAGAGCTTTGATTCTGACGATTCTGGCCACCATTTTGACTTTTTAAACTTTTGCCTGAAAAATTCTTTTTCTGTAAGACTAATATTTTGAAAAGAAAAAAAAGGAAAAAAAAACAGAAGGACCATAATCTGCCAGAATCCAGTGCAAGGGCTACTGTGTTTCAGCTAGCCCAATAGTTTATCCAGCTGTGTGATACAGGTGCCGTTTTTGCTGAAAAGACCCGTTTTATTAAAAGTTCCTTACTGAGCTAAGGAAAGTTGTTGCTACCGGTGAAACTTGAAAAATTAGAATATCGTGCAAAAGTTCATTTATTTCAGTAATGCAATTTAAAAGGTGAAACTAATAGATTCATTACATGCAAAGCGAGATAGTTCAAGCCATGATTTGTCATAATTGTGATGATTATGGCGTGCAGCTCATGAAAACCCCAAATCCACAATCTCAGAAAATTAGAATATTGTGAAAAGGTGCAATATTCTAGGCTGAAAGTATCCCCCTCTAACCAGCTAATTAAGCCATAACACCTGCAAAGGGTTCCTGAGCCTTTAAATGGTCTCTCAGTCTGGTTCAATAGGAATCACAATCATGGGAAAGACTGCTGACCTGACAGTTGTGCAGAAAACCATCATTGACACCCTCCATAAGGAGGGAAAGCCTCAAAAGGTAATTGCAAAAGAAGTTGGATGTTCCCAAAGTGCTGTATCAAAGCACATTAATGGAAAGTTATGTGGAAGGGAAAAGTGGAAGAAAAAGGTGCACAAGCAGCAGGGATGACCGCAGCCTAGAGAGGATTGTCAGGAAAAGGCCATTCAAAAGTGTTGGGGACTTTCACAAGGAGTGGACAGAGGCTGGGGTCAGTGCATCAAGAGCCACCACACACAGACAGATCCTGGACATGGGCTTCAAATGTTGTATTCCTCTTGTCAAGCCGCTCCTGAACAACAAACAACGTCAGAAGCGTCTTACCTGGGCTAAAGAAAAAAGACCTGGTCTGTTGTTCAGCGGTCCAAAGTCCTCTTTTCTGATGAGAGCAACCAAGGACCTAGAGTCTGGAGGAAGAATGGAGAGGCACACACTGCAAGATGCTTGAAGTACAGTGTGAAGTTTCCACAGTCTGTGTTGATTTGGGGAGCCATGTCATCTGCTGGTGTTGGTCCACTGTGCTTCATTAAGTCCAGGGTCAATGCAGCTGTCTACCAGGAGATTTTGGAGCACTTCATGCTTCCTTTCACAGACGAGCTTTATGGGGATGCTGACTTCATTTTCCAGCAGGACTTGGCACCTGCCCACACTGCCAAAAGCACCAAAACCTGGTTCAATGACCATGGGATTACTGTGCTTGATTGGCCAGCAAACTCACTTGACCTTGGCATTGCCAAGAGAAAGATGAGAGACATGAGACCAAACAATGCAGAAGAGCTGAAGGCCGCTATTGAAGCATCCTGGTCTTCCATAACACCTCAGCAGTGCCACAGGCTGATAGCTTCCATGCCGCCGCATTGAGGCAGTAATTGCTGCAAAAGGGGCCCAAACCAAGTACTGAGTACATATGTATTTATACTTTTCAGAGGTCCGATATTGTTCTATGTACAATCCTTGTTTTATTGATTGCATGTAATATTCTAATTTTCTGAGGTTGTGGATTTGGGGTTTTCATGAGCTGTAAGCCATAATCATCACAATTATGACAAATCACAGCTTGAACTATCTTGCTTTGCATGTAATGAGTCTGTCTCATATATTAGTTTCACCTTTTAAGTTGCATTACTGAAATAAATGAACTTTTGCACGATATTCTAATTTTTCGAGTTTCACCTGTATAACTCAGAAGAGTTTACATTTACATTTCTCTCATTAGACAATGTACACAGTAGTGTCTAGTACGATTGCACCCTGTAAAAAATATTCTGATAAACAGAAAGAATGGAATTTGGAGAGGGCTGCAGAACAAGTTGAGTGCATTCTCTGAATTTAGGTGTGCTCTGCTGAGATCCAGAATGGGGTCTCTTAAGATCATGTAGCTTTTGGTCTCTGAATTATGCTACTATCTGGAATTCAAACAATGTGGAATGTTTGTTGTTATGTTACTGTGGCTTTTAGATTTTTATCTGTTTTATGTTGGCTGTTTTATTTATTGTGCACCACCCAGAGTCCCCTTTGGGGGATATGGATCGCTATATACATTTGATTCATCAATCAATCCAGAATACACCCTGTTCTTATTATTCCCGCCAGAAGCCACCCTCTGTGGTAAGCTAGGCTAACGAAGGACTGGCCCATAGGAGTCTTCTAAGATTGGAGTGGGTGTGGGATAGATTCTGGCTTCTCCAATAGCAACAGCAATAGCAATAGCACTTAGAGTTATATACTGCTTCACAGTGCTTTACAGCTCTCTCTAAGCAGTCTACACAGTTAGCATATTGCCCCCCCCGCCAAATCTGGGTCTTCATTTACCAACCTCGGAAGGATGAAAAGCTGAGTCAACCTTGAGCTGGTCAGGATCAAACTCCTTGCAGTCCTATTTCTTTCCTTCTCCAGTCCATTTCAGAATTCTAAATCCAAATGTTTGTGGCCACAGCAGACTAGAGATTGGAAAAAAAGAAAAGAAAAAGATTTGTTCTGCTACCCGAAATCTGTTTCTTAAGAATTCCCTCACCCACAAATATTCACAAAGTTTAAAAATAATAATAATAAGGGATCTCCAAGCATGGGAAAAGTTTTCTTCTTTAAGAAATAGAAATGTAATGAGCCAGCGGTTTGGCTTGAGTCAGTTTTGTAAGTAGCCATACATTGTGCCCATTTCACAGGTCAGGAAAACTGAGAAAACGCTTGATGACTCGGTGAGACAAATAGAGATGATTCTCTCTATATTGTATCATGCTGCTTCTTGACAGGGGGCATAATGAAATACCCCCTCCTTTTCCCTAGACCAGGGATGTCAAACTCGATTTCATTAAGGGCCGCACCAGAGTTGTGTTTGACCTCGGGGAGGGCTGGGGTGTGTGTGGTTACAGTGGGCGTGGCCTGCTTGATGTCACTCAGGGGCGTCTGTGGCAGCCTGAGTGCTCTGCCAGCAAAAACAGGCTCCCGAGCTCCGTTTCTAGCTGCAACAGCCACCTGCAACCCTCTGCCAGTGAAAATGGAGCTCGGGAGGGCCGCACGGTCTCAATTTTGCTTATGGATCTCTACAGATTTCTTCCGGAAATTGATCTAGGGCAGGGGTGTCAATCTCAAGGCCCATGGGCTGGATCCGGCCCATGGGGCCATCCTGGAAACAATGAGGGACTGGCCCATGGTGCCTCTACCAGTGAAAACGGGTCCTCCCGAGCTCTATTTTCATTGGCAGAGGGTTGCAGGAGGCTGTCGCAGCCAGAAATGGAGCTTGGGAGCCCGTTTTTGCTGGCAGAGGCACCATGGACTGGTCTCATTGTTTCCAGGGTGGCCCCCGTGGGCCAGATCCGGCCCATGGGCCTTGAGTTTGACACTCAAGGCTTGGAGAGGATTTCTTTTTTAAGAAATTCACGATCAAAGGGATTATAGGGTGGTAAAATGGGAGTTACCTTGGAGCAAAAAAAAAAAAGCTCTGCAGAGGATACTCTCTTAATTGTATCTTCCTCTCCTTTCATTTTCAATATTCTTTCTATTTCTGTGGAATAGATTGGGTAGAGCGATAGCACATTAAATGAAGCTTCAAGGATTATTGACCTGGGTCTTCCCAATTGCAAGCCAGGTGCCATTCTCACTTGCTGCTTCTGTAGCAATGGTTGTGTGACAAGCTCAGCTCTTTCTCTCCCAAAGGAAGATGTTGCACACCCCTGTGCAATGCAATGTGTCACTCGGTTCTTCTCCTGAGCTTCGCATCCACCTTGATCAACATCAATCTAATAAGCAAATTCAGCTTAATTTGTCCTAAGGCTGCTTCTGGCACCTATTTTTCAAAACGGTCATGTAGAAAGAATAGGTTTAAAACCTGTCTTTGAATAATGTCAATCATCTAGTTAGAGAAGATTCTTCGTGCCCATTTAATCATGGAGTTAAGAATTGATTCATTCATTCATTATTTGTCTGATGAATTAAAATGAGGCCTGCTTAGCCTGTGGGAAAATAATCAAACTTTGGATTTTAGACGTGATTTTACATCCAAAGTTACAACAGCACTGAAAAAAGTGACTAATGTCTGTTTTTCGCATGGGCATTGCAGTGTCCCTGTGGTCATGTGATCAAAATTTGGCGGCTTGGCAACTGGCATGCATTTATGATGGTTGCAGTCAGTGGTGGGATTCAAATTTGTTTACTACCGGTTCTGTGGGCGTGGCTTGGTGGGCATGGCTGGGGAAGGATACTGTAAAATCTCCAGTCAGAGGTGGTATTTTCCAGTTCTCCAAACTACTCAAAAATTCCGCTACCAGTTCTCCAGAACTGGTCAGAACCTGGTTGCAGTGTCCTGGGAGTCATGTAACCTTCTGACAAGCAAAGTCAACGGGGAAACCAGATTCACTTAACCACTGTGTTACTAGCTTAGCATCTGCAGTGATTCGCTTAACAACTGTAACAAGCAAGGTCGTAAAATGGGGCGAAACTCACTTAACAAATACCTTGCTTAGCAGTGGAAATTTTGGGCTCAATTGTGGTTGTTAAATCTGTACATCACATTAGAAGTAGTCCTATTTTTTCTTATTATACCACAACTTTTTCTTTCTAACTCTTCTAAAATACAGTGAAAAAAATGTTTTTTAAAGCTACTGCCTTCTTTCCATCTGCAGATAAAAAAGCAGATATTTATGCTAAAAATATGTCCTTTACACTTCAATCAAGATACATTTCTTATAAATTTAACTGTCTAACTTAATTGGAGGCATGTGCTTTTCATTTGATCAAAATGTCTATTAGTCTTACCATTTTACAAAGTAAATATAGCAATGCTGACTCTAAAAGAAGCTTTAAATGACTGGGATCACAAAAGCGTCCAAATTAAATGAAATCCTTCCCCCCCCAAGATAACTTTGATAAGCCAGGTATATTTTTCCTAATGACAATAACAACAATAGCTTCAAATAAATAAGCACTAGTTTCCAAATTCTCCATAAATTCTTAGGCCAGTGATGCCTGGCCAGTGACATCTGTAACAAGCCATAATACATCACAGTGATGATTCAAAATGCCAGGATGTCATCATGGACAAAATGCAACTTAATACTTGCCTGATGACATGTGACACCAGGTATGTAATGATATCATGGCACATATTCCTTTACTTGCCACCCTTTTCAAGATTCCCATGTGTTGAGATGACTTCTTCATTATGTTTCACATGGAGCTGCTTGAATCCATTTTGGGGGAATAAAGACTGGAGTGGATAGGATGGAGACATAGGCTGGGTGTGGCTGGGTGATATTTGTGGGAAGACTCACATTTCCTAGGATTCCTAGGTATAGAGAGAGGTTTCCAAGACATTCTTAATTATTTAAAAGGTATATTAAGCTAAGGTTTGCATTATATCTTGTCTTTCATGCATTACAAAACAGCAAGCAATTAAGCCACGGAATTCCAGAAACTGGTGAGGGGTAGGTTTGATAATCACAAAACTGAAACAAAAAGAACAGGTTGGAAGTGTCGTTATAGTGCTGCTGTACAGCCTTAAGGGATGAGCTCCTATAATATGTAAACTCTAAATCTTAACACATTGCAACCACAAACTGCAAACAAACAGCGTCACAGCTGCCAACTAATAAACCATATCATGGCTTAAAGTAGTGGCCTGATTCACATAACCTTTGATATCAAAGGCAGGGTTTTCACAACATGCTGAATTGCAAATTTCCTAACACTTTTATTGGGTTAGTCACACTCTGTTGTTGAGCCACAGTGGCGCGGTGGTTAGAGTGCAGTACTGCAGGCTACTTCTGCTGGCTGCCGGCTGCCTGCAATTTGGCAGTTCAAATCTCACCAGGCTCAAGGTTGACTCAGCCTTCTATCCTTCCAAGGTGGGTAAAATGAGGAGCCAGATTGTTGGGGGCAATAGGCTGACTCTGAAAAACCACTTAGAGAGGGTTGTGAAGCACTATAAAGTGGTATATAAGTCTAAGTGCTATTGCTATAAGTCCAACCAAACTGTTCGCAATTAACTTATCTGAAAGGCTGAGCTGCCCACCTTTGAGAACTGTTAGTGACACTTAAAAGGGAAATGGTTGTTTTCAGTTGGCACATCAATTTTATTTATTACGATGCACCCTTCAGCACATTTCTCCTGAAGGCTTACTTGCTTAGCGAGAAATGGCTTTTAGCATTGTCCCAAGGATGCTTTTTCAAAAGGCAACCTTTGTTTTTCCTTGAAGATGTTTCACTTCTCATCCAAGAAGCTTCTTCAGTTCTCACTGAATGGCAGAGAATGGAAGGATTTATGTTCCTTGCAGTCATCTGGTTGTTAGCCCTCTTTCTGAGAGTCATTGAGGCCACCTGGAGGTTTATCTGTGCCCTCAGGGTCTCCTGAATAATGCAGATGGAGGTGGAACTGTCTATAAAAGGACTGTCTATGGAGATTCTCAGGCATCCAAGTTGTGGTTGTCCCAAAGGTGCTTTTTCAAAAGGCAAATGGACTTCCTTTGTTTTTCCTTGAAGAGGTCTCGCTTCTCATCCAAGAAGCTTCTTCAATTCTGACTGAATGGCAGTGTGTGGAAGGATTTATGTTCCTTGCAGTCATCTGGTCATTATCAGTCTTTCTGAAAGGGCTGTTTTGTTGAAATTGTAACTGTAAGTCCAGTTGCCTTTTGAAAAAGCACCTTTGGGGCAACCCTGACCTGCATGAATGAGAAACTCCATAGACTTTTTAGCACTGATTTCCACCTGTAAAATTCTGCTGATCTGAGCCCTCTTGTTTTGTTTTCATCAGTCATTCTGTCGTTCACTGGGTTTTATTTGGAAACTAGTCACTGAATTCCTAGCAAATTCCTAACCCCAAAATTCCAAAAACAAAGATCTGGCATACAAGGAAATGCCCAGTATTTTTGCATTCAGGAATGAGTTGGGAGGGGTTTTCAAGAACTGGCATTATGGTTCTTCAGCTATAATTTTTCTGTATGTCTTTTATGGAAAAATACCCTTAGGGGATTTTAAATGGTTGATTTAGTTCTGAAAAGAAATCTTTGCTTCAAATTTCCCCCTTGCTGTCACCCCAAAATTGCTTCTGCTCTATTCCAGGCATGCACAGAATGTCACCATCCAGCTGAGAGATAAATCTGCTTCTCTGTGAATTCAGAGTGGCATGGAGGGGTTTCCCCCCCTTCTTTTTCTTTCTCTCCCGCTTTGCAGTTCCCCAATTAAAGATTAAAACCCTGTCAAGTATTTCTCTTGATGCTGTTTTTTGGGAGAGGGCGTAGCACAATATGGATTTGGGAACATCCGTATTCCTGGCAAGGTGGCTATGGCAGCTGCTGGTGCCACTGTAGCTTGGAGGAGTTTCCCAATGTGATCCGAAAAGCTCAAAATAGCCCTGGCAAACTTTGTGCCACTCCTAGCCAGGACTTCAGAGTGACCTGCTTGAGTTGTATCCAGGTCCTTGACTGCTCTCTCTCTCTCTCTCTTCCTCTCTTCCTGCCTGCTTCTCACCACTCCAGGACTTTCCTTTCTTCTCATCTCCGTTCAGAGTCGCTTTCTTGCTTCAACTGGGGACTTGCTGTCTGTTCTGCTATTGTTTCCTGGCTGTTTTTTCCCTTCTGAGAACAAAACAAAACAAAAAACCAATTTTCTTTGCTTCTCCTTTTTTTTTTTTTTAATTTATATCGAGCAGCTTCTGGTTTTTGTGGTTGTGAGTTTGGAAGGCAAAAAACGAGGGGGGCGGGGGGTCAACCTATTTTCCAAAGCACCAAAAGGCAAGACAAGAAGCAATGGATGTTAACTAATCAAGAAGAGAAGCAACCTGGAATGAAGGAGAAATTTCCTAACAGTGAGGACAATTAACCAGTGGAAGAGCTTTGCCTTCAGAAGTTATAGGTGCTTCTTCATCACTGGAGGTTTTAAGAAGAGACTGGACAGTCACTTGTCTGAAATACCGTGTTTCCCCAAAAATAAGACCTACCCCGAAAGTAAGACCTAGCACTATTTTCTAAACCTGCCCTAATATAAGACCTACCCCGAAAATAAGACCTAGTGCAAATCTCCAGTTCCAGGAAGACTTTTCAGGGAGCAACCGTGCACCCAAAACACCCCCTACACACTCACACCCACTATTTGGCACCATAAATATATAAGACCTACCCCGAAAATAAGACCTAGTGTGTTTTTGGGAGCCAAAAAAAATATAAGACAGTGTCTTATTTTCGGGGAAACACGGTAGTATAGGGTCTCCTGCTTGAGCAGGGGGCTGGACTAGAAGACCTCCAAGGTCCCTTCCAACTCTATTATTCCATGTTCTATGTTCAAAAACGGGTGAGTTGGGAGGATTGATTGATGAAATATATGCACCACCAATGCTGCCAATCTCTCTTTTTTTTGTCCAAAATTGTCTCCCATAGATATAAGCCCTGGAATATTGGGGGAAAGGTTCTCCGATCCCCAATAATTCAAGCATTGTTTCCACTGCCCATTTTGCAGTTCTCCGAAATATTCACATTCTCTTTCTTCTGTCTCCAGATGTTTTCATCTCTCCCTTAGGCAATGTAAATGAATCGACTTGGTAGAACATAAATTAATTTCAGGAGTGGGCATTGTGACCAGCAATTTATTTTGGCAATAGCACCAATATATTAAAAAAAAGAGTTTTTGCCATTTCCCAGACTAGAACAGTTTATTCCAGAGGCTCACAAACGATGGTAAGTGGGCTACCCTTGATGGGCAGTCCTGAATTCAGTGGGTTTGCAGAAAAGTTGGCAAACCGTTTAGATTAATATTGGAATTCGTCCCTGTTCTTGATCAAGCATGTTCTTGTAAGAACTGAGAGTACATTATCAAACAGAATGTATCAAACAGGATGACAATATCTAGGATAAAGGCCAAGGGAGCTGGTCTTTGCATTTTATGTTCAGAAAATAGAATTTCTTTGATGCATGAATGCAGAAGCCAAAGACCCCAGCATCAAATTTATTAAATATGAGTTATATCTTTACTTCTTAAAGTGAGTCCATTGAGGTTGCCCTGCCTCAATTTTCAAGGCAAAGAGATTATTGAAAACCACTGGTTCATTCAACTACGGCATCTGTGGTCGCATTTTTCTGAGGGTCTCATTGGGATAAGGGTGGGTGGGGTGAAGTCTTAGCTGTAAAAATCTGGTTGAGCAATAGGAGGCAGCAAAGAATGTTTTTGGCCTCCCTTTCCTGCTGTCTAGTGGTTATTTGGATCGTTTCTCCACTTCAGCATCTTTAAGATGTGTGGACTACAACTCCCAGAATTCTGGGGAATTCCAGGGAAATACTGGTTGGGGAAGTGTAGGAGTTGAAATCCACACATCTTAAAAGCTGCTGAGATGGCAAAGGTTTCTGCATTTTGTATCTGGTAGTCCTAACTCTGAGCATGCAAGGAAAGGAAAGGAAAGGAAAGGAAAGGAAAGGAAAGGAAAGGAAAGGAAAGGAAAGGAAAGGAAAGGAAAGGACCATTGTAGGAAAAAAGGAAAGAAAGGATTATTGAGAAAATATCTGTAAAATGGGAAAAAAGCAGAGAAAAGAACACCAGAGATCACTGTACTAAACTGAACTCACTGAATCTTGTGCTGCAAAGCTTCAGTTAAGACAATTGCAATTCAAACTATCTACAGCTGAAATATAGGTGTTGTCACCTGACAGGTACCTTGCAGGTATATTGAGAAAGAAATATGCTGTTGGTAATGAAAATGACTATCCTACCCACCCCCGTCCTCCAACAACAAGTCTTTAAAGTCAGAAGTGAAGTCACCCTGGCTCAGCCCCTGATTTTCTTTGCACCAACCTGGAGTGCCAACCTTTAATTAACTTACAGGGTTTCTTAGTGGTCTCCCATCCAATTGTTAAACTAAATCTGGCCCTGCTGGAACCAGCCAAGGTCAACTAGATGCTTCCAACTGCTGGGACAGTGCTTGGTCAAATTAAAAGTCATTTTCTGGGTTCAGGAGACAATCTAAGTTTTGCGGTATTTACTCAACCCCTGGTGCAAACATGTCTTCTGAAGACATTTTGAAGATCCTCGGAATCTCCTGTCAAAAGGTCAGATCTGGGAAATATTTATTTTGGGAATGATGGATTTATTTATTTATTTATTATTTATTTATTTAATTTGACTTGTATGCCGCCCCCTCTCCAAAAGGACTCGGGGCGGCTCACAACTAAAAGCAGAACAATAAATTAATTAACTAAAATAAGATTAAATTAAACAAGCCAAATTCATCTAAAAACCCATTACTAATTTAAAATATAACACACACCCCTGAGAGGTCAGCCCAGCCCGGCCTGTTCAAATAACCAGGTTTTTAAATCATGGTGGAAGGTGCGGAGGTCAGGGGCCAAACGGAGCCCCAGGGGTAGTTGATTCCATAAGGTAGGAGCCGCTACAGAGTAGGCCTTCCCCAGGACACCGCCAAACGACACTGAGTCGCAGATGGCACCCCGAGAAGTCCCTGCCTGTGCGCTCATACAGGGCAGTTGGTACTTTATACTGGCAGTTCAGATCCATCTGAACTGGTCAAATCTGAAAATAATTACAGGTAGTCCTCGATTTACAACAGTTCATTTACTGAACATTTGAAGATACAACAGCACTGAAAAAAGTGATGACTGTTTTTCACGTTTACAACCATTGCAGCATCCCCTGGTCATGAGATCAAAATTAAGATGCTTGGCAACTGATTCACATTTATGACGGTTGCAGTGTCCTGGGGTCATGCGATCACCTTTTGCAAACTTTTGACAAGCAAAGTCAATGGGGAAGTCAGATTCACTTAACGGTTACTAACTTAACAACTTCAGTGATTCACTTAACAACCATGACAAGAATGGTTGTAAAATGGGGCAAAATTCACTTAAGAACTATCTCACTTAGGAACAAAAAATGGGGCTCAATGGTGATTGTAAGTCGAGGACTATCTATACAGCAGAAGACTTTACAGTACTAGTTCTCAGATCTTTTGGGTAAAATATTCCTAACCTCGGCTGCCAAGTAATTTAGCTTTCATTCTCTGCAATGAAAGCTACCATTTAAAATGGTGTTTCTCAACTTTAGCAGGTTGAAGATGTGTGGATTTCAACTCCCAGAATTCCCCAGCCAGCTGTGCTGCCCAGCTGGGAAATTCTGAGAATTGAAATCCACATATCTTCAACTTACCAAATCAGAAACACTGGCTTAAAGGGAAAATGCAACCAAAGAAGAAAAAACTCCATATTGATTTTGATTTGTAGTTAGCAAGAGGAGAAATGTAGAACCGAGGTGGCTGAACTCTTTGTAGTCACCCTTCCCAAACTGAATGTATGTGCAAGTAAGCAGGGCACTTTGCAAACGGAGAAGAACATATTTCTCCGTATCTGAGATAGAGAGTAGCAGAGCGTGAGCACGAGGAAGGTTACTTGCAAAGAAAGGGCCCAGTGTTTTCTTTTAACAATGCACAGTACTTGACAGGAACACTGAAAAATGTGTAATCTTATCTTCCCCTCTCCCTTTTTTCTTTTCTTTCTCTGTTCTTCCCCACCCCATACATCCTGGCCAAATTTGATGCAGTGTTGGGTTTTTTTCTTCTTCTTTCTTTTCTTTGAGAACCAGCTGGGGCAACGAGAAGGGGAGATATTCTTTATGGCAAAGAGAAAAAGAAGAAAAAGCTCTCGTGTAACAACCCACAACAAAAGTAGTCTTTGATAACTACTTCAGCCTTAAAAAGAAACCTCAACCGTATAATTCTGCCTCGTTCACCCACCTTTCAGATGTAAATGGTCAAGTTTGGTTCCTTCTGCTAGCTAGGATGGATTTAATGCTGTTGAGGCAGGTCATGTTTGTGACAAAGGACAAGAACATCCGTTCAATCTTTCTCCAGTGAAAACACAAATATTTATTACATTTTGATCCCATGTTTTCTTCAACGACCTCTCTGTGGTTTCTCTACCTTCCCCCATTATCTTCCCAGCCACTCTCTGATAGGTGAAGCTGCATAGGAGCGATTAGTCTAAGCTGAACGGGTTTTTTTTTTTTTAAGGAGACATTTAAACGCGAACTTAGGTGCTCCCTTTGCAGTCTAATGTGATCTTGTGTAATGTCCACTCACCCATAATGCCAAGCCAGGATCTTTTAACGGGGGTTTGCTGAGCAAGTCATAACGAATTGCTTTGCACATCACTCTAAGGCTGAAAACAAACAAGTGGCACCCTGGCTTAGCTTCATTTTTCAGGCAAGCCACTTTTGCTCAGTCCTTTAGTACTAGGCCAGAGGTAGAATGTTAAGCGGAGAAATTTGGGGGGGATTTTTGAAGCACATTTTTTTTAAAGAACATGTTTCGCTGGATCAGATGGCATTCAACACACTGTTTTCCACATTGGCAGTCCAGAGTAGTACCTCCTAATCTTGGACATAACTGGATTTGCGGATTTCAATTCCCAGAATTGTACCGCCAGCATGGCCACGGATAAGAATTCTGGCAGTTAAAATATATACCCCCTAGAAAATTGTATTTATTTGAATCCTGCCTTTCATATTTTTACAAATATCTCTAAGTGGCAAACACATCCAGTATACCTTCCTTCTATTTTCCCTATAACAACCGTTTGAGATGAGTTGGACTGAGGAAGAATAACCAACCCAAGGTCACCCTAGCTGCTTTCATGCCTAAGGTGGGACTAGAATTCACAGTCTCCTGGCAATTGACCCAAACTCACCCAGCTTGCTTTCATGCCTAAGGCAGGACTAGAACTCAACACCTGCCTAGGGGGACTGCTGTGTTCTCCAACTGTTCCCTCCATTCAGTGGAAACAGTTGTTGGTACCTGTCTCACCAGGTCCAACTGGAGTCCAATACTCTTAGTCCCCTCATTTAAAGAATGCTATCTAATGGGACAAAGGAAGTGGACCATTTCTGTCAGAGCTCCTGGAAGATCAGACTCAGCCCAATCCTGTCAGTTCTTCACAAAATACTGGAGACCTGGTTGTATTCCATGGCATAGAGATAGGGACATTAGATGGCCCATGAAATGATATTGCTTTGTTGGATGTTTCCTGGATTTATCCTGGGTGACCATTGTAGGGTTTTTATTTCATAGATTATGGACTATCAAGTCATTTTCAACCCCTAGCATAACAATGCTAAGGTTTGAAAATTTTATACTTTTTTTGAAAAATTATATGTTTATATGTTGTATTCATACTTATACTTGTTTTTCATACATGCTTGACAAAATAAATAAATAAATCCATTCCTAACCTCATCTTTCAAGTCAGTGGTGCCTCCAACACCACTGTAGAGTCCATTCCCCTGTGTTGGTGGTCACCTTCTTTCTTCTCTTTCCTTCCATCATTCCCAGCATTACGGATTTCTCTGGAGAGTTAGATCTTCTCATAATATGTCCAGAGTAGGATGATGCGAGTCTGGTCATTTGGGCTTCAAATGACAAGCGTGAGTTGAAGGTTTTTTTTTTTTAATGTCCTGTTAATATTGTTGTGCTGTTGTTTTTAATGTGTTGTTAGCTATTCAGAATTGCATCTTCGAGATGGGCAGCTGTATAATCAAATCCAACAAACAAACAAAAAATCGGAGATTGACAGCCTCTTAGCACAGTAGCTGGGTTTGTACTTCATGAATAACAGCCTGTATACTGTAGATGCATGTATTTCTTATCTGCACACATTTTACGTTATCTATCTGTGCAATACAATACAGGTAGTCCTCGACTTACGACCAAAATTGAACCCCAATTTTCTGTTGTTAAATGAGACATTTGTTAAGTGAGATTTGCCCATTTTACGACCTTTCTTTGCTTCTCAGAATGTTTTATTATAGTTTAGTTTAACAGGACCCCTGGGACACTGCAACTGTCATAAATATGAGTCAGTTGCCAAGCATCCAAATTTTGATCGGGTGACTATGGGAATGCTGCAGTGGTCCTAAGTGTGAAAACCGGCCATAAGTCACTTTTTTCAGTGCTGTTGTAACTTTGAACAGTCTCTAAACGAGGACTACCTGTAACAAATGTATCTATTTGTAAAATGTATATCCTGGGACATGTTTTTTTTTAAAATCACAAAGTGAAGGGTTGGATTATTATTTTTTGTCGTCGTTCCACATTTGCCAAGGCAGTTTTAATGCCACTGAAGCTCCTTTTCATGTCTGCAGCTTGTGGCAGTTGGTTCCGTTGTTTTCTTCCTTTTTCTTACGCCGACTGAATGGATGGCTTTACAGGAAGGTTCAGTAACACGCAGCAGCCCTAATGAGTTTACATCCACCGTGAAGGAATCTCCTGTACAGAGAGTGTTAAGGATCCATACAGGCCTTGATGCTTTTGTACCACAAATAGATAGCTTAAGTGTTCAGTGCAGTAAAAGTGCATTAATATTGAATTGCCTCTTTCACCTCACTCTGCCTTTCACCACTCCTTTTCCTGTTCCTGAGCACAGCTAGCATTAAAAGTACAAACCACATGAGCCATATAAGAAAGCAGCAGCATCTGATTCCAAAAATCTTTAGAAAATAACAACGTACAGGTAGTCCTCGACTTATGATGACAACTGAGCCCAAAATTGCCAAATGAGATGTTTGTTAGGTGAGCTTTGCTCCTTTTTATGACCTTTCTTGGCACCGTTGTTAAGGGAATCGCTGCAGCTGATGAGTTAGCAAGCCGGTTGTTAAGTGAATCAGGCTTCCCCATTGACTTTGCTTGTCAGAAGGTCGCAAAAGGGGATCACATGTCCTTGGGACACAGCAGCAGTCGTTAAGTATGAACCAGTTGCCAAGCATCTGAATTTTGATCGCATGATCCCGGGGATGCTACAAAGGTCGGAATGTGAAAAATGGTCCTAAAGTCACTTTTTTCAGTGCCGTGGTAATCCAGTTTTGGTCACCACACTATAAAAAAAGATATTGAGGCTCTAGAAAAAATACAGAGAAGAGCAACCAGGATGATTTAGGGGACTGGAGACTAAAACAAACGAAGAACAATTGCTGGAATTGGGCCTGGCTAGTCTAGCGAAGAGAAGGACCAGAGGAGACATGAAAGCAGTCTTCCAATATTTGAGGGGCTGCTACAGAGAGAAGGGGGTCAGGCTATTTTCCAAGGCACCTGAAGGCCAGACAAGGAATAATGGATGGAAACTGATCAAGGAGAGATTCAACCTGGAAATAAAGAGACATTTTTTGACAGTGAGAACAATCAACAAAGGGAATAGAAGTTGCCTTCGGAAGTTGTGGGAGCTTCATCACTGGAGGCTTTCAAGAAAAGACTGGACTGCCATCTGTCAGAAATGGTGTAGGATCTCCTGCTTGGGCAGGGGGTTGGACTAGATGACCTACAAGGTCCCTTCCAACTCTGATTATCTGTTATCTGTTAACTTTGAACGGTCACAAAATGAACTGTTGTAAGTCAAGGACTACCTGTACTAATAAAGTTTGTGTTAATATATATCACAGATCAGCAACTTCAACCCTCCCCCATAAAGTATTTCTTTAAAATAGCACACCAAGCTGTGATTTCATTACAGATCTCCCTAAAATCTTTTGGAGATCCAGCCCATTATAGGAGCAGGCACTTGAGTGTCTAGAGTGGCACTCAAGAATCCTACTAAAGATATTTACCAAACATTTACTTTCCTATATTTAAATTTCACCTTTGTGAACTTCCTAGAGGAGGGCAGAATTCAAACCCCTAATTATTAGAAAGGCTTCAGTAGAAAAGTCTTTGCTTTGTATACAAGGAGAGGCAGAGTTTCCTTCTCTAGGGCTTTTAGTTGAAGGAGAACTGCGAGGAAAGATACTTCATGTAGAAACCCTGCACATATCTTGCTCCATAGGATCAGGGGCAAAATGGCTGAATCCTCGACCTATGACCACAATTGAGCTCAAAATTTTCATTGCTAAGCATTGTGATCTTGCCCCTATTTTACAACCTTTCTTGGCACCGTTGTTGAGTGAATCACTGCAGTTGTTAGGTGAATCTGTTTTCCCTATTGATTTTGCCTATCGGAAAGTCGCAAGAGGTGATCCTATGACCCTGGGACGGTCATAAATACGACTCAGTTGCCAAGCATCCAAATTTTGATCACATGACCATGGGGATGCTGTAACAGTTGTGTTAAAAAAAAAGTCACATCACTTTTTTCCGTGCCGTTGTAACTTTGAACAGTCCCTAAATGAATGGTTGTAACTACCTATTTAGTGCCTCTGGCCCCATGCGAATCAGTCAGCAGTCTTGTGTAGTTCAGGATGGCTTGCAATTACTGGAGGCTTCTTCCCAGCCTTGTTCTTCACATGGAAGTTGGCAGGGTTCCACCTTCCTTCTTGAGTTGGCACCAAAGTGCTGGCTTGAAGTTGTCTGTCATCCTGGCAGATCCCCACTCCAATCACTCCAGCTTCTGTCTCCAGCCATTGCCAGTTTCCTGACTTCCTTCCAAGCTGATGGGTGACAACCATTAAACGATCTTCTGACTTTGTGATTGTCCAGGGGTGATGTCAGAAGAAGAGAAGTACCTTGCTTTAAGCCAAAGCAGTGAAGGCAAACTTTTTTTAAAAAATTACATTTATATGCCGCCCTTCTCCGAAGACTCAGGGCAGCTTACAATTTTTGGGATACAACCCAATGTGCTCAGCAATAGCCTTCATTCCATTGTATATGCCTGCTTATTACTAAGCGGCATTTTTACAAAGTCAGCTTATTGCCCCCAACAATCTTGGGTCCTCCATTTACCTACCCCGAGAGGATGGAAGGCTGAGTCAACCTTGAGCCTGGTGGGATTCGAGCCTGCAGTAATTGCAGGCAGCTGGAACTAAGTGCTAGGCATTTAACAGTCTGCACCACCAAGGCTCTTGATTAGGTCTCAGTCTTACAGGTTAAGGACAAGAGTAACAGAATAACAGAGTTGGAGGAAGGGACCTTGCTCCAACTCCCCTGCACAAGCAGGAAACCCTATACCCGTGACGGTGAACCTATAGCACGCATGCCAGAAATGGCACATAGAGCCATCTCTGCCGGCACACGAACCGTCACCGGATCAGGTCCACTGCGCATGCGCGCGTGCCTCCCACAAGCCAGCTGATTGCCTGGTATCTGCCGTGCATGCCTGGGAGACACATGTGCATGCGCAGAGGTGCGAGGTACGCGTGGGGAGGGCTGTGCATGCACATGCAGAGGTGTGCAGTGCACATGAGGGGGGGTCGCACACGCACAGGGGGCAGGGGGGTCGCACACACATTGCATTATGGGTGAAGGCATGTGTGCACGTGCTCGCATGCGCATACTTTTGGCACGCGACAACGAAAAGGTTAGCCATCACTGCTCTATACCATTTCTGACCATTGGTTGTCCACTCTCTTCCTAAAACCCTCCAGCAAATGTCACAGGAACCCAGCAAGAAGAGAATGGTGCCAGAACATGTTTGTGTTATGATTAGGTACCAGTGAAGGCTTGTCCCTCAAACTGCTAAGGATCAATCCTGACGTCTTCTGCTGGTTAAGCAGGGGTGTTACCACTGATCAGTGGTCCCTTAATAATAAAGCCACGGTGGCGCAGTGGTTAGAGTGCAGTACTGCAGGCTACTTCTGCTGACTGCTGGCTGCCTGCAATTTGGCAGTTCAAATCTCACTAGGCTCAAGGTTGACTCAGCCTCCCATCCTTCCGAGGTGGGTAAAAGGAGGACCCAGATTGTTGGGGGCAACAGGCTGACTTTGTAAAACTGCTTAGAGAGGGCTGTAAAGCACTGTAAAGCGGTATATAAGTCTAAGTGCTACTGCTATTGCTATTGTATTCCTCGTGATTCTAAAATAGGGGTGAGGAATTTTTAAGTCATAAGACTGAATGGGCTTGTTGCAAATACTCAACTGTCTCCATAATGTCATGCTGTCCTATCCATGTGCTTGTAAAATTGATTCCCATAAGGGCATTTGTGAACACACAATATAAAATAATTGATCGATTGATTGCGTCCCAACAAATCAGTGTCGACTCTTAGCAATCATATACATAGATTTTCTCCATGACAATTTATCCCTAACCTAGTCCTTCAGGTTATAAAATAAAGGGCCAATTAAAATTAAACCATAAGAATGTGCTCCCTTTTGAGTTAGTCCATTGATCCATAGAGCTGGCATTGTTTGTATTGATGGCAGGATTTCTGATATTCAGAGTACAGAGGTACCAATCCTTTTTACAGAAATCATTGTGTTTCTTCTACAGCAGCATGCTTATGTTAGTATATATGGTAGGTATAGGGGTAATTCTTGTTTAGTGACCACAACTGGAACCAGCAACTCTGTCATTAAGCGAGGCAGTTGATAAATGAAGCTGTGACTGTGCCTTCAATCTTACTTCAGTTTTCCTTTACATGTAGTCCTTGACTTATGGCCACAATTGAGCCCAAAATTTTATTGCTAAGTGAAGCATTTATTAAGTGAGTTCACCCCATTTTACAATCTTTCTTGCCACAGTTGTTAAGTGAGTCACTATAGTCCTTAAATTAATCAAACTGTTGTTAAGTGAATCTGGCTTCTCTATTGACTTTGCTCGTCAAAAGATCACAGAAGGGGATCAGGTGATTCCAGGACGCGGCAACTGTTGTACAAATGAGTCAGTTGCCAAGCATTTTGATTACACAACCATGGGAATGCTACAATGGTCATAAGTGTGAAAAGTGGTCATAGGTCACTTTTTTCAGTGCAATGAAATTTTGAATGGTCACTAAATGAACTGTGATAAGGTGAGGACAATCTGTACTTTACAGACCTGTGAAGATTGTAAATGAGAAGACTGGTTGCCAAGTTATTTTCTCATCACAATTGTTATTTGGAACAGTCTCTAAATGAGGCAATCGCTAAAGGAAGACAACCTGTAATCCAAGTTCAGCCCATGACAAAGTGGTGGGATTTCCACAGAATGTTAGTCTAGATCAGAGGTCCCCAAACTTGGCAACTTTAAGCCTTGTGGACTTCAACTCCCAGAATTCCTCAGCCAGCATAGTATAATTGGCTGAGGAATTCTGGGAGTTGAAGTCCACAAGTCTTAAAGTTGCCAAGTTTGAGGACCCCTGGTCTAGACCATGGCTGTCAAACTCAAATCTTAAATCTGGCCCGTAGGGCCAACCTGGAAACAGTGAAGGACCAGCCCTTGGTGTTTCTGCCAGCAAAAATGTGCTCCCGAGCTCTGTTTCCAGCTGCCACGGCCTCCTACAACCCTCTGCCAACGAAAACAGAGCTCAGGAGCTGACATGAGTGACATCAAGCAGTCCATGCCCCCTAAGGCCACACCTCCCCCCCTCGAGGTCAAACACAACCCTGATGCAGCCCTCAATAAAATCAAATTCGACACCCCTGGTCTAGACTAAATTGAGGATGGGTGTCTTGTGACTCAGTCCGTTTGTGGCTGACCAGAGCTGATTTGGAGTCCAAGTAAGCAATTAAATAAATAAATCTGTTGTAACATGTGGGAACTATATTAAACTATAATAAAACATGTTTGTTGAGGGCATCACATCTTATGTGAACCAGACCACCACACTGAGCCATCGTATGGTTGGGTTGGCCCAGCGCTGTTTGTGGTCTAATTCCTATAATTGTGTTGAGCTCACCTGGGTTAACGTGTGTTGACATAGCCAGGAATGAATGAAAGCCTTGTGCAGAAGCCAAAACGACCCACATGCGGAAAAGGGAGAGATGGTTATAGTATCTGGATTGTCATTGGATTGTAAGTTGGGGTTGGGAAAAGAAAGCTGCTTTTTTCAAAGACATCTGAGATGTACAGGTAGCCTTCAACTTACAGCCATTTGTTTAGTGACTGTTCAAAGTTACAATGGAACTGAAAAAAGTGACTTACAACCATTTCACACTTACCATAATTGCAGCATCCCTAAGGCCATATAATCAAAATTCGGAGCCTTGGCAACTGGCATGAATTTATGATGGTTGCAGTATCTCTGTTGGTGCTTACATACAAAGCTCTCCATGGCTTGGGGCTGGTGTACTTGTGGGAACGTCTCCTGCCAGCATCGAATACCAATCACCCAGTGCGCGCCCACAGACAGGGCCTCCTTGGGGTACCGTCAGCTAGACAATGTCGGCTGGTGGTCCCTAGGGGAAGGGCCTTCTCTGTGGGGCCCACTTTGTGGAACCAGCTTCCCCTGGAGCTACGACTGGCCCCCGACCTTTGCTCCTTTCGTTGCGGCCTAAAGACTTGGTTATTCGAACAGGCCGGTCTGGACTAAGGGGGGGGGGTGTTTTAATATTTTTAAATGTTTTAAATGGGTTTTAATGCTTATTTGGTCGAATTTGGTTTAATTCCATTTTAACTTTTGTATTTGTATTGTTGTTTTTTATGTGAGCCGCCCTGAGTCCTTTGGGAGAGAGGGCGGCATATAAGACCAAATAATAAATAAATAAATAAATCTCGGGGTCATCTGGTCACCTTTTGCGACCTTCTGACGAGCAAAGTCAACTGGGGAAACCATATTCACTTTAACAACTGCAACGATTTCTTCAACACAACTGCGAGAAAGGTTGTAAAATGGGGCAAAAGTCACTTAACTGTCTTGCTTAGCAGCAGAAATTTTGGACTTCATTGCGGCCATAAATCGAGGACTACCTGAATATATCCGTGGCTGGAATTCAGTGGTGGGATTCAAAAAGTTTTACCACCGGTTCGGTGGGTGTGGCTTGGTGGGCGCGCTTTCCGCGCATGCACACACTTTGCATGCGTGTGCCAAATGCGCACTTTGCACATGCGCAGAAGTGTTTGCCCAGGTGCAGAGGTGTCCAACTCACCTCCTGCAAGCCTGCACTCTCCCAGTCGCTTCAGCAGCTGCCGCACGGCACTCTGCTTTGCTGTGCAAAGCAGCTGCTCTTCAAAAGCAGAGGGTAAAAGTGAGTATGGGAGCCTGGGCGGGCAGGTGGGCCCAACCACAGAGGGCAGAGAGAACCGGTTTGATCTCCGCTGCTCATTGTCGCTACTCGCTCGGTAGAACCGGGTCAAACTGGTAGAATACCACCACTGCTAGAATTGCTCATGGGAACTTGTGTATTTGCAAGCAAGGCATCTCTGAAGGCCGACCCTGCTAAGGAGGAAAAGAGCAGGATTTGTGCCTTTGCTGTGACTGGACTGGTGCCCCCTTCTTCGAGAAATGGATAAGGCCCTCGTGACTCAAAGTCTTGGCCAGGCCTAGATTAAATTACAACAAGCAAGCGCCTTGAGGGATGACACTACTTGGAAACGGCCATTGAGATGACGTGGAGCAGCCAGATGGATTTCCAGCAAGAGCTTTACACTGATCTTATCTCCATTCCTCTGGCTTCTGATTTGTTTCTAGGCCCAGTTCAGGCCTGGTGTTCATCTGTAAAATCCTAAAGCAGAGCTGGCATAGGTGGTGGGGCCATGGGCCATTTAGCCCCTCTTAGCAGGATCTTTTTAAAAATCCGTCGGCTTACCGCAAGACATTGAAATACAAAGAAAGCAGGAAAAAAAAGGAAGTACCAAAATACAGAGAAAGTAAAAGTAAAATAGAAGAAGAAGAAGAAGAAGAAGAAGAAGAAGAAGAAGAAGAAGAAGAAGAAGAAGAAGAAGAAAAGAAAATGATGCAAAAATACACTGCTACATTTGAATTTTTTAAAAAGTAATTAAAAAAGAAAAAAAGGTACTTTTTAGTGATACATCTTTCCCTCTCTTTCCATTTCTCTCTTCAGCTAACCAGCCATGGTTTAAATCTATGTTTCTCAACCTTGGCAATTTTAAGATGGTACGAGTTCAATTCTCAGAATTCCCTAGCCAGCCATGCTGGCTAGAGATTTCTGGGAGTTGAAGTCCCCGTTCCCCCCTCCTCCACATCTTAAAGTTGTCAAGGTTAAGAAACACCGATTTAGCTATTTGAACTTTGCATGAAACATCAGTCATTGTTGTTGGCTTCTATTTAAGTCCTAAAAGCCATATTCCATGTTGTAGAATGTAGATATATACTGTCAAATTTACCAATTGCGGGATATTCCCTGGTTTTAATTTCCCCATGCTGATACTGTCAGGAAAGGTATCTCTTTTGTGTGCTAGGCTAAACAGGATTGTTGAGATGTGACAGAATGGTTTCCCTGCAAATCTGAGACAGAGCTACTGTTATGTAAATCCTCAAATAGGCTTACGGGAGGTTTAAAATACAAAGACCTTCAGCCCTCTAAACATATTCGGCTAGGGTGGTAGGTTCTGAGCAAAAACGAGGTCAACCACTAGAGAGGAGAAAAGAAACAGCGAAAGCACATTCGTTGCTGCCCTCTTGTGGTTGCCCAGATTTTGGCAGCCAAGATTTAATAGCCGAAGTCCAGGTGATCTTCAGCTTACCACTACAATCAGAACCAGAATTTCCGTTGGTAAGTAAGGCAGCTGTTAATTGAATCACAGCCAACTTTACAATCCTTTTTGGCATGGTGGTTAAATCACCGCAGTCGTTAAGTGAACAGGCAGTCGTTAAGCGAATCTGGCTTCTCCCCCTTGACTTCACTTGTTGAAAGATGGCTAGGAAGGTTGCAAATTGTGATCACTGGGATGCCACAAACATTGTGGTGACATGCCGGTTTCCATGCATCCAAATTTTGATCATGTGACTGGAGAGATGCTGCAACAGACGTAAGAGCGAGGATTGGTCATAGGTCACTTTTCCCAGTGCTGTTGTAATTTCGAACGGTTGCTAAACAAGTGGTTGTAACTTGAGGACTACATATATAGCCACCTCTTGGCCCTGACTACCCACTTCTCCTAGAACAGAGTCTCCAACCTTGGCAACTTTAAAAGTTGTGGACTTCAACTCCCAGAATTCTGGGAGTTGAAGTCCACAAGTCTTAAAGTTGCCAAGGTTGGAGACCCCTTTCTCCTAGAAGTCTCTTTAGCAAAAGCATATTTCAAAGATCAGCCCCTGCTCAGAGGAACCTACAATTTCTAGGACCTTTTCTACAATTTCTACCAAGTTCTAGGACCAACTCTCTTCATACTCTACATAAATGACCTCTGTGATCATATTAAGAGCAACTGCGTTCTCTTCACTGATGATGTAAAGCTACTCAACACCACAGACAATACTGCTACCCTTCAAAAAGACCTCGACTATGTATCAGAATGGTCAAACAAATGGCAACTTCAAATCTCAACAAATAATGCTCTGTCTTACATATTGGCAAAAAAAATCAGAAAATAAAATACAAGCTGAATAGTCAAGATCTTGTTGATGATCCAAACTCTGTCAAGGACCTTGGAGTACTCATCTCTAATGATCTAAGTGCTAGAGCCCACTGTAACTACATAGCCAAAAAGGCATTAAGAGTTGTTAACCTAATCCTACGTAGCTTTTTCTCTGGTAATATCACACTACTAACTAGAGCATACAAAACATTTGCTAGACCAATTCTCAAATACAGCTCATCAGTCTGGAACCTGCATTACGTATCTGATATTAATACAGTTGAGAAAGTCCAGAAATATTTCACAAGAAGAGTTCTCCACTCCTCTACTCATTGCAGAACACCTTATGCCACCAGACTTGAAATTCTAGACCTAGAAAACCTAGAACTACGCCGCCTTCAGTCCGATCTAAGTATAGTATATAAAATTATACATTGCAATGTCCTACCTGTCAATGAATACTTCAGCTTCAACCATAACAGTACAAGAGCAACAATAGATACAAACTCAAGGTTAACCACACCAAACTTGATTGCAGGAAATACGGCTTCAGCAACAGAGTGGTCAATGTCTGGAATACTCTACCTGACTCTGTGGTTTCTTCTCCAAACCCCAAAAACTTTAACCTTAGACTGTCTACTGTTAGCCTCACCCCTTTCCTAAGAGGTCTGTAGGGGGCATGCTTAAGCGCACCAACATGCCTACCGTCCCTGTCCTATTGTTTCTTTTTATTTTTCTTATATGTATCCATTTCATGTATTCATAACTATGTTTATACTTATACCTGTTATCTTATAATCACTTGACAAATAAATAAATAAAAAATAACAAACAATACAGATAGTCTTTGATTTACAACAGTTCACTTAGTGACCATTCAAAGTTACAACAATGACAAAGTGGCTTATGCCCGTTTTTCACGCTTATGGCCGTTACAGCATCTCCAAGGTCATGGGCTCAGAATTAAGACATTTTAGCAATGGATTCATATTTATGACGATTGCAGTGTCCCATGTGATCCCCTTTAGCGACCTTCTGATGAGCAAAGTCAATGGGGAAGCCTGATTCATTGAACAGCCGTGTTATTAACGGCTGCAGTGATTTGCTTAACAAGTGGGGCAAGAAAGGTCATAAAATGAGGCAAAGCATACGTAACAAATGTCTCGCTTAACCACAGAATTTTTGGGCTCAGTTGTAGTCGCAAATCAAGGATTACCTGTACACCAGGGGTGTAAAACCCGATTTCATTGAGGGATGCATCAGGGTTGTGTTTGACCTCATGGGCGTGGCCAGGATGGGCATGGCCAACTTGAAATCACTCGTGTTGGGAGTGCCTGAGGAGACCCTGTCTGTGGGAGCGCACAGGGCGATGGGAAACCGTTGCTGGCAGTAGGTTTGAGTTTTACACCCCTGCTGTACACAGTAATACTATCCCTTGGGGCCCTGCTGTAGGGGCTGCTCCCCAAATGAGTTTGATGGGTGGGAATTCCTGGAACCCACCTTCCCCTGCCAACATTCTGGAGACTTTCCAAAGAGACACCTCACCTCCCATCCCATCCCTGCAGTGTTTCCGAGGTTGGTAATCTTGGCCTAGAAAGATCGATGGCCTGACTCAGTGAGCTTGTTTGCACAATACATTGAACATGGATGAGCATTAATTGTGGGTGAAGTACTTCTACAGCAGAGCGCGTCAGAGGCCACTGCACCTCGTAGTATCTTGCTTTCTTCTGTGCTGCTTGATATCCCAGGAGCTTTCGCCCTGGGTAATTAACCATGACTTGGGGGGTGGGGCAGAAGTGTTAGCAGACCACACTGCAGGTAGTCCTTGACTTACAACCACAACCGGGATCAGAATTTCCATTGTTAAGCAAGTGGCTGCTTAATGAGTTGCGACTGATTTGACAACCTGGTTTTGCCACGGTTATTGAGCGGATCGCTGCAGTTGTTAAGTGAATCACATGGTCCTTAAGTGAATCTGGCTTCCCCCATGGACTTTGCTGGTTGGAAGCAAGCTAGAAAAATCACAGGTGGCAGTCTTATGACCCTGGGTCATTGTAGCCATTATAAATACATGCTGGTTGCCAAATTTCTATCATGTGAGTGGGAGTGTTAAGTTTGCATGAAGAGACAGACACGGAGTGCTTCAAGCTCTTTGTTTATTAGTGACTACAGCTCAGAACGGACCCGCTTTGGCTGGGCTGTGGCTGCTACTTATAGCCAGCAGCCGCAGTTGCCAGCCAATCAGAGTGCAGGGTTTTCCCGCACTTTTTAAACCAATCATTTCTTACATTTTACAAGAACAGTTCAAACTAAACCAATGACTTTAAACCTGCATACATAACAGGGAGGATGGGTCATAAGTCATCTTTTTCAGTGTCACTGTAACTTTGAACAGTTGTTAAATGAATGATTGTAAGTTGAGGACTTCCTGTACAGATTTGTAACAATGATTGGGTTGGAGGCACTCTGTAGGTAGCTATAGCTATGTTAAATTTGTCCTACCCTTCCTACTATTTCCCCTGTGCAGGGATGAAAATAAACCAGGAGTAGCAAAGTGTTTTTGTACAACTCGGTCTATTTTGTTGCTTCTCTTGTTCGTGCAGTAGTAGCTTCTAAACCATAGGCAATCATTAGCTCTTATTCAGATGATTAGCTAAATATTGGTTAAGCCATCCCTGCTAATTGTCACTAGGAAGTTCACCTTGACCACACTCTGGCCATGGTCTGGGTTGAAATGATCATTAAACCAAGCAACCATGGACTTGGTGGTTGGTCACAGAACGTGTAGGCTAGGCTAAAATGAGGTTGGATAGTGTGCATTTTAGCATAATGGTAAGGCAGCCATTGCTTTTATGGAAAGCAAGACACTGGGAAAGCTATAGTATAATATGGCTGGTTTGTTTGGACATCTCTTGTTCTGTGGAACTAGGAATTGGGTTTACGGAGATTCTCAGTCATCCAGGTTATGGTTGTCCCAAAGGTGCTTTGCCAAGAGGCAACTGGACTTTCTGTTTTTTTCTTTGAAGACGTTTTGCTTCTTGGATGAGAAGTGAAACGTCTTCAATGAAAAACCAGAAAATCCAGGGTTCTGCATGAAGAAGTGGTAATAAGAATATATTGCAATTATAAAAATGTAAAACAATAGGGGTTACTGACAATTTTTACTGGTAAAAGGTCACACTTTTATTTCTTATTTACAAAAGAAAGGTAAATGTTGATTAGATAAATTGAATTAATTGAAATGATTTTAGAAAATGTTTAAAAATGAGATTTGTCAATAACCAAGATTAGTTATTTTTATTATTATTTTGGAACCATAAATAAACCTTAGGGGGATATGTGTTGCAGAACCGATTGATTAGAGATATATTGTAAGGTAGCTTTTCTTTCTTCCTTTTCTTTTCTTTCTTCTCTATCTCTAAAGGGAATGATTATGATTATGCTACTATATTAACCACTGAGGTGTCACTTTCAAAGTAGTAAAAGGGGCAAGTCTAGGTTTTTTCTTCTCATTCTTTTTGTGTTAAAACCTGTACGGGTTTAGGATTATGGAGAGAATATGTGATGAAAGGGCAAATCTGACGGATAAAATAATTCTGTAAATGATAAAAGAGTATTAACAATGTGAAGATAATTAAAGGATAGATATGGATGAACTTTATCTTTAATATGATGGGCAAACATATTGTTATTTGTAAGATTTACAAATGATGTTTTTAAAATATATATATATATATATATTTGCAATTAACCGAAATGAACTGGGGGTTATACAGATTGAGATTAAGATTTGAGATTAGGATTAATTTCTTTGACCCTTTGTCTGCTAAAATGGAATAGAAGTAAAAATGGGATAAAATAAGAAGTTAAATGTTTAAAATGAATATAGATCTACTGTCATATTTGCATGTAAAAGTGACGACCCGGGAACATGCTGTCTACTGAAAAGAGCTGTTTTAAAAAATTGTTAAAAATTGAATAAAATTTGTTATAGAAAAAAAAGAAAAACCAGAAAATCCAATTGCGTCTTGAGAAAGCACTGTTGGGATTGGAATTGGGTTGTTATCCAGGATAGGGTGCTGTGGGAACCCGGTAAACCAGGTCAGTATACAGGCCTCTTGTAGATCCACCAGAAACACTCCTTGTTCAGAGATAAAGCATCTGCTTGGGGTTTTTAAAGCAGGGGACCCCAAACTTGGCAACTTTAAGACTTGTGGACTTCAACTCCCAGAAGTCCACAAGTCTTAAAGTTGCCAAGTTTGGAGACCTCTGTTTTAAAGGACCTCAAGTCAACATATCCCATAAAAACAATCTTGGCAAGCAGATGATGGGGAGAATTCCCATCTGTCTGGACTGCTGCTAGTTGGAGTTCATGGGCTGAACTCAGTAGAACAAGTTCAGGGTCAACCGTCTTCCTATTTCTGATCTTAATGAGGTTCTACAACAGAGGTGTATTCAGCAGGTTCTGACCAGTTCTGGAGAACTGGTAGCGGAAATTTTGAGTACTACCTCTGACTGGAGATTTTACAGCATCCTTCCCCTGCCACGCCCACCAAGCCACACCCACAGAACCAGTAGTAAAAAAAATTGAATCCCACCACTGTTCTATAACAACCCTCAACAATTATTTCTTGTATAATTCAAGTGTTGATCCACCACTGCCATATATGCCATACTGTATATGTCTTAAGGAATTTTAACCATTTCAATGCGCAAGGAATGCCAGAGAAGTTTATTGGACTTCACATACCCCATGGTGTTCTTACATTTAAAACAGCCTTCTGTCTCCTCATGACGTGAAGAAATGAGCGCCACTGAACATGTGCAGAGTATGTCTTCCCACCGAAGCTGTCCCTCACCCCAACGCTCCTTAGGAAAAGTAATATAAAGTTAGGTTTCTAGGCTAGTGTGTCTCAAACTTGCCAACTTTAAGATGTTAAGATAGTAAACCTGGAGAACCTTAAGGCTGCCAAGTTTGAGAAACACTGTTCACCAGGTTGTTGTTGTTCTTGATTTTTAGGAATTAGAAAAAATAGACAGGAAAAAGACAAAAATGGGTGGGTTTGATAGCCATCGTAGCTAAAGGAAATCCTCCATTTTCACAAGCGGTTTACCTCTGAATGCCAGATGCTGGGCAAAACACCAATCATTTCTTCATCATACAGGTAATCCTTGAATTATGCCCACAATTTCAGTTGCTGTGCAAGGGTGTTGCCTTCACCTTATGAATTTTTTTTGCTACAGTCATTAAGCAAATCAATATAGTTGTTCAATGAATTGTGCACTGGTTAAGCAATCCGACTTTCCCGAGCTGGGAAAGCCACAAATCACATGACCTCAGGATCACATGACCCGGGATGCTGCAACTGTCAGAAATACATGCTGGTTGCCAAACACCTGAACTTTGGTCACATCACTGTGGGAATGCTGCAACGTTTGCAAGCGTGAGGACTGGTTATAAGTCACATTTTTCAGTGTTGTAACCTTGGATGGTCACTAAATGAATGCTGATAAGTCAAGGACTACCTGTACCTTCTTCCCTCACAAGGCTGGATGCAAGGATATTTGGGGAGATAGAGAGAGACAATTTATTTTTATTTTTTTTAATGGAGGCTGTTAGGGATCACAATAATCCGAAGCAATGTTTTGAGCAGAGAGATCTGACAGGGGGGGCGGGCCTCCAGGTGATGCCGGAAGGAAGGAATGGTGCCAGCGAAAAAGGATCAGAAGATCCTTCTGTGACCAGCCCAGATCTTTTAATCACATTACTAAGTCTGGCTTCTTAATCATGAAAAAAAGCAAGCTGCAGGCTCAGCTCACAGCTATAGATAGCTGGCCTTCAAAAGCATTTTGCAAAGCGCCTGCAACACTCTCCCTGTCCAGATGCTTGCAGAATGCAGTCACCACACTCTGACCATCCAGGGGTGAGACCATGACACAGGGGTAGGGTGGGGAGCACGAAGAAACCTAAGAAAGAAACTGCAGACCACAGAGGATGGGTTCCTTTGGTGATACTTCCTCTTCTTTCCAAGGCTGTCGAGCCCCAAGATCCTAAGGCTGCCTTAACAATCCAAGTTACAAAACAGTTTATTGGGTTTCCTTCATGGATCCTAGGGAACCAGATTTGCGATTTTTTTGGAGGGGTGACAGTATTTGATGTTGAAGTTCAGTTACCCCCAGGCAGGCTAGGCATTTGAAAAGGAGGAAGTGGGATAGCTCTGTTTACCGGCCGGGGTTTCTTTCCCTAAAACTGGGTGTCAGTTATGGATAGGGCTGGGGCGGGAGAGGGAGGCAAAACAGCTAAGTTTCGTGGGGCGTTTTTATTTATTTTCTAAACAGCTGGTCCCCTCTGAGCATGCTCAGAAATGGTTTTCCTTCCTAATTACAACCAGGTTTTTGTTCATTTGAAATCTGAGAGTCGTTTGTGCCCAATCTTACTCTCTTTAGAGCAGGCTTTCTCAGCCTTAGCCAAGAGACTGGGGAATTCTGGGGGTTTGTCCATGTATTGTAAAGTTGCCGAGGTTAAAAAAAAAACTTTAAAACACAGCTTTCCAATTTTTTTCCCTCAGTACCCCAAACTGCTTATCAGAAATGATCTTGGAGGACCAGTAATGTAACTCCCTTCCTTGAGCCTTATCATAACTTTTTATGGTTGCTGAATGAACGGTCGTAACTTGAGGACCAGTTGTATTTTAAAAACTATATCATTGAATGATCTTTATGTCATGTCAACAAATTACCATTGGTCATTTGATCAATTTTTGTCTCAATAGGAATACTTTGGGAGATTTTCAAATATATTCTAGTAACACGTGGCAATCTTTAAATCAATTGAAATGCCCCTGTTGTGATGGGTAATGGGTTTGTGTGTCGTTACGTTGGAAGAAATATCCATCTAGTTCAGTTCCAAGCCGGGAGGAAGATACTGGAAACATGGAGGCTGATTGGAAAGATGGTTTAATGAAGCAGAACCATCAAGCACATGGTTCTGGTGCAGCTGACCACATGGAGTTGAGAGTGAGGGGTATTTATACCCTCTCTTGGGCTTTGCCCTTGAACTTCCTGTTCCTGTGCAAGAACTATTCTATTTGGCTGTTGCAGGGGTCAGAGCTAACTTTGTAGGTTGTCTGGATCCCAGGTTTGGTTGAAGTTTGCTAGGTGATGCAATGTCCCCAGTGATTGTGCCATGTGGTGAGCTCTGCTGCTAGATGGGTTAATCCTATTACATCCTGGAGGGTCATGTCTTAAATCCCATCACCCTGGAACTGGAGGTCTTTTGTCTTGTAGATAGGCTGGCCCAATCTTTCTCAATGGACACAAAATATCTGCTGGGGGCAGGGAGCTGCTTTCTGTCTTTAAAACATGTTTCTTCTTTTATCAACCAGGGAAATATAATCTGCCTTTTTAATATTTTCTAAAATATTTCATTCTTCTAGGAGAGGGGTAGGTGCTAACTTTCTACAGTTACTCAAAGAACTTTTACCCAATTTGGGGTAATTTATTACTATGATTCATCACACAGTCAGCCAGATGTTTAGACCGGATTTGGCATTTTTGCCCACCTACCAACTCCTTCCTCAGGACCTGGGATGGGCAGATATGGATGTTTAATTCTGTTAAGGGTATCACAGCAGGATGGAATCTGTTCCAAGTAATGCTGCCTTTTGCAATTGACTGATGGGAATTTTGTCAATGCCGGCGGTGTTTAAGTGGTGCTCCAGGTGTTTTCAGATTGCACCTAAGCTACCTGTGACTATTGGCATAACCTTTGCTCTCTCTTGACACAGCAGTTCCATTTCTATTTGCAAGTCTTTGTAGTTTATTATCAAATTTATTTTGTATATTTATTTCCACCCATCTTGCGATTCAAGGTTACTGCCTTAATTTACCCAGGTCTGCGAAATACTCACGCCCTCCCCTTCTCAGCCTGAGTTTATCTGGATTCAGATACTTTTTGGGTGGGAAAGAGGTTTTGATGCGATCTGGTTTTCGATGGCATCATGGCTTGCTTTCTTTGTGATATATCCCCTCCCTTCCTGTCCCAATAATAATAACAACTCCCAGCTCATAAAGCTACTGATCCGTTTCAGCTGACTTTCTACTAAGGCTCTGCTTTTGTCCTTGCTATGTGACAGACAGTTTGTTCCAGCTTTGGGGTAAAGGCTGAACTTGAATCTAAAAACATCTGTTTGCTCTTCTGTATGGTAATCAAATTGCCAGAGAGTACCCAAGAAAAACAAATCTGAAACAATTAGTAATGAAAGGGAGGTTCTGTACCACCTGATCTGGCCAAATTATAGCTATTGCTATGAACCTGACAACCTTTTTGATGGTCAGCCATGTTTGAAGAAGGTTAGCATCTTCTTGATCAGAGAGACAACTAAGACAATTAGATTTATGAGTGCCAGACACCATGAGTAAGTACAACAGACAGTTTAGTAGTACGTAAGTTACTGACTTGAGCTGTACATCTGATCACATACAAATAGAATGGGACACTGGTCTTCATTTATTGTCTCAATAATGGGTGGTGTGCCAATTCGAGCCAAGGTGAAAAAGCTTTGTGTGAAATTTTATAAAGAATATCTAGGAGTTTTCTTGTGGAGAACCTGCAATCCACACCTTTGTAAGACTGAGACATTTTGGAAGATATTAATTCCAGATCTTTTGTTTCAGTCCAATTAAGGCCTTCTCTGGGCCAAAACGATGATATAGGCGGGAGTAAGAAAACCACAGTTTACCAAATCAGATTCGTTTGCCTCCTCTTAAAAAGTTAAATCTCTTTAATTAAGATGGATCAAGGACTTGCCCTGAAAAATTTGTTTCAATCCGAATCTGAGACAATAAGGCAAAATCTTCATGCAAAGCTTACAAATTAAGCCTAGATTTGGGTCAAGAAGTCAAAGGATGGATATATATATATCAGCTTAGATCAAAGGGTAGAAAAATGCAGGGTTTTTAAAAGATCACAAATTCTGGAGGTGGACTGATTGGCACCGTTGACCAGTGTAAACCAGGGCTGTCAAATTCAAGGCCTGGGGACCAGATCTGGCCTGTGGGGTGCTTAGATCTGGCCCGTGGAGCCACCCTGGAAACAAAAAAGGACTGGCCTGTGCTGCCTCTGCCAGTGAAAACGGAGCTCGGGAGGACCATGTATGGCTTTTCCGAGCTCCGTTTTTGCTGGTAGAGGGTTGCAGGAGGCCATTGCAGCCAAAAACGGAGCTTGGGAGCCCATTTTCACTGTCAGAATCTCGGGCCGCCACACCCTGGCCACGCCCACTCCAGCCCACCCTGAGGTCAAACACAACCCTGAAGCGGCCCTCAATGAGATCGAGTTTGACACCCCTGGTGTAAACTAAACCTTCTAAAGTACAATTGCCAACAACTCCAAATATTGACAGCGGGAAAATTTATTTATTTATTATTTTTATTTGGACTTGTATGCCGCCCCATCTCCGAAGACTCGGGGGGCCGCTCACAGTTAAAATGACAACAACAATGAACAATTAAAAAAGAATTAAACCACACACAAGCCCAATAATAGCTAAACAAATTAAAATTTAAAAAGGTTTAAGAACCATCCCCCCACACCCAGGGAGGAGTTACAGCCCGGATTGGTCGAACAACCAGGTCTTCAAATCGTGGCGGAAGGTGCGAAGGTCAGGGGCCAGATGAAGCCCCAGGGGTAGCTGGTTCCAAAGGTCAGGGACCGCCACAGAATCATCTGGGGACCGCCAGCCGACATTGGCTTGCTGACGGGACCCGAGAAGCCCTTGCCTGTGTGCTCGCACAGGGCGATTGGCACTCGATATCGGCAGGAGTTGCTCCCTCAAATATTGCGGACCCATGTCGTGTAGGACTTTGAATGTTAAAACCAAGACCTTGAATCTCACCCGGAGTGCAACCGGCAGCCAATGCAAGTCGCGCAGGAGGGGGGTAATATGGGAGAATCGGGAGACTCCCATCACCACCCACGCGGCCGCATTCTGCACCAGCTGCAATCTCCGGATGGTATCAAGGGCAGTCCTAGACAGAGAGCGTTGCAGTAGTCGAGTCTGGAGGTGACAAGGGCATGAGTGACTGTGCGCAGGGCATCTCGGTCCAGAAATGGGCGAAGCTGACGAACAAGGCAGAGCTGGGCAAGGGCCCCCCTGGCGACGGCCTCCACCTGCCCCTCCAACTGGAGCCGTGCATCCAAGAGGACCCCCAGGTTCCGCGCCCTATCCACAGGGGGGCAACATCTCTCCCCCTATGGCCAAAGATGGACATTCCTGACTGGACCGAGATGCCGGTATGCACAGCCACTCAGTCTTGGCCCGGGTTGAGTCGAAGCATGTTCCCGCTCATCCAGTTCCATACCGCATCCAGACAGCGGGTCATCAGGGCGAGGGCATCACTGATCTGATCTGGGGTAGAGATGTACAGCTGAGTATCATCCACGTACTGATGGTACCTCACCCCAAAACCACGGATGATCTCACCCAGCGGCTTCATGTAGATGTTAAATAAAAGAGGGGAGAGGACCGACCCCTGAGGGACCCCGCAAGAGAGCACCCTCGGGGTTGACCTCTGCCCCCCTACCAACACCAATTGCGACCGCCTAGGAGGGTGAAGGACAGTGCCCCCACTCCCAACCCCCGAGTCGCAAAAGGATACCATGGTCGATGGTATCGAAAGCCGCTGAGAGATCTAATAGGACCAGGACAGAGGAAAAACCCTGTCCCACGCCCTCCAGAAATCATCCATCAGTGCGACCAATGCCATCTCAGTGCTGAAACCGGGCCGGAAGCCCGATTGGTATGGATCCAGGTAGTCCGCTTCATCCAGGAAAAGTGGAAACTGCCGAGCCACCACACTCTCAACAACCTTCGGCAAAAAGAGAAGGTTGGAGACTGGACAAAAGTTGTCTAACACGGTCGGGTCCAGGGCAGGCTTCTTCAGGAGGGGTCTCACCACCGCCTCCTTCAAGGCGGAGGGAAAAACACCCTCAACGAAGCATTGACAACTGCCTGGAGCCAGCTGCAGGTGGCCTCCCTGGAGGCATAAGCCAGCCAGGAAGGACATGGGTCCAACAAACATGTGGTGGAGCTCAGACGCCGCATGATCCTGTCCACTTCATCCTCAGAAACAGGATCAAACTCATCCCAGATCACATCAGCCAGACTGCTTGCACCCCGTTCCTCAGACCACTGCAAATCGGAGCACAATCCGCTCCGAATCCGGGCGATCTTATCCGACAGATATTGACCAAACTCCTCAGCCCTTCCCCTGGGTCCCTACCCCGTATATAGGAGAGAGCGGGTAGCCAGGCGGCTGGGCGGTTATCTGCGGACGCTATGAGGGTGGAGAGATAAGATCTCCTCGCCACCCTCATAGCTACCATATAAGTCCTAATATGGGCTCTTAGCTGGGCTCGGTCGGATTGGGAGCGGGTGGACCTCCACCTGCTCTCTAAACCCCTCCGACGACACTTCATCTCCCGGAGCTCCTCGGTATACCAGGGAGCCAACCGGGATCCACAGCGTGTGAGGGGACGCATGGGGACAACTCTGTCGGGAGCATCTAAGGCGGCCTGTTGCCAAGCGGCTGCCAGCTCCTCGGCAGAGCTGTGGGCAAGGGAAGAGGGAAAGAACCCCAGTTCCGCCTGGAACCTCTCAGGGTCCATCAGGCGTCTGGGGCGGAACCATCTCGGTGGCTCCTCATCCCAGCAGTGGGAGGCAGCTTGTTGGAAGACCAGCCGCAGGAGATAGTGATCAGACCATGGAACGGGCAGTGCCATAAAAGTGGCCTGCCCTCTGTTACTACACCACTGTTCCGAGACAAAAACCAGGTTGAGAGTGTTTCTCCCCTCATGAGTAGGGCCTTGAATCAATTGGGTCAGGCCCATGGTGTACATAGAAGCCATGAATTCCTGGGCCAAACCCGACGCTCCCCCCAGGGAAGGCAGTTTGAAGTCCCCCAGGAACATAAGCCCCGGGAGCTCCACCGACACCCCCGAGAGGACATCAAGAAACCCAGGTAGGGCTGCTGCCACACAGCTGGGGGAAAGGTATGTCAGCAGCAAGCCCACCCGACCATTAGGCCCCCACCTCAGGAGGAGGGTCTCACTCCCGCCTATCTCTGGAACAGTGACCTCCCTTGGAAACAGGGTCTCCCGAATAACCACAGCCACCCCACCACCCCTCCCCTGGGCCTGTGGCTGGTGCAAAACCCAAAAACCTGGGGGGCATAGATCAACCAGAGGGACTCCTCCCTCTGGCCCCAACCAGGTCTCGGTGATACAAGCCAGGTCCGCAGCCTCCTCCTCAATGACCTCACGGAGGAGGGAAGACTTATTAGCCACGGACCTGGCATTAAAATACACCAGTTTGAGCCCAGGGGTCCCAATTCCCATGCCCCCTAGGGAGGAGGCCATAGGGTTGGAGCGCGTCACTGCCCGAAGATGGCGGGTGTGCGCTCCCGGCACATGATATGGCCCTATGCCTCGACGTCTACTGCCAATCCCAACCACCCTGGGGATCGTGGTCCCCACCTCACACCCCGGGGCCCCGCCGGCCCCCAACCCTGGCCCCCCACCGCCATGCACCAGGCTGCAACCCACATCCCCGGAGTCATTACCCACCCTCCTCCCTAACCTTCTTAAAAATTTAATTAAAAATTTAGCTAAAGGGGCCCTCTTTTTCATTTTATTAGAGCCCCAACCCCGCCCCATCCCTCTGCCATGCCATCTCTCCGGGTTCCATAACCCATCCTCGAGGTAGGCCGAAGATAATACAACAGGGCAAACCCGAGAGGGAGGGAGTCCCCTCAGGGGACTGAGGAAGTTATTCCCCTAGATTTTTCCAATCAATCTACACATTCCTTCATAAACAGGAGGGACAATCTGTCCATCCCAGACTAAGAGTTTGGTAAGTTTTGTCCCTGAAAGTCTGAACCTCTCTTTGTACATTCAGCCCTATTGATGGTGTTGAGTTACTGTTCTACGCCTGCCTGTCTCTCTTGTTTATGACCTTCTTCCTTCTTTTTAATAACACTTGAGTTAGCAGATTCAACATAGCTATGTCCCAGCTACAAATAGTTGTATCTGTTGAATGGGAGTGGTGTACAGCTAGTCCTTGACTTACAGCTGTTTCATTTAGCAATCATTGGAAGTTACACCTCACACTTGTAACTCGCACTGGTCATGTAATCAAAATTTGGGTGGTGCTTAGAAACTGGCATGGTTGCCAGTTATGTTGGGGTCATGTGATCACCGTTTGCAACCTTCTCAGCTGGCTTTCAACAAGCCAACTGAATGTGGGAAGCTGGATTGACTTCCCAACTACATGATTCACTTCCCAACTGAAGCAAGTCGTTTAACAACAGTGGCAAAAAAAGAGTTTATATAAAATCAAGCGTGACTCACTTCAACAACTGCCTTGTTTAGCAATGGAAATTCTTGTCCCCATTGTGGTTGCAAGTCGAGGATTCCTTGTAGATCCTGAGATTTTTCTTTCACCTCTCCAGCTTCGATTAGTGGTCTCCCACCAGTCCGAAGTTTGCCTATTTATTTATTTATTTATTTATTTATTTAATTATTAATTATTTGGTCTTATGCCGTCCTCTCTCCCGAAGGACTCAGGGCGGCTCACATAAAAAACAACCATACAAATACAAATCACTCCTTATCTTGTGAGTTGTGACTTTCCTAGTGGCCTGAATTTTCCCCTTGCATAGAGGCTGCTTTGGGGTGAGGGGAGTAACTGGGTGACAGATGGCTCTGCTGAGGCTGAGTAAGGGCACAAAGGGTGAGTGATGGCAGTTTTGCTGGAACTAGCCAGGCGGTGACTTTGATGCAGAATGGTAAACAGCTTGGCATGTAAATGGCGTTTCCTCATAACCTCTGTTTTCCTCTGTGACTTGGCTGACTGGTGCCAATCTGAACTTGTCTCCACATTCCTGTCCTCTCTGTGTGTGTGCGTGTGTGTGCACGCTGCATGTAAGAAGAACAGGCAACTGCTGCTTGACTGAACCTGATGACTAATCTCAAATACAGTTAGTCCTTGACTTACAACCACAATTGAGGCTACAATTGCAATTGCTAAGCTAAGCAGTTACTAAGTGAGTCGTGCCCCATTATACAACCCTTTTTGCCATGGTTGTTCAGCGAGTCACTACGGTTGTTAAATGAATTGTGCGGTCGCTAAACAAATCTGGTTTCCCCCATTGACTTTGCCTGTCAGAAGTTCCCTATGACAAACTCAGCATCCCGGGATGCTTGCAAACCATCATAAATATCATGCTTGTTTCCAAGCACCTGAAGTCAAATCAGTGGGGACGATGCAATGGTCATAACTGTGAGAACTGGCCATAAGTCCAGTACTGTTGTAACGTGGAGCAGTCATTAAATGAGTTGCTGTAACTCAAGGACTATGTGTACTAATTTCAGACCTGGGGATGTTCATCCATTTCTCTGCCTTCCCCTTCCATCTCCACAAAGTTAGGAAACCTTATTATGAACTGTAGGGTGATATATGAAACTGACTTCCAGTGTGGAAACATTATGCTTATATTCTGGATTGAATCATGTGCAGTCAAAGAGTCCTTGGAGCGCGCCTAAAGTGTTTTTCCTTACATCCTGCCATGTTGTAAAAAAGATGTTGAGACTCTAGAAAGAGTGCAGAGAAGAGCAACAAAGATGATTAGGGTACTGGAAGCTAAAACACATATGAAGAACGGTAGCAGGAACTGGGTATATCTAGTTTAATGAAAAGAAGGACTCAGGTGACATGATAGCAGGGTTCCAGTATCTGAGGGGCTGCCACAAAGAAGAGGGAGTCAAGCTATTCTCCAAAGCCCCTGAGGGCAGGACAAGAAGCAATGGATGGAAACTAATCAAGGAGAGAAGCAACTTAGAACCAAGGAGAAATTTCCTGACAGTTAGAACAATTAAGCAACTTAGAACCAAGGAGAAATTTCCTATCAGTAAGAACAATTAACCAGTGGAATAATTTGCCTCCAGAAATTGTAAATGCTCCAACACTGGAAGTTTTAAAAAAGATGTTGGATAACCATTTGTCTGAAGTGGTGTAGGGCTTCCTGCCTAGACAAGGGGTTGGACTAGAACAGCGGTTGCCAACCGGTGGGCCATGAGAAAATTTTGGTGGGCTACAGAGAAATTTCACCCCCAGAGCACCCCCCCCAAAGCAATTAATCCAGGCGGCTCAGAAACACAAGGCTGCGCCACCCACATGGCCCATGGGAACCCTCTCCGCCCACTCACTCCTTACCCAACAAACTTGCCTGCTAAATTGTTATTTTTCCAACCATCGCTGTTCTAATGTGCCAGGAGATTTAGATTAGCTAGGAAGCAGGAAATGATTGGATTTCTTGCTTTCTAGCTAGTCTTTAGATCTTCAGCCGAACCTCCCCTAGGACTGAAGGTTCTATTATTCAGTGCAGACTCACAGCAAGCAAATTTTATGTGACAGACTGAGTTAGCCGATGGCAGATAGATAGATCACTGAATTATTCTGTGAGCAACTCAATCTGCCTGCCTACTTTGCCTGATTTTGGGTAAAAGTTGCTCTTTTTTTAAATAAAAAATTCAATATTTACGTACATGGTGTATTGTGAGTTAATTTTGTGAATTTGCTTGCTAGCAAATATGATGAGTTTGTTTGCAAGCAAATTTTATGTGACAGACTGAGCTAGCCAATGGCAGATAGATAGATCTCTGAATGAATCTGTGATTCTGTGAGCAACTCAATCTGCCTGCCTGCTTTGCCTGATTTTGGGTAAAAGTTGTTCTTTTTTTAATAAAAAATTCAATATTTATATAAATATTTATAATATTTACATACAAGCCATGCCCAGCCAGTCACATGACTACCAAGCCACACCCACAAATTAGGCCATGCCCACAGAACCAATTAGTGGTCCCTGGGATTTAAAATTGTGAGTTTGGTGGTCCCTGAGGTCCAAAAGATTGGCGACCCTTGGACTAGAAGACCTCCAAGGTCCCTTCCTATTCTATTCTATTCTATTCTATTCTATTCTATTCTATTCTATTCTATTCTATTCTATTCTATTCTATTCCTCTTTGGCTCTTCCAAAGGTGATCTTTATAGTTTGAGCGTTATGAGAAAGGGCCCTTCAGTGCGACTCTAGATGTGATCCACTGAACATCTTGGGAATGCAGTTACAGGTTGTCCTCAGCTTATGACCACAACTGAGCCCAAAATTTTCATTGCTAAGCCAGACAGCTGTTAAGTGAGTTTTACCCCACTTTACAACCTTTCTTGCCACCTTAGTTAAGTGAATCACTGCAGTCATTAAGTTAGTAACATGGTTGTTAAGTGAACCCGGCTTCCCCATTGACTTTGTTTCTCAGGAAGTCGGAAGGGGTGACCACATGGTCCTGGGACTCTGCAACCGTCATAAATGTGAGTCAGCAGCCAAGTGTCCAGATTTTTCAATCATGTGACCATGGGGATGTTGCAGTGGTTGTAAGTCTTAAAAATGCTGATAAGCCACTTTTTGCAGTGCAGTTGTAACTCTGAACAGTTCCTAACCGAATGGTTGTAAATTAAGAACTACCTGTACTGCTTGCAAGAGGTTGGTTGTATTTGTCTGAGTGGCAGGACCAGATCCAGGCAGTTCAAATGGCAAAGAAGGAGGTTCTCTTGACAGGAGGAACATCTTGACAGAGGTGGTATTCAGCAGGTTCTGACCAGTTCTGGAGAACCGGTAGCGGAAATTTTGAGTTGTTCAGAGAACTGGCAAATACCACCTCTGACTGGCCCTGCCCCCATCTATTCTCCGCCTCCCAAGTCCCAGCTGATTGGCTGGGTCTTCTTTGGTTGCCCTGCACAGGAGAACAGAGCTGGAAAGCAGGTTAGTGGAGTGGGGATGGAATGGAGATTTTACAGTATCCTTCCCCTGCCATGCTCACCAAGCCACGTCCACCAAGCCACACCCACAGAAGTGGTAGTAAAAATTTTTGAATCCCACCACTGATCTTGATTATACAAAGGTTCTGCCAGTGGAACAGACTGCCACTTGAAATCAGGAATTCTCCTTCGTTAGAGGCTGGATGGTCATCTGTCAGGAATGCTGTAATGGCAGCGTTTCTCAACTTTGGCAACATGAAGTTGTGTGATCTTCAATTCCCAGAATTCCCCAACTGGCAGTGTTTCTCAACCTCGGTAACTTGAAAGTGTGTGGACTGCAGCTCCCAGAATTTCCCAGCCAGCAGTTGAAATCCACACATCTTCAGGCTGCCGAGGTTGAGAAACACTGCTGTAGTGGTTCCTGTGCTGAACAGGGAGCTGGACTAGATGACCTCTGATGTTTTCCAACACATGAGGATTCTCTGGCATGCAATTACAGTCATGCTGGAGCCACGGAGCGCCACCAGGAAATGTCGGGTATCGGCACCTGTTGGATGACGTCGATTTCAAATGCTTTGCCTGGGGCAGTCAGAAAGGCAGGCTGTGCCTACTGATCAGTGACCGGATTGAGTCCTTGAAAGAAAGGGAAGGGTGAGGCTAGACCTGGATCAGATCCTAATTCCAAGGAACCACATAGATTAGCAAATACAAAAACAATTTCCCTCCTTAAAAGTCTTGGCTTGCAAGGGATTGGAGAGACTATTTGGAAAGAAATTATCCCAAGTCTCCATGTTCAGAAGAAAATCTTTACTTCTAAGAGAGTAAAAATGTGAGTTTATCGTTGCTCTGGGAGAGGAAACTGTAGCTCAGGAGCTTAGCATCTGCTTTGTGTTTTGCACGGCAGCATCTGGGAAGAGCTTTCCTTGGCTGGAGATATGAAGATCAATTCATTAGGTAGCTTTGCATTAGATTTGTTTCATATTTTCTTGAGGACTAGTAACCAGATTGATAAAACAACTACTTTCCCTAAACTGATGCAGGATATCTGGGCTGACCCATCTCTCTGTACTCAAGCCTTTGCATAAGTAGGACAGAAAGGCAATTATAGCAACTCTCATTAAAGTAAATGTAGGAGGGCTATAAAGTTGTGTTGTGCTTTATTCATTTAACACAAAGGCTCATAAGTCCCGATAAAGCACCTGTTCTGACCAAGGCTTCCGAGACCATAATTATGCACACGCTTATTTTAAAAACAAGTTTTGGTTTATTGCGACGCTAGGAATTATTTTTATTCCCAGCTGGTAATGAATCTCAAACAGTCCCTCAAGATAAGCACCCATCTTTCTTTCCTGTGAAGTGCTGCCAAAAACAAAAGTGTCAAATAATCTAGAACAAAAACCAACCGAAGTACAAAGAGCTTCAAGAATGAATCTGAACCGAATGAACTACTTTGCTTCCTGCAAAGGTTTCATCACCTTTGCCTGTCCTTTATACCTTATGGGAGGGGCAGTCACCTCCCAGCCTTATTCCCGAGTCACCCCTTTTGTTTCAGCTGCTCTTGCCTTCCAGCAACTCTGCACACACGCACACTGGGAACAGGCTCCCCTGGATCCTCTGCCTCGCTGCTGCCAGGCTCTGAAGGCTCCGGAGGCAGCACCCCACTCCCAAATAGTCCTGGCCCCATCTCTGCATCGGACGCAGGACCCTCATCCGAGTCCTCTCCAGATTCCCTAACTGGTCCCTGTTCTTCCCCACTGTCCGATTCCGCTGCCATCTGCACAGGCTGCCAGCAAACCACAACAGCACCACAACAAACCAGTCTTGCATTCTGAGTATCACAGTTCCTCTTTTGAACATGGAGATGCCTTTCTGAGATGCCTTCAAAGTACAGGTAGTCATGACAATTGGCACCTGACAACTCAGTCATTCAGTAAACTGGTTGCTAAGTGAAACCTCAACGGTGCTTACAATCTTTCTTCAGCTTTTTCCTTTGCAGAAAGCAAAGGAAAGTTGGAAAAACATGGATTGGTTGCAAAGATGCTTTTTAAAATGAGTGTTGTATCTTTGAATGGTCACTAAGTGGGCAGTTGCTAAACAAGGACTACCCGTAGAAATGAAAGGGGAGAGACCAGAATAAACTAGAAAAACTAAACTTTGTGTTGGAGCTGAACTGCTCAGCACCCTGGCTGAAACAACAAAAAGGAAAGGATTTTCAATGTATTAGCTCCATTGTGGAAATGAGAACCAGTAGCAGAATAACAGAGTTGGAAGGGACCTTGGAGGTCATCTAGTCCAACCCCCTGCTCAGACAGGAAAACCCTATACCATTTCAGACAAATGGTTGTCCAAACTCTTCTTGTAATTCAGAACTACAGGCATTCCTTGAATTGTGATTGTAAAGGAGCCTGCCTGTTTAGAATTTCGAATCTGGTTATAAGCAGATTTTGGGGGAGTCCGTTGTAACTTGAAACGGTCTTAAGTCAAGGACTGCTTGTATAGATTCCAAGGAAGCATCCCTGAAGACTCTCTCAAGCCATTGTTAACAAACAAACCAAAGTTAAGGGTCGTTTTCCTTCCCCACTTCATTCAACTCTTTTTTGATTTTTATTTATTTATCCTTCCCAGGTGGGTAAAATGAGGACCCAGATTGTTGGGGGCAATAGGCTGACTCTGTAAAACCACTTAAAGAGGACTATAAAGCATTGTAAAGCATAGTATTTCCTCCAGTAATTTGATCCCTACAACAACCCTGTGAAGTAGATTGTGCTGAGAAAGAGCAACTGATGCAATGAGGTTTTATTGCTAAGAAGGGACTTGAATCAAGGATCTTAATCTCAGTGCCCTTAAAGCTAATATTTCTCAACCTTAGCAACTTTAAGATTCCCCGTGGCTGGCTGGGGAATTCTGGGAGTTGAAGTCCACAAATCCTAAAGTGCTTTAGACCGAGAAATACTGCCCTAACTACTCCATCATTCCATTTTTTTTCTCTTACATTAGTTTTCATTGGATTGCAGCCTATTTTGTGCTGGGGATGAATAGAGATAAATTACAGGCTGTCAGATTATGATATTGATCTGAGTAGGCGAGAATATGGATGGGTGAATGTGGCCATTTAGATTTCACTTGTGTCTCATTATCCACAACTAAATCCAGTTTGGATTATTGTTTCGGCAAATTTAAATAAATAAATGTAGCAAGAAGAAAAGAAAGGCGTATGAAAATTCATACCCATTTCTATGGACTTTTTCTTCTAACAGACATATTTGGTTGACCTATTGCTCACTATTTTTTGTTAGCAGCTTTTCATACGGTTGTGTGAGTTCTTAGCATTTTTAGTACCACATCACTCCATTCTCTTTTTGTTGTGTATATTTTTGAGCTGTGTGCATCATTGCAAAGTTGTAGAAAAAAATGCAAGGGTAGGTGTACCAATGTTTTCTTATTTTTTTTGCATACACTTTGGACTAGATAGATTGAAAAAGTTCATATAAGAACTTGAATTCCCTAATGGAATCCATGCATGCCTGCAGACTCTTCATGTTGTAACTAAGAAACTTTGATGATATATTCATTTTATTCTGTCAGGAATATTTTGTCTTTGACGATTTTTATGCTTCTATGCTGTAAACCACCCAGAATTGCTTTGAAATGAGATGAGAGGCAAATAAATTTAATAAATAAATAAATAAATAAAAATAAAACATGATCTTTTCCCTTGAATGCTGCTGGATCCCTTTTACATATAGAAGCTTTGAACCTGAGGTCTTTTGCATTCAAACAAGGTATTATTGACTTTTACAAAGGTGGATAATTTTTCATAAAATGTTTGCTGAAATTTATTTATTTTTTCTGGAAAGTAAGTTTCTCTGCTTAATAAGTATTTGAAACAACATACAAAATCAAGTTATAAGTAATCCTTGTTTCATTTGCAGTTCAGTCACTGATGGAAATGTAAACAGCTAACAACCTTCACAGCTTTGTAAAGCCAAGGGAAGCTGAAAGAAGATCATGGGCAAAGTCATGGTTTCCTTTAGTGACTTCACTTAACCAAGTTGCCAATGCCAATTGTTGTTGCTAAACAAGGACTGCCTATAATTCAAAGGAGTCATAAAGCAATCAAGCCTTAAGAATTGTAGCCTTTTAAAAAGTAAAGTTCCTTAATTAAAAAACGGTCTGGGAGATTAAAGAACTTCATATTGGTATTATTTATTTTTATCCTCCTTTGATTTATATTTTTCCTTTTCTTCTGGAGTCCAAGACAGCCTCCAATTTAATTCCAAAATCAGGAAATTTTTGATAGGCTAAACCAGTGTTTCTCAATCTCGGCAGCTTTAAGATGAGTGGATTTTAACTCTCAGAATTCCCCAGCCAGCCTTGGTTGGCCAGGAAATTCTGACCAACAGCTGGGGAATTCTGGGAATTGAAGTCCACTCATCTTAAAGATGCCAAGCTTGAGAAACATTGGGCTGAACTATAAAACAGTGTTCAATAGATCATTCAGAGGAATCTCATTGCTGAATAGTCTTCCTGTTTCTATCCTACCTCCTTATCACTACACCAGTGTTTCTCAACCTGGGGTGGGATTAGTACCAGTTTGGTGAGAGTGCGTTTTTTGCATGCGTGTGTGTGTATAGAAGATTTCAAAAAAACTATCAGCTGTGTTGCCCGGACAGCTGACAAGCGCTGAACGCAGGTGCACAGTGTTTGAAATCCTCTTCTTTCCTGCTTTTTCAACCTCAGCTGTGCCACGCAAAGCAGCTGAGGTTGAAAAAGCAGGAAATAAAGGACAGCCAAGAGCCCGGGCAGGCAGGTGGGCCAAACAGATGACCAAAAGGTCGTCACAGCGAACCGGTTCGGTGTCTGCTGCTCTTCAGAGCTGCCAGTTCTATAGAACCGGGCTGAACTGGTAGCATCCCACCCCTGTCTCAACCCTAGCAACTTTAAGATGCATGGACTGCAACTCCCAGAATTCCCCAACCAGCAGCATGGTTAAGGGAATTCTGGGAGTTGAATTCCACACATCTCAAAAGCTGATAATATTGAGAAAAACACTGTGCTAAACAAAACTGGGGCTTTTTTTATTTTATTGAGCAGCTATCTAAAGGAGCCTCTGGAGATTCTCAGTCATCCAGGTCATAGTTATCTCAAAGATAACTATGTCTTTGTTTTTATTTGGACCTGTATGCCGCCCTATCTCCGAAGGACTCAGGGTTCACATCATAAAACCCACAATACAAAAATTAAAAATTAATTAAAAGTTATTAAATTCAAGCCAAACAAAGTCTAAAACCCACAAAAGATATTAACATTAAAACATCTAAAAAACCCACCCCACCCACCCTCAGTCCAGGCTGGCCTGTTCAAATAGCCAGGTCTTTGGGCCACGGCGGAAGGAGTGGAGGTCAGGGGCCAACCGCAGCTCCAGGGGCAACTGATTCCACAGGATGGGCACTCCCACAGAGAAGGCCCTACCCCTGGGGGTCACCAGCCGACACTGTCTGGCTGATGGCACCCCAAGGAGGCCCTGTCTGTGGGAGCGCACAGGGCAATGGGCAATCGATGCTGGCAAGAGACGTTCCCGCAAGTACCCTGGCCCCAAGCCATGCAGGGCTTTATAAGTGAGTACCAGCACCTTGAATCTCACCTGGAGGGCAACCGGTAACCAATGCAGTTCGCGCAGGAGGGGTGTAATATGGGAGTATCGGGATACTCCCATCACAACCTGCGTGGCTGCATTCTGCACCAGGTGAAGCCTCCGCGTGGTCCGCAAGGGCAGCCCCATATAGAGAGCATTGCAGTAGTCGACTCTGGAAGTAACAAGCGCATGAGTAACCATACTCAAGGCATCTCGGTCCAGATAGGGGCGCAACTGGCGCACCAGGTGAACCTGGGCAAATTCCCCCCTGGTCACGGCTCCCACCTGCTCCTCCAAACTGAGCCGTGTATCCAGGAGGACACCCAAGTTGCGCACCCTATCCACGGGGGGCAAATGCTTTTTGAAAAAGAGCTCCCACCTGCTCTTTTTCAAAAAAGCAGGTGGACTTTTCTTTTCCTCAAGGAAGATGTTTCACTTCTCATCCAAGAAACTTCACCAATGAAGCTTCTTGGATACTAAATGTCTTCCTCAAGAAAAAAAACAGTCTGGTTGCCTTTGGAATAAGCATCTTCAAGACTAGATAGGAGCTAAAGGGGCCTTCTGGGCTGGAGAATTCTCAACTACCAATCAAAAGTTCTAAGCAATGGCTAGACTAGACTTGATATATAGCCGTATGTAAATATTTTTTTCAAATATTCGGCCTGCTCTTTTGTGAGCTCTTCTCTCCTTGAAAAAAATGGATGCAGGTGGTGAGACCTAATTAAGCAAAAGCAGTTGCCGGAGGTCAGGGCAATCCCCCTGCGATAATGCAGAACAGCAACATTTAATAAAAGCTTAACCACCATATTGCCTTCCAGAACCTGGACATGAATCCGACTGAAATATTCACTGTTCAGATATTTCAGGGCTGTTTTTCACTGTGGCTCACAAATGCATTGCTTTATGGTAAAAGGGGTTCATCATTTATGGTCCTGACATCTACACCTGTTGAGTTATCCGATGACACTGGGAAAAACGGTCACATTAATGTACGAATTGGTGCATGCACAGCTATTGTCTTCTGTCATTTGCATTTCCCCCCTCCCCCGTTGCTCTTTATGACTTCTGTACATGTGCTCATAGATAACATATTATTATGGGTGATAATCAAAAAAGAAATTGTTGTTTGATTTTTCAAACAAGGCTGTTCTGTTTCAGGAGCGTCTTCCTGAAGCCTCATGTGTGCCTTTTTGTGCATTGCGCTACTTCTCTTGCTGCAACTGCATTTTGGCAATTGTGACATAATCAAATGAGTAATTGCATCAAGGTTCACTCTGTGTAGGGTTTTGCTGGTACATGCATGCATTTTAGTAAAATTGCACAACCAGAATCTTGCATACAATCATCACAGGATTGCTTTCACATGTGGGAGGACAGTGTATCAATGTGCCTGCAGATACCCATATGGTAGAAAAGCTTACCCTGACCTCTGAGAATATGCTGAAACATCATCATTTCATCATCATCATTGTCTATCCACTGTAGGATGAAGGCCTGTTTCGCATGTTTCCAACCCATACAGTCCTGAGTTTTCTTTTGCCAATTGGGCCCTTTTTTTTTTTTTAATTACATTTATATGCCCTTCTCCGAAGACTCAGGGCTTACAGTTTTGGGATACAACCCAGTGTGCTCAGCAATAGCCTTCATTCCATTGTATATGCCTGCTTATTACTAAGCGGCATTTTTACAAGGTCAGCTAATTGCCCCCAACAATCTTGGGTCCTCAATTTACCTACCCCGAGAGGATGGAAGGCTGAGTCAACCTTGAGCCTGGTGGGATTCGAGCCTACAGTAATTGTAGACAACTGGATCTTAAGAGCAGGCATTTAACAGCCTGAGCCACCAAGGCTCATTTTGATGTACTTGCTGATGTTATTGATCCATCTTGTTTTAGGTCTCTTTTGTGGATGCTTTTTATCAAGTGAGATCCATTTTATGACTGCCTTGGTCCACCTACCATCAGTTCTTCTTGCTATGTGACCAGCCTATTTCCATTTCCTTTCTTTTATTCCCCTTATGATATCCTATAATTTTGTTTCCTCTCTAATCCATGTGCAGGTCTTTCTGTCTTGTCTTGTGATGCCGAGCATGTATCTTTCCATGGCTCTTTGCGCCACTCGTAGCTTTGTGAGGTTAGTGTCCATGTTTCACCGGCATATGTTAGAGCCGGTAGCACACTCTGACTGAAAACTTTTCTCTTCAGGCATAGGGGGAGGTTGTTCCTGAGCTGAAACTTACGGACGTTAAATGTGCCGTATTTTTTGGACTATAAGACGCTCCAGACTATAAGACGCACCTAGCTTTTGGGGAGGAAAACAAGAAAAAAAATCTGTCTCTGCCTCCCAGCATCCATCCAGTATTCATCTGGCTTGTTTGCCGGGCCCGTTCGCCATCTCTGCAGCCCATTCTAAAACAGCTGATTGGTGCCACACCAATCCTCTCCCCACACCGCAATATTCACTGTATAAGACCCACTGACATTTCCACTCACTTTTTTTGCTGTGGGGGAAAGTGCATCTTATACTCTGAAAAATGCGGTATTTCAATGCATAAAACGAAATAGGTATATTGCATTACAAAGGCAACCAACTGCGCTTGAATACGGTTATCAAAAATATTACTAGTTTTTTGGCTATTTAGGAACAAAAGAACTTTTGAGGTGGAAACTGGGTTAACCATCATCGATTACAGGTAGTCCTCAAATTACGACCTCAGTTGAGCCCAAAATTTCTGTTGCTAAGTGAGACATTGGTTAAGTGAACTTTGCCCCGTTTTACAATTATTTTCTTAACACGGGCTACCAAAGGTTGTTAATTGAATCACGGCAGTTGTTAAGTTAGTAGCATGGTGGTTTATGTGAATCTGGCTTCCCAATTGATTTTGCTTGTCAGAAGGTCGCAAAAGGGGATTGTGTGACACTTGGATAAAAGCAACCGTCATAAATATGAGTCAGTTGCAAAGCATCTAAATTTTTATCACGTGACCATGGGGATGCTGCAAGGATCTTAAGCCATTTTTTTTCAGTGCCATTGTAATTTCAAATGGTCAGTAAACAAACTGTTGTAACTTGAGGACTGGTTGTATACACTTTTGGAGAAAAAGATACTTCGCACAACTTATTTATTTTGGTTTTGCTTTTTTAGCGTATAATAATTTGTAGGTGCCTTGCTGTAATGGTAGAAGACACCAAGTTAGAAACAGGGGACGGTGTGTTCTAGTTCTACCATAGGCATGAAGCCATCTGGATGGATTCAGGCTTGTCATTCTTTCTCAGCCCTAGGAAAAAGAAGGCAAGGGCAAACAAGTTTTGAAAAAATTAGCTAAGAAAACTGCAGGGACTTGTCCAGGTAACCGCCAAAAGTCAAGATGAACTTGAAGGCACATCACACAAAATAACATTAGGTTGGAAGAATGGGAAAAGACAGGTATTATATTAATATCAAAAGTAAGGGAACAGATGTGCTTATTTTAATCGGTGCACAAAATTCCTCCTTCACCTCTCATCACCATAACTCCCTCCAACAGTAAATATATATTTTTTAGATATTCAAATTAGTGCTGATCCTAAATGGTTATTATAGGGAGCTAGTAAAATTCCAGAGCTGGAGAAAGAGATAGAAACTAGAAACAGAAGGAAATCTCAGAAGTGATCAACCGACAACCTTACTAAGGTAATTTATATAGCATCTATTAGAATCTCTGCTTAAAACTTCTGACGGACAGCCAACCGCTTTTTTACGTGAATTTTTTCCATTGTGTTTGCGTCCATCAGCTTTCCTTAGATTTATTCCAATTTTTTTCCTATTGCAATTTGAGCGTAGTTCTTTGCACTGATAATGTATGCCCCCTCTAGGAAAAATAATCTGCATTGTGATGGGAGTATCCCGATACTCCCATGTTACACTCCTCCTGCGCAACTTGCATTGGCTGCCGGTTGCCCTCCGAGTGAGATTCAAGGTGTTAGTGACAACATACAAAGTCTTACATGGCTTGGGTCCGGGATACTTGTAGGAGCGTCTCCTGCCAGCGTCGACTTCCAATCGCCCTGTACGCCCTGTATGCAGGGCCTCCTTGGGGTGCCGTCGGCCAGACAATGTCGGCTGGCGGGACCCAGGGGTAGGGCCTTCTCTGTGGGAGTGCCCACCCTGTGGAATCAACTCCCCTTGGAGCTCCGGCTGGCCACTGACCTCCGTTCCTTTCGCCGCGACCTAAAGACCTGGTTGTTTCAACAATCCGGCCTGGACCGAAGGGTAATGTGGTGGGGTTTTATTGTTAATTTAAATTCAATGGGGTTTTTATTTTTATTGGACTTAGCTATTTTGGTTTTAATCTATTGTAATTTATTGTATTTCTACTTTTACTGTAAGCTGCCCTGGGTCCTGAGGGAGAGAGGGTGGCATATAAGTCAAATTAATAATAATAATAATAATAATAATAATAATAATAATAATAATAATAATAATAATAAACAACTTCCTAATTTTCGCTAGACTTTTGAGTTCTGATTTTGGTTTATTTCAGAAATGAAAACGAAGCATAGGAATCCTCGCATGTTTTTTCTTTTGTTCGAATTTTCGCATTCTGTGCAGTGTGTTGTACATCAGTGTTTTTCAACCTTGGAATTAAGATGTGTTGTCTTCAATTTCCAGAACTCTCCAGGCCACACCAGCTGAGGTATTCTGGGTGTTGAAATCCACACATCTAAAAGTTGCCAAAGTTGAAAATGTTGTACATGTATATTTTGCCTTCGCTTTCAGTTCCTTTGTAATTTTCTCTTCCTGTAATTAATGTTGCGGTTCTAAGATACGAAAAGAACAAAAAGTAGTCTTGATATGACTGTGTATTCAATCAGATAATCATTTTTAAATAGTATTTTTTACCTGTATTTGGGGTTCCATTTTTAGATTAGCAAACTGCAGTACAAAAAGCATTTTGACTGTGCTTCTATTTGCATCAAAGAACCACTGCAACAAAATCAATGTGTATAGAAGTATAACATGATGATTTCTTTAGACAGAGAAGTAATGAACTTGTAGGACTTCGCATGTCAGGAGTTCTGTGCAGGTATTCTTGTGAGAAAGGATTAAGGTGGAATAGAAGCAAGTAATAAGTAAAACAATAATAGAAAGAAACCAGGAAAATAAGTCTAATCTTTACTGCAGAGGTGTGGTTGGGACTGATGGCACAGCTGTTAAAAAATCCTAAAATAGGGTGTGTGCTTTTTATCCCACATATATATTGGAGGCTACTTCACAATTTTGTGGCTCCTGCCTTACTCAACTTTCTGTTTTCTTTGATCAAACACCACCAACCAGCTGCTGTGAATTATCTTTTTTACCAACATGGACTCACCTCTCTTATTTTTGGAAAACCATGTTGGAACTTCAGCCTTTATCTTGCACTCTTTTTTAAATTATGGAAACTCTGCTTCCAGAGCCAACCTTCAGAGTATTCATTTCCAAGTACAGGTACTTACAACAATTCATTTAGTGACCCTTCGAAGTTACAATGGCACTGAAAAAAAAGTGACTTATGACTCTTTTTCCCACTTACAACTGTTGCAGCGTCTCCAAGATCATGTGATCAAAATTTCAATGATTGGCAACTGGTTCATATTTATGATGGTTGTAGTGTCCAGGGGTCATGTGATCCCTTTTAATAAAAGTCTCACTTAGTAGTAGTAATTTGGGGGCTCATTTGTGGTTGTAAGTCGAGGACTACCTATAGAAGGTCTGGATTCTAAGTCCACTTTTCTATCTACCTTGGGGTGATGGTTTTGAAACTCGGTCAGTTTTGCTGTGCAGAAGACATGGCTATTAACCCCAGGAGTTTATAGATGTTAGCTGAATAGAGCAGTGTTTTTCAACCTTGACACCTTGAAGAGGTGGGCACTTCAACTCCCAGAATTCCCCAGCCAGCTTACTTCTTCTTCTTCAAGATGTCAAGGTTGAGAAATATTAAAACACAGCATTGGTTTTGAATTGAGTGGGAGTTGAACTGCTTTCAAGGGGTGTTAAATCTACTGTTACTGAGTCAGTATCTATTTCCTATCTGTGTATTGAAACCTGCCTCAATATCAAAGCTCTGTGTGAACCAGTTCTTAGACATTTTCTTTTTCTTTTTAAAAATATTTTTATTGTACATTTTTCATTATTATATGTCACATTTCCAGTTTTCTAACGGCAGTGTACTAGCTACATCTAGTCCTTTTTAAATATACATCATAGTATACACGCTGGTTATAACCATTATTCTCATAGTCATATAGTGTGGTCTCTTTTAAATACATAGTATTGTACGTCGTCATTATAACTATTGTTTTCATAGTTGTACCATAACACTCTATTACATTTACGTTTTAAACTATATTCACATACAGTCCAATAGTGATATTGCTTACATTGTGTATTCTTACATATTTCTTTTTTTCTTTTTAATTTTAAAAAGCTTTTATTTAAATTAAAATATTAAAATACAAATATATCTATAAAAAGAAAATAAGTTGGTACAATTCACCATCGTTCTCTTACAGTACAAAAACATCTTGGCTATATTCATACATTCCAAATGTTCATCCATTTCAACAGATTCTCATTAATCATATACAGGGGTGGGATTCAACTGGTGTTACTACCGGTTTGGTGATTACATTCTGTCTAAGTAAAACTTCCAGGGTTAATATAAATAAAAGGGGGATAGTGGACACCCTTGTTTTGTACCCTTGTTTATGTTAAATTTTTCTGTTATTTCTCCATTTACAGTCACTTTCGCCATTTGATTGAATATATTGCTTGGATCATCTTCACAAAATTTTCACCGAAGTTCATGCTTTTCAGTTGTAATATCCTAAATTGCCAGTTCATGTTATCAAAGGGTTTTTGTGCACCCAAAAAGATAAATGCTAACTCTTTTTTTTGGAGCGGGCTTCGTAGTTTCTCCAGATGAGCTATTCAGAGCATCCATTGATTGGGATGATGCTTTGTTGCTCGTCTGATAGGCTGGGCTTTAATTGAGAGGACGCTCTTCCTCCTCCCCGGGACTCCGCCCTATAGCGTCCCCAGTTTTTGCTCAGCTTTCGTGGATATAGGCAGCTTAATTTCTTTCCCTTGGCCGGAATAGCAAAGGCTTCAAAAAGAGACAACAAAAAGGTTTGCTTTTAAACTCTAAACAAATCCTTTAAGGCTCTTAGTTTCAATGAGCCAGGCAGCTCCCTACGTGTTCATAATAATCTTCATGTTATTTTTCAATTGTCTTATAGGTAAAAAACCATTTTGGTCGAGATGTATGAATTCATTTAAAAATCTTTTTAGTCTTTCTGAGATTATAGAGGCAAATATTTTATAATCTACGTTTAGTAATATTGGTCTGTAGTTTTTTTTTATCTGTTGAGGATCTGTGTCTTCCTTTGGGATTAGTGTAATGTATGCCTCTGTCCAAGTTTTGGGGAGTTTGGCCTTTGATAATTCTTCATTGTAAACCTCCCACAGTACCCCTCCTAGTGTCTCTTGTAGGCTTTTGTAAAGTTCTACAGGAAGTCAGTCTGGTCCAGATGTTTTATTATTATTTTGTCTTTTAATTGCTCCGGTTATTTCCATTGTCATTATTGTTTCATTTAACAATTCTTAGACATTTTCAAATTTCAAATCACTATCCTGGTTTGTGAAGAGTTTCACAAATCTCTGCTTAAGGACAGTGGATGCTATTGCATTGAGATAATAATATGGAGTTTCATGTTTTTATTCTACTTTCATAACATTCATGTTTTACTTTGCCCTTGACCTGAAGCAATAAATACAGGCGTGAAATAGCAATAATTTTAAAACTGATTTAAAACAATTTAGTTGCAGTAGTACAGGTTGTCCTTGACTTACGACCACAATTGAGCACAAAATTTCACTGCTAAGTGAGACATTTGTGAAGTGAGTTTTGCCCCATTTTACAACCTTTCTTGCCACAGTTCTTGGGACACTGCAACCATCATAACTATGAGTCGGTTGTCAAGTATCTTAATCTTGATCATGTTGACCGTGGGGATGCTGCAATGGTCGTAAATGTGAAAAATGGTCTTAAGTCACTTTTTCCACTGCCGTTGTAACTTTGAACGGTCACTAAACGAACTGTTGTAAGTCAAGGACTACCTGTATGTTTTAAACCTGTATTGCCAAACTTCTGCCTTTTCTGTATAATTCATCAAAGGACGATCGTTTAGTCTCTCTTTGCAAATTGTAAGAAAAGACAAGGAGGGAAACAAAGGGCCAGGAGACCAATGTCAATCACAAGTACGCTTGGATGGTTTTAGACTCTGGACTTTTAATGGTCTTTCCATCTCCCACGTTTCCTTCCTCAAAGTTTTTAAATCAGCTTTTTTGAGCCATGAATTCTCCAGCTGCAGTCGAGTTACAATTTCCAGCATTCACACAGCCAATATATCTTTGTAGGTGTGAACTGGGTGCAGACCAGGGAAGAGGGCTACAAACTTCGATGTGCTTTATTTTCATTTTGCTGAAAGTTAGTAAGCCATATCTACTGCATATATCGGTGATGGCGAACCTATGGCATGTGTGCTGGAAGTGGCATGCAGAGCCATTTCTGCCGGCACGCCAGCCTAATTGTCAGGTATCTGCCACACATGCACGGCGGGGTGGATGCGTGCATGAGATGCGCGTGCATGCACAGAGGCATGCAGTGTGCATGGGGGTGTCACACACGCATGTGGATGGGTGGGGGGTGTCGTCCACTCGTCTTAAGATCGCCAAGGTTGGGAAACACGGCCTTACACAGGACTGCATTTTTAATGTGAAATATCACCAGTCATTCCCTACGTATACAACTGTTTATACTGGAAGAGCTGGCATAGCTTTGCTGTTAATGATGATCAGAAAGATGGCAGTTACACACTTCACTTCTACCATGGACTTGCAAAGCGGTTTTGAACACGCTTCCCTCCTGCAGCTGCGTCTTGGTAATATGAAGAAAACGAGCGTGATTTATTCTCAAATGTGATGAAGCAGCTAGTAAGCTAGTAAGTAAGTGCATGAAAGATCCAGATGAATATTAAGCAATTTTGCTTAACTATATTATTGCTTCACTTTGGATGCTGCCCTTTTACAAACTAGGATTTTTTTTGACGAAGGCCAGCTGGGATTGTTTTGGCCGCCTAGATTTTGCTCCTGTTTCTAGATTATCTGGAATCTGGACTTTGGTACATTTTTTTATTTTCTTTTATTTTTTTTTTCTTTCTTTTTTTGCTTTTTGCAGTGGTATATTATCAATTTACAGTTGGCCAGGATCACAGAAAGCAAGGACATTCATCACGCTGAAGCTGGGGAAAGCTTTAAAGTGGGGAAGGGAGGGGGCTGCTCACAAAGCTAGGGTGGGTGTGTACAGTCATGGAAGGTTGAAATCCAATCAGGGATTATCTGAGACCAAACACAGATGTACACTGGGGCTAATGAATTACTCCCAGCAGGACCTCACCTGGCTTGACCTCTTCTAGCCTTACATGGTGCTTGTGTCCTCTTCTGACCTTGCTGTGGAAATTGCAGCTTTTTGTACCTGGGGGGGCGGGGTGGAGGTTTCTTCTTTTAGAACATAGAATAATATGGGGTTGGAAGGGACCCTGGAGTTCACCTAGTCCAACCCCCTGCTCAAATAGCAATAGCAGTAGCTCTTAGATGTATATATAGCTTTACGGTGCTTTACAGCCCTCTCTAAGCGGTTTACTGAATCAGTATATAACCGTGATAGCAAACCTATGGCACGCGTACCACAGGTGGCACGCAGAGCCATTTGCGCTGGCACACGAGCTGCAGGCAAACTTACCTCACTGTGCATGTGTGCGCCTCACAGCTGATTTTCGGCCAGTTTGAGGCCTTTTTCGGTCTTCCAAAGGCTTGAGGAAGGCTTCTGCAGGCTTCTGCAAACTTTGTAGGCCGAAATCTAGCCCCGTTTCATCACTTCCAGTATTTTCAGAAAAACAGGAAGTGATGAAACGGGGCTAGATTTTGGCCTACAAAGCTTGTAGAAGCCGGCAGAAGCTTTCCTCAAGCCTTTGGGAGACCGAAAAAGGCCTCAAACCAGCCAAAAATCAGCTGTGAGGTGCAGTGCAGGTAAGGGGGGGTGAGTGGGTGGGGAGAATGCATGAGCATGCGTAGGTGACGTGGGGGGGCGCGCATTGCCTTCTGGGTGCTGGCACGTGAGCGTGCAAGTGCATGCACAATTTTTGGCACAGGAGCCCAAAAAAGGTTAGCCACCACTGGTATATAATATATAACAGTATATTAAACAGTATATTATACTATTATACTGTTATATCAGTATAACAATCTGGGTCCTCATTTTACTGACTTCAGAAGGATGGAAGGTTGAATCAGTCTTGAGCCAGTGAGAATTGAACTGCCAAACAGCTGGCAGTCAGCAGTCAGCAGAATTTGCTTGCAAATACAACAGGTAGTCCACGACCTACGACCACAACTGAGCCCAAAATTTCTGTGGTTAAGTGACATATGTTAAGTGAGTTTTGCTCCATTTTATAACTTTTCTTGTCTTTCCTAGTCAATTATTGCAATTGGTAAGTTAGTAACCCGGTTGTTAAGAGAATCTGACTTCCCCTTTGACTTTGCTTGTCAGAAGGTTGTAAAATGTGATCACATGACCTCGGGACACTGCAACAATAATAGGTATAAACCAGTTGCCAAGCACCTGAATTTTGATCACACAATCATTGGGATGTGGCAACAGTTGTAACTGTGAAAAATGGTCATAAGTCAACTTTTTCAGTGCCGTTGTAATTTTGGTCACTAAATGAAGATTACCTGTACATTCTAAACATTTCTCTATACTGTGGTGGTGCAGTGGTCTCTAATAGCAGACCCTGTTCCTTTCCAACACTGACCAGAGAATTTAATAGCCTGAATGAAGGGTAGGAAAGATTGCAAAGAAATGAAAAAGGTGGGATTAGCAGAGGTGGCATTCAGCAGGTTCTGACCAGTTCTGGAGAACCAGTAGCGGAAGTTTTGAGTAGTTCAGAGAACTGGCCAATACCACCTCTGACTGGCCCCGCCTCCATCTATTCTCTGCCTCCCATTGAGTCCCAGCTGATTGGCTGGGTCTTCTTTGGTTGCCCTGCACAGGAGAATGGAGCTAGAAAGCAGGTTAGTGGGTGGGAAGGGAATGGGGATTTTACAGTATCCTTCCCCTGCCACGCCCACGAAACCATGCCTACCAAACCATACCCACAGAACCAGTAGTAAAAAATTTTGAATCCCACCACTGGGACAACAGTTTTCAAAATTAATTGGATACTCCTTGTTCTGAGGGAGACATGTTAGAATATTTTTGGGAGCTGCTGCTGAAAAAACCAGGAGTTGTATAGCACCTTTTTGAGCTAACAAATTTTATTAAAAGGTGTATGCTTTCAAGAAGCATATATAGCTCATGTGCATTTCGGAACTGAGCCTCTCTCCCCAGCTTAACCATTCGGAATCCATACAATGTTTTTATGAGATTCCTTCTTGGCAATGTATCTGAAATACGATCATTATTTTAAATTCAAAGAAAGCCTATGTTACCGAGTAAAATTAAATCTATTTTAGCAGCAACAGACATGCCCAAACCGGGAATTTGTGCTGATTAAACAGGATGGTTTGATTATCCAATGTAACCTCAAGAAGAGAAACAGACTTAAATGGTGACAGAAGAGGGAGGTGATTTCTGTTTGTTCTCCTATTTGCAAAATGGATCTAGTTCTAGTTCATATGGAGCCATCCAAATTGGTGCAGTGGGGGTTCTGCATTTTCTCCATGGTTAACTACCAAATGTTTCCTAACTGTGGGATTTGGTTTTTTTTATTTTTGCCCCCAATAAATCTGCAACAAAAATATTCTTGAAAAAAAAAAAGAAGCTAACTATGGTAGCTCAAAGTGAAAGGGCCAAAGCCTGTTTGGATGACACATTGATGATTTTATGGATACTTCCATGCAGCTTAGTTGATGATAATGCAGAAGTAGCAATTAACACGTTGATCATTTAAAAAAAAAATTCCAGCCTGGTCTACAGCACTGATATAATCTCCTATCCAAGTTGTAATCGCTCTGACCTTGCTTAGCTTTTTGAGATAGCCAAAGATGAATAGATGCTACCTGTTTGGGAGTCATTTCTATCTTTTGGTTCTCTGAAAAGTGGAGAATTCAAGCTGCCAGTGCATACTATACATTGAGCCATAATCAGCCAAACCATTGGCTTAGTACATGTGAGCGCAATCAAATCTTTTCCTTTTTCGAGCTTCTATCAGTTATTTTTCACAGGCCCTTGTTCTACACTCACAGTGTGTAATATCTTGCAAACCATGTTTTTAATTGTGCCCTTTTATTTTGGCATTGTGAACTGCCCAGAAATTGCTTTCAGGCAGCCGTATATAGCTATGGAAAGTAAATAAATAATGGGCATTGATAAAACATTCAGCAGAAAAACACATTGATGCAATCATTGGTCTGAATGCATCAAGATTATTTTTGGTAGCATTTTTAGAGAGGTAACTGAGCAAAAATAACAAAATGTCTTGTGCCATCTTGGTTAATGTATTGGGAGTAGTTTGTGAAAGCTGATACCATAATACATGTTGGACTTTGGGGTGCTGTGAAATCCTTCATTTTGTCCATAGGTTGCTTACCTGCACAAATAGAGTAGAATAGAATTTTTTATTGGCCAAGTGTGGTTGGACACACAAGGAATTTGTCTTGGTGCAAATATTCTCAGTATACATAAAAGAAAAGATACATTCATCAAGAACCACAAGGTACAACACTTAATGATAGTCATAGGGTACAATAAGCAATCAAATCATACTAGGAAACAGACAATATAAATCATAAGGATACAAGCGACAAAATTACAGTCATACAGTCACAAGTGGGAGGGGATGGGTGATAAGGAGTTGTGCTGTCCAGCCAGTTTAGAGTTAATGGGATTTTGGGATAGGTAGTTAGGAATTGAGAACTGTCCCCTTAAGGGAATGCATCATGGTAAATGTTGTTAAGGTATCCTGGGAAATGTAGTCCATGTCATGTGGTCACATCTGTAATCCTGATTGGTCACTAAATTGACCCTTGTTGGGTTGGGGGAGGGTCCCTCACTCTAGCCTGAATCCTATACCATGCAGTCACTACAATTATCATCATGGTTATCATCATAGGGATGAGAGTTTAATATCTTTCTACACCACAATTCAGAAATGCAAAGGATTGGACATTAAGAAGAATTTCATCATAACTGTGAGTTGACAGGATGCCTGATGAACCAATAAAAAAGACTTTGTATAGATGCTTTGTGGAGTTGCTCTGTCTGCTTTATACCCATCCAGAGCGTAATAAGCAGAACAGGAGTGATGAGAAGATTAAAAGTAATAGTAGTGCAGACTTTGTAATAGTTGAACAGTGTTGAGGGAATTATTTATTTAGCAGAGTGATGGCGTTCAGGAAAAAACTGTTCTTGTGTCTAGTTGTTCTGGTGTGCAGTGCTCTATAGCGTTGTTTTGAGGGAAGGAGTTGAAACAGTTTATGTCTGGGATGTGAGGGGTTTGTAAATATTTTCACAGCCCTCTTTTTAACTGGTGCAATATACAGGTCCTCAATTGAAGGCAGGTTGGTAGTAATTGTTTTTTCTGCAGTCCTAATTATCGTCTGAAGTCTGTGTCTGTCCTGTTGGGTTGCAGAACCAAACCAGACAGTTATAGAGGTGCAAATGATGAAGGACCCCATTTGGCAATCGGCATATGAAAAGAACTTTAATGCATCTCCTTAGAAGAATATGTCAAGAGTTCTTGTTGTGTTTATTGATATGCATTTACTATATAGGTGGTCTTGACTTATGACCACAATTGGGGCCAGAATTCTGTTGTAAAGCAAGGCAGTTGTTAAGTGAATCATGCCTGATTTTCTTGCCACGCTTGTTAAGCAAATCACTGCAGTTGTTAAGTGAATCATGCAAATTAAGCAAATCCAGCTTCCCCCATTGACTTTGCCTGTTGGAAGTCTGTTTGGAAGGTTACAAATAACAATCACATAACCCCAGAACTCTACAACTGTCCTAAATATAAGTGCCTGAATTTTGACCGTGAAACCATGGAGACGCTATGATGGTTGTTAAGTGGGAGGATTGGTCATAATTAACATCTTTCAGTGCTAGTTTATTTATTTATTTATTTATTTATTTATTTATTTATTTATTTGATTTATATCCCACCTCACTTCCCCCAAAGCGGAACTCGAGGCGGCGTACAAAAGGATAAAACAATTTCTATACAATATAAAAACAAGAAACTCATTCATACCAATCCAAAACATACATGGGGGAAAAGCAAAATCTCAAGATCTCAATACCATGCCCTCCAACAAAGCCAGGTCTTAACGGCTTTGTGGAAGGCAAGTAGATTTGGGATGGTTCTAATCTCCGTGGGGAGCATATTCCAGAGGGATGGCGCTGCTACAGAGAAGGCCCTAGCCTGTGGACCCGCCAGCCGACATTGCCTGGCCAACGGAATCCGGAGCAAGCCCTCCTTGTGAGATCTAACTGGGAGCTGGGAGGCATAAGGTCGCAGAAGGTGGTCTCGCAGGTATCCCGCTCCTAAGCCATGAAGGGCTTTAAAGTTGTCACTAGCACCTTGAATTGCACCCAGAAGACCACTGGTAACCAGTGCAGCTCGTGGAGGATAGATGTTATATGGGCACATCTAGGTGCACCCATAATCACTCACGCGCATTTTGCACCAGCTGAAGTCTCCAAGTGCTCTTCAAGGGCAGCCCCATGTAGAGCGCATTGCAGTAGTCCAATCGAGAGGTGATAAGGGCATGAGCAACCATGTGAAGAGCCCCACGGTCCAGGAAGGGTCACAACTGGCGTAACAGGCGAACCTGTGCAAAGGTCCCTCTGGTCACAGCCGTAAGATGGTGGTCAAATTGTAGCTGTGGATCCAGAAGGACTCCCAAGTTGTGAACTCGTTCTGAGGGGAGCAATTTCTCTCCCCACAGTACTAAAGTTGGATAATCAACTGAACCCTGAGGGGCAAAACCCATAGCCACTCGGTCTTGTCAGGGTTGAGTCTGAGCCGATTAGCCCCCATCCAGATCCTCACATCCTCCAGGCACCGGGACATCACCTCAACGGCCTCACTTGATTGACCAGGGACAGAGATGTACAACTGGGTATCATCAGCGTACTGGTGATACCCAACCCCATGTCGACGGATGATCTCACCCAGCGGTTTCATGTAGATATTAAAGAGGAGGGGGGAGAGGATGGAGCCCTGAGGAACCCCGCATGGCAGGGCCCTAGGGCTCGATCTCTGCCCCCCCACCAATACCGACTGAGTCCGGTCAGACAGGTAGGAGGAGAACCACTGTAAAACAGTGCCCCCCACTCCCAACCCCCTGAGCCGGCTCAGAAGGATACCATGATCGATGGTATCAAGAAGCACCAGAATGGAGGAAGACCACCCCATCCCAGGCCCACCAGAGATCATCCACTAGTGCGATCAAGGCCGTCTCCGTGCTGTACCCGGGCCTGAACCCAGACTGCAGAGGATCCAGATAATCTGCTTCATTCAAGGCCCAAAGGAGCTGGAGCGCCACCATCTTCTCAACAACCTTCCCCAAAAAGGGAAGGTTGGTGACGGGACGAAAGTTATTTAACACAGCTGGGTCCAGGGAAGGCTTCTTGAGGAGGTGCCTAACCACAGCTTCTTTCAAGGCGTGCGGAACATACGCCTCACCCAAAGAAGCGTTTATAATCTCCTGGAGCCAGCTACATGTTGTCTCCCGGCCTGCCGAAACAAGCCAGGAGGGACAAGGGTCCAATAAACAGGTGGTGGCATTCACTGCTCCCAGGGCCTTGTCCACATCCTCAGGGCCAACAGGAACAAACTCATCCCAGATAACCGGACTAAGACCTGCCCCTACCATCTCAGTGGACTCTGCCCAGCCAGAGTCCAAGTCCGACCGGATCCGAGTGACTTTATCTGCCAAAAACTGAACAAATTCCTCGGCCCTGCCCTGCAGGGGTTCCTCCGCCTCCTCAGATCTTAAGAGGAAGCGTGTCACCCTAAACAGGGCGGCCGGGCGACAGTCTGCAGACGCGATAAGACTGGCCCAATATAAACGTTGTGCCACCCTCATCGCCACTAGATAGGCATCAATATGACGTCCTAACAGTGTCCGGTCAGATTCAGCCCGACTTTTCTTCCGCATAGGCGCAACCCGATCTATGGTCCCAGTGGCCACACTATTCCAGGCTTCCACCAGGGCCTCAGTTGAGCTGTGGGCGAGGGAAGCCGGAAAATCCCCAAGCTCCCTCTGAAACCCAATTGGGTCCATTAGGCGCCTGGGGCGGAACCACCTAGTCAGTCCCGCCTCCCTGCGGCATGGAGTGGTCATCAGGAAGTCCAATCTTACGAGGGAATGATCTGACCATGACAGGGGCTCGATGACTATTTCCCCCAATTTCAGATCACGGCACCATTGTTCCGAGATAAAAACCAGATCGAGCGTGTCCCCCCCCCCAATGAGTCGGACCTTGAACTACTTGGGTGAGGCCCATGGTTGTCATGGAGACCATGAACTCCTGGGCCACACCCAAGGGTTCGCCAAGGGATGGCAAATTGAAATCCCCGAGCACCACCAGCCTGGGGAATTCAACCGCCAACCCGGCTACTACCTCGAGCAGCCCAGGCAGGTCCGTTGCAACGCAGCTGGGAGGCAGGTACATTAGCAACAGGCCCACCTGAACCCCTAGGTCCAGCTTCAAAAGGAGGGACTCACACCCGTGTATCTCCAGAACAGGGCCTTCCCGTGGACATAATTCCTGACGAGCAATTACAGCCACTCCACCGCCCCTGCCCTGGGGTCGTGGCTGGTGCACCACTTGAAACCCGGAGGGGCACATCTCAATGAGGGAACCCCTCCCCAACCAGGTCTCAGTGATGAACGCCAGGTCGGCCCTCTCCTCCAGGATTAAATCCTGGATTAGTGGAGCTCTCCTTACCACCGACCTGGCATTCAGAAGCAACAGCCTGAGCCCAGAGCCTGGTCTTCCCTGGCCAGTGGGACCCCGAGACGAGCACAAGGTGTCGGAACGGTACAGCCACCAACTAACACGATTCCTGATGATGGCTAACCCCACGGCTCCCGCCATATCTGCCTCTCCCAGTCACCACTGAAATCGGCCGTCCCTTAAGCTCCTCCGCGGTCACTGTCCATCCCACACTATCATCAACCACCGTCTCCTTAAAAGCTGTTGTAACTTTGAATGGTGACTAAAGGAACTGTTGCAAGTTGAGGATTACCTGTATTGTAAATCTGTTGGGAAACTTGTTTCTGGGCTGTATATAAACAAGAAAAAGACAGAAAAGTGATGGACCAATGAAATAGAGGCTGTGTCATAGCTCACATGTTTCAGATTGAGTGCACGTTTAATATAATACTAAGAGAAAGACAGGAAGAGAAGATAATAATGAAGAAAAATGTATCATCAGTATGGACAATGACAGGGAATACAGACTAGCATTGTTTTTCTCATATTAATTTGTGTGTGTGTATGTTTGTGTGAGTGGTGTGTACACACAAATCTACACGATTGTCACGTGAATAGAGATACATTAGACTTAGTGGAGCACTTAAAATTTCCCCTACTTTTTATTTGTGGGGAATAACAAATTCCTCCAAATTAGCCTCATATACAAACCAAAAGGGATTGAAAACATTATTATTCCACTGTTAAAATCCCAGACAGTAAGGAGAAGCTACTAAAAGATTTGAATGTTCTTGGTTAATCAATATTTCCCAAACTTGGCAACTGTATGATGTGTGGACTTCAGCTCCCAGAATTCAAGTCTGGAATTGAAGTCCATACATCTTAAAGTGACCATGTTTGAGAAACACTGGATTGTATACTTTCTTCTTTCGGCTTTGCCTTCTTAAAAGAGACTATTTTGAATTGCTCAACAACCATTGCCTACATTTGTGCACAACATACTCTACATCTGGGGACTCAGAATTATGTCGTCTGTTACAGGAATCATGAGATGAGTCTATCAGCTCTTTCCTGCCGTTGTGAATAACCGGAGATTACTGGAAATGAAAAATTCATGTTTCATTTAATTTATATAATCCAGCCCTTTTGCAAAATTCAATTTTGGTTAGTGTGGTTACATTAATATTTTAAAGTTGAAATAAGTCAGCAATGGAAAACAGCTGAGGGGCTGGTGGTTGTAACTCAGCTTCCCAAATTTTGGAAGGCAGAAGGAAACTTTCAAGTGGCAGGATTTTGGCCTCCAATTTTCGGTGACTTTCTTTTTTAGGATATTAAGGTTTGCAGTGGAAGTGGGAAGTCTCCTAGGTATTTCTATCCCCACCTTTAACTTTTGAAAAGCAAAACATGGTGCTCTGATTTGGCCACTTTGCAGCCCAAATTCAATGGGTCAATCTCAGGATCCTCAGGATCCAGTCCATGGCTCGGCATTTCTATTTAAAATGGTGTTTTCAAACTGGACAACTTATATAACGTGCGTGGACTTCAACCCCCCAGAATGCTCAAAGTGGCTAGGAGATTCCGGGAGTTGAAGTCAGCACATCTTAAAGTTGCCCAGTTTGGAAAACACTGATCCAGAGAGTGAAATTATTTTAATAAAACATTTCTTCTCCCCGAAACAAGGAAGCCTGGAGGGGAGGGAGGTTTTCTTACATTTGTATCTCTGGATGGATTCTTTTATTCATGCTAGCTCTATCACTGCCAGTTTGTGTGCAATTAATGTTGCACAACTTAAATAAGCGGTAGATTTTTCAGTGCGGAAAGCTGGGTCATGTTGACCTTTGATTGCTATCACCAGCTGCACGAGGAAGCCAGCCGTGCCAAGTAACTCTTTGCAGATGCCAAATTATTTTGGCACTGGGGTAGAGTAGTAATGCTGCCTGTTGGTGGAACATCTTCAAGAGTTCAAAAGGAGAACCAGATTTTAAGTAACAGCATCAAGAATGTCATCTTGACCCATTGCCATTGCTTTTTGATTTATCTGTCGACACAGAGAAACCTCAAATTAAAAAAAAAACCTGCTTATGCTCTGAATCCCTTGGCTTTAGAATCATTCTAAACAACCCAAGGGAGATATCACAGTAGCTTAATGGTAAGAATTATCTACATAGCTTCTGGAAGACAAGGGTGGGACCGGCCTACCTGATCTTCTGCAACTGAAGAAAGGGGGGTGTACCAGGCCTCTGGAGGGTTAACCAGTGGCCCAACCACACAGTGACACTAAAGCACACACAAATTTGTCAAATTTCAATCCCACCGGGTTAATGGGTCACAGATTTTGGTTGCATTTTGTAAGCCCATTTGAGGGGCCTTGGTTCAAAAATGTTTGCCTCACAATTCAGAGAATACCTGTCAATATCTACTTCAGCTTCAACCACAACTATGCATGAGCACACAATAGATACAAACTCAAGGTAAACCGCACCAAATTTGATTGCAGGAAATAGGACTTCAGCAACAGAGTGGTCAATGCCTGGAATACACTACCTGACTCTGTGATTTCTTCCCCAAACCCCCAAAACTTTAACCTTAGACTGTCTACTGTTGACCTCACCCCATTCCTAGGAGGTCTGTAAGGGGCATGCAACCAATGTGCCTACCGTCCCTATCCTAATGTCCCCTTTTATTTGTATCCATTTCATGTAATCATAATCATGTTCTAATTACATCTGTTATCTACATGCTTGACAAATAAAATGAATGAATGAATAAATAAATAAATAAAAGTTTTGTCCAGTTAAGGGTTACAGACACAAGAGTTTTTAGTAGTATATATACCCATTGGATTATCCTTTGAGAGGAAAGTAGTGCAGTCTGATATGATCAGAATGGACATTAATTTTTAGCTGGCCGTATTATTTTTTATCACCCCAATGTAGGAGATCATCTGTGATCATCTAAGAAGAATGTATATCATCAATAGAAAAATAATTGTAATGGCAAACAAATATTAGTCAATAATATTCTGACTTCTTGCTGTCTACCCTACTGATTTTTCTTGCGGGAAACTTGGCAGGAAGCATTGGAAATCACAATCATGTGATCGCAGGGATTCTTCAATGGCTACAACTTTGTCAATAAAACTGGTCTGAACATCAATTCCACAAGAGTCGTGGGTCCTGGATTTTTTTTTTACACGTTCTTTAAATTAGCTGATTTTAGGTAGTTTGATTCAAAAATTGTTGCAAAAAATAACGCACTGTTTGGGCTAACATGGTAGCACCTATCAGATAATCACAGATAATTACAATGAGAACTGTAGTAATATATAGATGCTGAAGCACGGCACAATTTCCCAACATTATCATACCATCTTGTATGCGTTGGAAGTTAATATCTGTCAGACTAAAGCCACTGTAATCACATGGTCTCTCACCATAATTTAAACAGAATGACCTAGTTGAAAATCATACTGGGAGCAACATAGAGCAATAGGCTTCCTGCTGTAGAAGTCCATCCTTCGCTATAGGGAGGGCAGGGCTGGGTGTGGTGCAGGAACACAAGAGAGCTCCGTAGCCTGTCCAAGTGCACACTTTTAATCTTGTGAATACACTTTTAAGTGTATGGCGTTGTTGTATCTGAGCAAAGCCCAGCATTTTAGCCAGGTAAAATTCTGAAGACAGGGCAACAGAGTTTTGTGGTCCCAGATTTGATTGTTGATAGCTCTTGATTCAGCTGGGAAAGGGCTCCAGATTGAAACCAGGTGCAGGGAGGTCAATCCAGATGCAGGGATGCCTCAACTTAAAACAGGGGCCCCCAAACTTAGCAATTTTAAGACTTGCGGACCTTAACTCCCAGAATTCCTCAGCCATGCTGGCTGAGGAATTCTGGGAGTTGAAATCCACAAGTCTTAAAGTTGCCAAGTTTGGAGATCTCTGACTTAAAACCACAATTGTGCCCAAAATTTCTATTGTTAAGCAAGAGGGTTGTTACAACTTCTCTTGCCCCCATTGTTAAATAAATCCCTGCAGTTGTTAAGTTAGTAACACAGTTGTTAAATGAATCTGGCTTCCCCATTGATTTTGCTTGTCAGAAGGTCACAAAAGGTGATCACATGATCCTGGGACACTGCAACTGTCATAAATACATGCTGGTTGAATTTGGATCACATGACCATGGGGATGTGGCAACAGTCATAAGTATGAAAAAAGGTCATAGGTCACTTTTGTTAGCACCATTGTAACTTTGAACAGTTACTAAATAAATGGATGTTAAGAGCCTTGGTTGCATAGTGGTTAGAGTGCTGTACTGCAGGCCACTTCTGCTGCCTGCCGGCTGCCTGCAATTTGGCAGTTCAAATCCCACCAGGCTCAAGGTTGAATCAGCCTTCCATCCTTCCGAGGTGGGTAAAATGAGAACCCAGGTTGTTGGCGGCAATTATGCTGACTCTGTAAACCGCTTAGAGAGGACTGTAAAGCACTATAAAGTGGTATATAAGTCTAAGTGCTATTGCTATTGCTAGTCAAGGACTACCTGTAAACAGCCCTGGGCTATGTAGATCAAAGGTTTGATTTTTTTAATGTGTGTCACATCCACTCAGTGCTCCACTGAGCAAGCCATGATTCCCTGTCTACCATTTTTGACATAGAGATGTGTTGTTGTATAGGGGTCTTTGTAACCTGTTTAACTTGTCTATCCAATCTCCTATGAATTCTTCACTCCATCCAGCAAGGACCCTTTCTGTGATAGACTTTAGTAAACAGCCCTTAGGAGACATCCCTGAGTGTAGTGTGGTGTGTTTGGAAGAGATGTTGCTCCTCCTCCTCCTCCTCCTCCTCCTCCTCCTCCTCCTCCTCCTCCTCCTCCTCCTCCTCCTCCTCCTCCCTATCTATCTATCTATCTATCTATCTATCTATCTATCACATTTATTTGCCACTTGTCTCACCTTCGGGCTACTGTAGGCAGCTTACAATAATAAAAAGGAAGAAAAATGAAAAAGTGTGTAAACAGTAAAATAACAGAACAATAAAATAAAGAATGAAATAGTTGTTGAGAGGATATGAAATGGGGTGCAAATAAATTTTATAAATAGATAACAGCAAAGGAACACAATGGTAATAAATACATCAATATGATAACCTAAAATTTGGACGGGTGGAGTGGAGAGCAGAAAGCACAGGGCAGGAAATAGAGTCTGTCATCAATCTAGCAGCCTTCTCCAATGTGGAATTCATGCTGACCCCATGAGGCTGCCTCTGTGTGTGTGTGTGTGTGTGTGTGTGTGTGTGCGCGTGTCCCTGTGCCCAGCATGAGGTGGTTCCCCTTCCTCTCATTGCTTTTCCCTGAAATCAGTTTTCTGGATAAGAGAGTCTCTGTTGTTTGTCTTTTCAGCTGCTTCTTACTCAGACCTTCCAGCTCGATTTGTTGCAGCCCATTTCATTTCCTTTCCCTTTTCCTGAAAGGAAACTCTTTAACTGTCCTCTCTCGCCGGGGTTGGAAGGCTCACTGGGGAAATCTCTGTTTCTTCAGTTGAAGCAAAGCACGTGGGACAACTGCCCAGAAGCTTGGCTGAAGCCAAAAGCTGGAGAATCCACCTCTTCCTGGGTTTCAACCTTGTGGAATTCAGAGCAGATGCTTACAGTGGCATTCCCCTTCCTTTAGATCAAGGATCTCCAACCTTGGCAAAGACTTGTGGACTTCAGCTTCCAGAATTCCTCAGCCAGCTGGCTGAGGAATTATGGGAGTTGAAGTCCATAAGTCTTAAAGTTGCCAAGGTTGGAGACCCCTGTTCTAGACCAGGGTGTCCCACCTTGGCAATTTTAGGACCTGGGGACCTCAACTTGCTGCCAATAACGATTTCCCGACGTCCCGTGCGCTCCCACCGACAGGGCCTTCTCCGGGTGCCGTCGACTAGGCAATATTGGCTGGCAGTCCCCAGGAGTAGGGCCTTCTTGGTGGGAGCACCCACGCTATGGAACCAGCTCCCCCTGGAGCTCCAGGTGGCCCCTGACCTCCGCTCCTTCTGCTGTGGCCTAAAAACATGGCTGTTCCAACTAGCCTACCTGGACTGATTGGGGGGCGGCGGTTAGCATAGCATTAATTGGAATGTTTATGAGAATAGTTTTTTTAATATTTGTATATTTGTATTACTGTTTTTACGTTGTAAGCCGCTCTGAGTCCTCAGGGAGATAGGGCGGCATATAAGTCTCATAAATAAAATAAATAAATAAATAAATAAATAAATAAACTTCCAGAATTTTCCAGCCAGCTGGGAATTCTGGGAGTTGAAGCCCACAGGTCTGAAAGCTGCCAAGGTGGGACACCCCTGTCTAGACCTGCTTATAGTTAGGTTTATTTATTTATTTTTTATTTATTAATTCGACTTATATGCCGCTCCCTCTCCGAAGACTCGGGCGGCTTACAATTAAAATACAACAGTAAATAAATTAATTAAAAAGATATTAAACATTTAAGCCGAATTAACGTTTAAAACCCCAATTAAATAGCCCCAACCCAGGAGAATCAGCACAACCCAGATTGTAGAAAGAGCCAAGTTTTCAAATCATGGCGGAAGGTGCAAAGATCGGGAGCCAAACGGAGCTCAAGCGGAAGAAGATTCCACAAAGTAGGAGCCGCCACAGAATAGGCCCTCTCCCAGGTCACCGCCAAGCGACATTGTGTCGCAGACGGCACCCGAGGAGACCCTGCCTGCGCCTACAGGGCGGTTGGCATTAAATGCTGGGAGAAGCCGTTCCCATAAATAACCTGGACCCATGCCCTGTTGGACTTTAAATGTTAATACCAAGACCTTGAATCTCACCCGAGGGCAACGAAGCCAATGCAGGCGCGGGAGGGTGTAACATGGGAGTATCGGGAAGCTCCCATCACAACCCACGTGGCCACATTCTGCACCAGCTGAAGCCTCCGAGTGGTACGCAAGGGCAGTCCAAGGTAGAGAGCATTGCAGTAGTCGAGGCGGGAAATAACGAGAACCTGAGTGACTGTGCACAGGGCATCCCGGTCCAGGAATGGGCGTAACTGGCGAACCAGCCGGATCTGGGCAAAGGCACCCCTGGCCACCCCAGGTTGAATTTTTGTTGGTAGGCCTGAATCTGGTGCATTGTGTTTCCTCTTAGGACAGAGATAACCTGGTGTCCAAGCACGGCTATCTTTGTTCCTGCAAATGGATTCCATGACCCATCGACTCCTCAGGGCATCATGGGTGACAGACAGTATCTCTGCTCAAACTGGAGAAATGGCTGGCAGGCAGTATCTGTTCAACTGTGGAGCCTCCTGAGGCAGATTTTTCTTAAAAGAAAATACAGCAATTTGTCCTCTGTGCTTATATGAAACACAGAGTTTTAATGTACTGAATTCCATGAAGGAAAGAAAGATAGTATGGAACATCGGGTGGTTTTTATGATAAGAAAAATATCAAAATATTTACTATTGTACAGTATACCTGCACACTAGACTTATAACCATTCATTTAGTGACCGTCCAAAGTTTAAAAAGGGATTTATTACTGGTCCTCATACTTATGACCATCACATCCTATCCGTGGTCATATGATCAAAATTTGGGAGCAACCGGCATGTATTTATGATGTTGCAATGTCCTGGGGCCATGTGATCATTATTTGTGACCTTTGCAGTTGATTTCCAACAAGCAAAGTCAATGGGGGGGGGTACTGAATTCGCTTAATGACCACTTGGTTCAATTAACAACTGCAGTGATTCACTTAATAACCATGCCAAAAAAGGTAAAATAACAGTGTGACTCACTTAACAACCAACTTGATAGGCAATGGAATTTCTGGTCCCAATTGTCATAAGTCAAGGACTAGTGTGGCTGCTGTTGCGGTTACTGTCATTCAATCACACAGGCATTCATCTAAAAAAACGCTCAAAAGATTTTAATCAAATTTAATTAAATGAGTTAATAAGACCAAGTGAGGACAGTATTCCCAGGAATGACCCCAAGGCTGCCTGGTGGTGAAAACTTCTAGAGAAACATCCTTGGGCATTGACACTGCCTTCTATAAATAGGTGGGTAGGCCTGGCTTCAACCCTGAAAGAGGCCGCGTATCTCTTTCAGTGCTCTGGAGCGATAGCAATAGCACTTAGACTTATATAGCGCTTCACAGTGCTTTACAGCCCTCTCCAAGCAGTTTACAGAGTCAGCCTATTGCCCCCAACAATCTGGCTCCTCATTTTACCCACCTTGGAAAGATGGAGGGCTGAGTCAACCTTGAGTCAGTTAGGATCGAACTCCTGGCAGTGGGCAGAGTTAGCCTGCAATATTACATTTTATCCACTTTACCTCCATGATCAAGTGGTTGAGCACCCAATGTCCGGTCATGTGATCATGGAGGGAGGGGTGACCATCAGAATCCACATCATAGATACTCCATAACAGAGGTGGGATGCAAATAGTTTTACTACCGGTTCTGTGGGCATGGCTAGGTGGGTGTGGCCATGTGACTGGGTGGGCAGGGATTCTTTTTTTTTGGTGCAGCCACACCCCCCATGCGCTCCAGGTTTTTTTGTCTCCTGGGGGGGCGTTTTTGCTCCCAGAAGGCTTCCCTGAGGCCCAGGAAGGCAAAAAACAGAGCGCGGGGGGGGGCATAGCATCCCTCTGTGCTGTTTTTTTGCCTCCTGGGCCTCTGGGGAGCCTCCTGGGTGAAGCAGTAAGTCAGCGAGGGAGATCCTGGCACAGCTGATCGTCGGGAGGGAAAAAACACCAGTTCGGCTGAACCAGGTCAAACCGGTAGAATCCCACTACTGCCCCATAAATAGGTTTGTCAGAACTTCAAGCAGTTGTTAAGTGACCAGTCACAAGTCGAGGACTATCTGTAAGTTGACAAGATGAAGAGTAGGGCTTCAGGTGTCTGATTATAAAAATCAGGCAGGTTTCCATGAGCCTGGCAATCTAACAGTTCTGCTTATTACGCTCTGGATGGGTATAAAGCAGACAGAGCAACTCCACAAAGCATCCATACAAAGTCTTTTTATTGGTTCATCAGGCATCCTGTCAACTCACATTTATGACGAGGTTCTTCTTAATGTCCAATCCTTTGCATATCTGAATTGTGGTGTAGAAAGATATTAAACTCTCATCCCCATATTTCATCCCATAGTCGTAGAGATAGGGGGTATAGCTGCTACCACGAGGCTGTGTGTTCAGGCAAGAGAGAAGAAACCTCCCCCGACCCACCAAGGGTCAATTCAGTGTCCAATCAGGGTTACAGATGTGACCACATGACATGTACTACATTTCCCAGGATACCTTAACTACATTTACCATGATGCATTCCCTTAAGGGGACAGCTCTCAATTCCTAACTACCTATCTCAAATCCTATTAACTCTAAACTGGCTGGACAGCACATATGTCCTTTTGTTAGCTTGATAGGAGTAGAACAATGTTTCCAAGCACAGCTTATGCCTGACCACTATTTCTTTTCTTTCTTCCTTTTTTTTTCTTAATTTCTTACCTTCAGGATGAATTCCATCCTTTCATTGAGGCCCTCCTCCCTCATGTCCGGGCCTTCGCCTACACCTGGTTCAACCTCCAGGCCCGGAAGCGCAAGTACTTCAAGAAACACGAGAAACGGATGACGAAAGATGAGGAACGGGCTGTCAAAGATGAGCTGCTCAACGAGAAGCCGGAAGTGAAACAGAAGTGGGCTTCGCGCTTGCTGGCCAAGCTGCGCAAGGACATCCGCCCCGAGTACCGGGAGGACTTTGTGCTCTCCATCACGGGGAAGAAGCCCTCGTGCTGCGTCCTCTCCAACCCCGATCAGAAAGGCAAAATGCGCCGCATCGACTGTCTCCGCCAGGCTGACAAAGTCTGGCGTCTCGACCTCGTCATGGTGATCCTCTTCAAAGGAATCCCCCTGGAGAGCACCGATGGGGAACGCCTTGTCAAGGCCACACAGTGCACCAACCCTGTCCTCTGTGTCCAGCCACACCACATCAGTGTCTCGGTCAAGGAGCTTGACCTCTACCTGGCATATTTTGTCCGCGAGAGAGGTAGGCTTCCAAGCTGGTTGTCACCTAGAGTTGGAACCATTCAGGGGGGAGTTTTTCTCAATAGTCCTTAGTTGTGATACTGTAGGAGACTGATGGAGGGGTCAAATGTGTTGTTAGTCATGAGTCCCTTCATGCCCACAAGAGATCTAACTCCAGCCCAGCTTGAACATCTTCTTAATTCCTGCTCATTTGCCTTGACTTAGCACAGGTAGTTCTCGACTTACAACAATTCATTTAGTGACCATTCAAAGTTGCAATGGCACTGAAGAAAGGTGACTTATGACCATTTTTCATACTTATGACTGCTGTAGCATCCCCATGATCATTTGGATGCTTGACAACTGGTTCATAATTATGATGGTTGCAGTATGCTGGGGTCATGTGCTCCCCTTTTGCGATCATCTAACCAGCAAAGTCAATGGGGAAGCCAGTTTCACTTAACAACCGTGCTACTAATTTAACAACCGTGCTACTAATTTATTTATTTATTATTTATTTATTTATTATTTGGACTTGTATGCTGCCCCATCTCCGAAGACTTGGGGCAGCTCACAACTAAAAACAACGACAATAAATAATTAAAAAGAATTAAACCGCTCACAAGCCCAAAAAGTTACAAAACTAAAATTTACAATAATTTAAAATAATTTTAAAACCCATCCCCCAGGAGGGTCACAACCCAGATTGGTCGAACAACCAGGTCTTCAGATCATGGTGGAAGGTGCGGAGGTCAGGGGCCAGGCAGAGCCCCAGGGGCAATTGGTTCCAGAGGTCAGGGGTCGCGACAGAATAGGCTCGTCAGGGGACCACCAGCCGACATTGACTTGCCGACGGGACCCCAAGGAGTCCTTGCCTATGTGCTCACACAGGGCGGTTGGTGCTCGATATTGGCAGGAGTCGCTCCCTTAGGTATTGAGGACCCATGTCGTGAAGGACTTTGTATGTTAAAACCAAAACCTTGAATCTCACCTGGAGTGCAACCGGCAACCAATGCAGGCCGCACAGGAGGGGGGTAATATGGGAGAATCGGGAAACTCCCATCACCACCCGCGCCGCCGCATTCTGCACCAGCTGCAATCTCTGGATGGTATGCAAGGGCAGTCCTAAATAGAGAGCATTGCAGTAGTTGAGTCTAGAGGTGACAAGGGCGTGAGTGACTGTGCACAGGGCATCTCGGTCCAGAAATGGGCAAAGCTGGACGAACAAGGCGGAGCTGGGCAAAGGCCCCTGGCAACGGCCCCACCTGCTCCTCCAACGGGCCGTACATCCAGGAGGACCCCAGATTCAGCCCTATCCACAGGGGCAACACCTCTCCCCTATGGTCAAAAATGGATGTTCCTGACTGGGCCGAGATGCCGGTATGCACAACCACCAGATAGTGATCAGACCATGGAACGGGCAGTGCCGTAAAAGTGGCCTGCCCTCTGTCACTCGCCACTGTTCGAGACAAAAACCAGGTCAGAGTGTTTCCCCTCATGAGTAGGGCCTTGAATCAATTGGGTCAGGCCCATGGCATCCATAGAAGCCATGAATTCCTGGGCCAAACCCGACGCCCCCCCAAGGGAAGGCAGATTGAAGTCCCCCAGGACCATAAGCCCCGGGAGCTCCACCGACACCCCCGAGAGGACAGCAAGAAACCCAGGAAGGGCCGCTGCCACAGAGCTGGGGGAAAGGTATGTCAGCAGCAAGCCCACCCGACCATTAGGCCCCCACCTCAGGAGGAGGGTCTCACTCCCGCCTATCTCTGGAACAGTGACCTCCCTTGGAAACAGGGTCTCCCGAATAACCACAGCCACCCCACCACCCCTGCCCTGGGCCCGTGGCTGGTGCAAAACCCAAAAACCTGGGGGGCATAGATCAACCAGAGGGACTCCTCCCTCTGGCCCCAACCAGATCTCGGTGATACAAGCCAGGTCCGCAGCCTCCTCCTCAATGACCTCACGGAGGAGGGAAGACTTATTAGCCATGGACCTGGCATTAAAATACACCAGTTTGAGCCCAGGATCCCAATTCCCGTGCCCCTAGGGAGGCCATAGGGTCGGAGCGCATCACTGCCCAGGTGTGCGGCACATGATATATATGCCTCGACATCCCTGCCAATCCCAACCACCCTGGGGATCGCGGTCCCACTCACACCGGGCTGCGCCCCTGCCACCAGGCTGCACATGAGTCCTTACTCTCCTCCTAACCTTCTTAAAAATGCCTCGACATCCCTGCCAATCCCAACCACCCTGGGGATCGCGGTCCCCACCTCACACCCCGGGGCTCCGCCGGCCCCTCACCGCCACGCCCAGGCTGCAACCACATCCCGAGTCCTTACCTACCCTCCTCCCTAACCTTCTTAAAAATTTAATTAAAAATTTAGCTAATTTAACAAGTGTGGCAAAAAAAAGTTGTAGAATGGGTCAAAACTCACTTAACAAATGTCCCACTTAGCAATACAAATTTTGGGCCCAATTGTGGTTGTAAATTGAGGATTGCTTGTAGCTCCAATTCTTGTAGACAGTGTAAGCTTCCCATAAATCTTTATACTCATTTGAACTGCTCGAATCTCCCGATTTCCCTGGCACTTGACAGATATGGAAAGGAACTTAGTGATTCAGAGGACAGGGCACTGTGAATACAGGCAGTCCTCAACTTACAACCACAACTGAGCCCAAAATTTATGTTCGGTCATAAGTGGGAAGAACAGTCATAAGTTACATTGTTCAGAGCTGTTGTAACTTTGAACAGTCGTTAAATGAAAGATGGTAATTTGAGGACTGTACACCAGGGCAGCTCTGTAATGTTATATGAGGACCAGAAGAAATGTGGTTGACATTGTGAAAAGGAAGAAGTTTGGTTGCATGATTCATGAGTCAAATCTAAGTCTAGTTATCCTCCTGTCATTATTAGCCATGACAATTGGTAATGGGGTCTCTTGGTTCAGAGGTAGTCTGCTGCTGAATAAGAAGCTAAGAAGAAGTGTATCCAGAGAAGATGTTTTTGTGCCCCCCTTCGGGGTCTCCATGTGGTGCCACATTGATCATTGATTAGAAGCAGCAGATGGATTCAGTTGTCTATGCCAGCAAGGAAGATGACAGCAATTAAGCCATGATTGTTACATAAAGAACTGTCATGTTTAGTGGTTGTGTCTCTTAGGTACTGAGTGTAGTATTCTGTTGATGATCTTCTACAGCAGGGTTTCCAACCTTGGCAACTTTAAGACTTGTGGACTTCAACTCCCAGAATTCCTCAACTTTGCTGGCTGAGGAATTCACAGGAATCCCAAGTTAAATTCTAGTCAGTGACTTACAACCATTTGTGACCTTCCCAAGCAAAGTCAATGGGGGAACCAAATTCGCCTAACAACCATAGGCCTCACTTAATTGCAATGATTTGTTTAACAACTGGGGCAAAAAGGTTGTAAAATCAGACAGGGCTCCATTATGGTTTATGTCAGCTGCTTGTTAGCAACAAAATTCTGTTCCCAATTGTGGTCGTAAATCAAGGACTACCTGTAAAAAGCGCCTCAGTGGAAGACTTTTCTGTCTGGGTGAATATCCCTTTTTGTAACACCATACTTGGGGGCTGTCTAAGTTTCTGGGATATTCTGGGAGAGGGTATAATGCAACAAGCAACTTCAGTGCTGTGGTTTGTATGCATTAGGGAGTATTTTGATACATGCAGAAATTGAACATACCTGGTTAGTTTCATAAGTGAATGGTACTGTAGAATCGTTTGTGTGAGATTAGTTCTATAGCAGTGGATAATTAATTGTGGGATTGGATCTCTGAAAGTAAGAATATTTGAAAGCTGCTGGATTTATGTCAGGAATCAAATCCCTTTCAGTTGCCCGTATGCAAATTGGCTTCATGAGACTCATCAAGGCCGTAACCGATTTTTTAAATTACATTTATATGCCGCCCTTCTCCGAAGACTCAGAGGCTGACTTTCCCCGGAGCACAACCCAATGCGCTCAGCAATAGCCTTCATTCCATTGTATATGCCTGCTTATTACTAGCGGCATTTTACAAGTCAGCTAATTGCCCCCAACAATCTTGGGTCCTCAATTTACCTACCCCGAGAGGATGGAAGGCTGAGTCAACCTTGAGCCTGGTGGGATTCGAGCCTACAGTAATTGTAGACAGCTGGATCTTAAGAGCAGGCATTTAACAGCCTGAGCCACCAAAGAATTAAAACCCAAGGTTTCTTGCAAAAATCATCTAAGTAGTGCAGATCTAAGGTTTTATAAGCTGCCCTGAGTTCATTAAAGCCTTCTAAATAAAGATGGGCGTTTACTTTAGAATTTGCAAATCCATATAAAAGAAAGGGTACTCGGTCACATTTCCTATTAAATATAGAGGACTTCTGCATTTGCTTTCATCAAGAACTTTATGCCTTACTTATTGATATAACGGGGTTAGACTAGAACAGTGGTGGCCAACCAGTGGGCCAAGGACCACTGGAGATCTGCGAGAAAATTTTGGTGGTCCTCAAAGAAATGTCACCCCCAAAGCACCCCCCAAAGAATCCAGGCTGTGTGGGAACACAAAGCTGCGCCGCCCCCATGGCCTGTGGGAACACAAGCTTGCATTGCTTGCATTGTGAACAACAAGTGAGGGAGGGAAAAGGTGGAGTGGTGGAGCTTGCTCACCCCACCTCTGCCTGGCCACTGGGCTGCTTCTTTCCGCTTCTTTCTTCTTCTGCTTTTGGCTGCACGCAAGGAAAGCAGCAAAGTTTTCTCTCCCCCAAACTCCACCAGAAATGAGTCTTTGGGATCTTATTTATTTATTTATTTGATTTATATTGCCACCTATCATGCATGGCGACTCAGAGGCGGCTTACACAATGTAAAATCATATTTAAAGCAAAAAATAAAAACAATAAAAACAATAAAAACTAACCAAAAGAATCAAATAAATTAGTAAAGTACAATAGAACAAAATTTGGGAAAACAAAAAACAAAACAAAACAAAAACCAAAAACAAAACCAACTCCCACCCCACCCAATGACAGCAGATCACACTAGCCGTTTGATGGGTTCCATCCCTCTCTGGGTTCCCCAGTCCTGCTAGCAAGAGTATTGGAAAAGTATTAGTGAGGGGGCCATTCTAATCTCTGGGGGAATGATGTTCCAGAGAGACAGAGCCACCACGGAGAAGGACCTTCTTCTGGGTCCCACCAGGTGTACGCCCTCAGGTGTATCTTGCAAGGCATCCTGCTCCAAGAGGCTGCACCGGCGCAACAAGTCTCACAAAGACTCATTTCTGGCGGAGTTTGGGGGAGAGGAAGAAAGATTTCTGCTTCTGCTGCTTTCCTTGCATGAAGCCAAAAGTTTCTCTCTCTCTCTCTCTCTGTCCCCCTGAGAATGGAGCTGGAGATGGTATCCTGCGATCCCAAATAAAGAATGATCGTTGGTAGGGAAAGCAGGGTGAATTTTCCTGCAGACTTTTTGGGGGATTTTCCCAGGGCCTCTAGTCCGCGGGATTTAAAATTATGAGCTTGGTGGTCCCTGAGGTCCAAAAGGTTGTGACCCTTGGACTAGAAGATCTCTAAGCTACCTTCCAACTCTATTATTCTGTATTATTCTGTATTATTCTGTATTTCTGTTGCATGAAGCAAACCAATATTTCAAGCCTTAGTGAGGTTGTTCACCAGCTGCCTTAGGGTGAAGGGGCAGAGCTTGCACTGTGATACTCCTTTTGCCATCCTGCTGAATTTAGCCCTCCCAATGCCATATATATCACAGTATGTGGAAAAAAGTCCATCTGACTTTGTTCGTAGTTAAGATAGACGTGTCCTCTGGTTGGATAATAATGATGGTGGCTTAATTTATGTCACCCTCAAGATCTTAGATTTGGTCCCCAGCTTCTCCAGGTGGAAAGGAGACAAGGAGAAGCCCTTTGTATGCTGGAGAGTCAGAATAACTGAGTTGTAAGGGACCATGGAGGTCTTTTAGTCCAACACCCTGCTCAAGCAGAAAGCCTTATATCATTTCAGACAGATATTTGTCCTAGTAATAAAGGAGAATATTTGTACCTCAGGGTTTACATGAGGGGTCCTGGGTGCTTGTTTTCTTGCAGATGTTTCATTACCTAAACTAGGTAACATCATCAGTGCTGGTGAGGAGTGTAGTTTGCTGTGGCTTGCCTGTCAGTGTTGGTTGGGCTGTTTATTAATAGTTGGCTCTTTGGCAGTTTCTTGATAGGGGAATTGTTTATTTGATTCTTGGTCTGATGCTAACCTTGGAGTTAAATCTATGCTGATCTGGGTGTTGATTGATGGTGGAGAGGTTCTTGGGACAGATACAGATTAACAGAGTTGGAAGGGACCTTGTAGGTCATCTAGTCCAACCCCCTACCCAAGCAGACCCTACACCATTTTTGACAGAAGCTTTCCAGTCTCTTCTTGAAAGCCTCCAGTGATGAAGCTCCCACAACTTCCAAAGGCAACTTCTGTTCCATTGGTTGATTGTTCTCACTGTCAGAAAGTTTCTCCTTATTTCTAGGTTAAATCTCTTCTTGTTCAGTTTCCATCCATGATTCCTTGTCTGGCCTTCAGGTGCTTTAGAAAACAGCTTGACCCCTTGATCTCTGTGGCAGCCCCTCAAATATTGGAAGACTGCTATAATGTCTCCCCTGATTCCTTCTCTTCACTAGACTAGCCATGCCCTGTTCCTGCAACCGTTCATCTGCCTTTTTGTTCCTTTTTGGGCTAGATAATAGTCTTTTTCACCCAGCCCAGATATTTGTCCAATCTCTTCTGAGTAACCTCCATTGTTGGAGCAGCCACAACTTCTGGAGGCAAGTTGTTCCACTGATTAATTGTTCTATCAGGAAATATCTCCTTAGTTCTTTGGTCTCACCTTGATTGGCTCCCACCCTTTGCTTCTTGTCCTGCCTTCAGGATGGGTGCTTTGGAGTAGGTTGACCCCCTATTCATCTTTATGGCAGCCCCTCAGATTTTGGGACACTGCTATCATGTTACTCCTAGTCCTTCTTTTCATTAAACTAGACCAGGGGTTTCCAGCTTCTTCTGAGTCAGCCACTGCTGGCTGAGGAACCTAAGTTGAAGTCCACAAGTCTTAAAGTTTGCCAAGGTTGAAAACCCCTGAACTAGACATAGCCAATTAGTGCAGCCGTTCTTTATATGTTTTAGCCCCCAGTCCTCTAATCATCTCTGTTGCTCTTCTCTGCACTCTTTTTAGAGTTTCAATGTCTTTTCTATACCATGGCGACCAAAACGGGATCTTCTGATTGGGGTGAAAGGATAAATAGTCTCACATTGCAGGAGGCAGCGGAGTGCCTCTAAGACACGGAAAGTATAAAAACTGCTTCACCCAGTTTAACCCCCCAAACTTCCTCCAACAATTTGGCTGGGCTACTCAATCCAGCATTCCCAGTCTTCTCCCGCCAACCCAAATGCTGGCTGAGGCTGATGGGCGTTGCTATCCAGCCTATCTGGGGAGCCAAAGGTTGGGGAAACTTGACCGTGTGGTTGTTTGCAATGCCGCTTCCCTGCCTGCTTTCTCTTAAAATGACATTTCAGAATTCTCTGGGGGAGAGAATGAAGGAGACAGCAGGATTTCCTTTTCTTGCTTCCCCAATTCACACAACAGCTACAAAGGAGAGGAGCAATAACTTTTAAAAGGGAAGAAAAGGAAAGGAGGAAAATCTGCTTTATTTTTCTGCTTTATTTTTATACTGAGTTTGGAAGGTCATTGGCTTGTTGGGGCCTCAGAAGCCTCTTCTCTTCAAAGCTGCCTCCTGACGTTGACCCCCTTGTGTGGGTCTACAGGTAGCCTTGAAATCACCTGATCCCTAATTGGTAGTAAATAGGCAGCTGATAAGGTTTCTAGGAGCTGTCACTTTCTCTAGGCTGAGCAGAGTTGTGGTTGAGTTTTCCCCCACATCCCTCCCTATTATTTAAGGTGGCTCCTTAGTATTATTTAAGGTGGGCTGTGTGAGAAGTATGCTGCGTGGATCTGTGGTGGCAAACATTTTGAGAAAGCTTCTGTTTTTTTAATTAAATTTGTTAGGCGGAACAGGTGCTGCCAGATTCCTGATTTGAAGGTAGAATGCAAAATTCTACCTTCAAAAGAGTAATTCTTCTGTTCTACCTCTTTTCTGCATTTTGAAATCCCAGGTAAATCACCACCACCTCCTCCTCCTTTTCCCTCTTCCATTTAATTGTGTCCAATTCTAGGACACTGCCTCCTTAGGTCCCTGCAGTTTTCTTGACAAGGGTTTTCAGAAGAGGGTTGCCATTGCCTCCTTCCTAAGGCTGATGGCCCATCTAAGGTGGAACTGGAAGTCACCGCCTGCCAGTTTCTATCTTGATGTCTTAACCACTGCTCAAACTGGATGTCCATCATCTTATACTGCTTATGACATAAACTGACCAAGGTGGTTCAGCCAGGTAGAATACAAAAAAATCATGGATGGCGCTTAAAAAAATCTGGGCATTGACAAATCTGTCAATTACAAAGGACCACATGCTTTGGATCAGCACGTGTACTATACCAATACATTATGACATTCTAGGTTGTTTAGAAGAACTCCACGGGAGTGAAGGCTAGCCTCACCTAGACCAGTGGTTCTTAACCTTTTTGAAAGAATCACCCCCTTGAGCCATTGAGGAAGTTGTCATCGCCTCTCCCCAACATAACCCCCCCTGCCACCTCTTAGCATCCCCAGGGGCTAAGAGTGGCAGGGGAGGCACGTCGACGTGGCGGCAGCGTAACGTGCCACTGCTTCCGCATTGGAGGCGCGGCTCGGGCAGTGCTAGTCAATGGGTGAACCTGCAGGGCTGGCGGCACCTCAAACGCCCCCTGTTGCCTCTTAGCACCCCTCTGCCGACCCTCTTGGGGATGCTAAGAGGTGGCACTGGGTCCATCCATTGAGGTCTGTCTGTTTGCCTGCCTGCCTTCTTGCCTATCTACCTACCTGTCTGTCTTTTTGTCTACCTACCTACCCACCTATCTACCAATATAGATCTCTCTCTCTCTCTCCCAATCTATCTCCTTCCATCGCCCCATATCGCCCCCCTTCCATTCCTTTGCCCCCACATCGCCCCTTTTCATTCCATCGCCCCCCCTGAAAAACAAAATCTCCCCTTGGGGGGCAATATCGCCCAGGTTAAGAACCACTGACCTAGACCAAGGGTCTCCAACCTTGGCAACTTTAAGACTTGTGGACTCCCAGAATTCCTCAGCCAGCAAAGCTGAGGAATTCTGGGAGTTGAAGTCTACAAGTTGCCAAGGTTGGAGACCCCTGACCTAGAGAACTGGCAGCTGTGATTTTATGCTGTTGTGTATAAGAATTTACTGGTTAGCCATTAGACCATGTCAGAATACAAGCTATAAAATACAGAATAGTAATGAGGACATATGCTAGAAACTACAGTAAAAGACATAAGTAAAGGAAAATGAGTCACCCACGAAATTTATGGCTTGGGAGAATATGCATGTTTGGCCAATGTTGGCATAGACTATAGTTAAGTAAGCCCTTGCTAAAGTGCCGCATGTGAAGTGAATCTGTTCACTGAGTCACTGCAGTTGTTAAGTGAATCACAGAGTCATTAAATGAATCAAGCTTCCTCCATTGATGATGCCATTTGTCAAGTGCCTAAATTTTGATCTCAGAGATTCTGTCGGTGATAAGTGCAAGTTACATTTTTCAATGCTGGTGTAAATTTGGAACAGTCACTAGGTGAATGGTTATAAGTCGAGGACTACTTATACAAGTAGTCCTCAACTTATGACCACAATTGAACCCCAATTTAGTAAATTGGTAACACGGTTGTTCAATTAACCTGGTTTCCCCATTGATTTTGCTCGTCAGAACATTGCCAAAGGGGCACTGCAACCGCACTAAATGTGAGTCAGTTGTCCAGCATAACGAATATAAATCACATGACCCTGCGGATGCTGCAGTGGTCATAAGTGGGAAAAATGATCGTAAGTCACTTTTTTCAGTGCTGTTGTAACTTCAGTTAGAATTTAAAAAATTTTATTGGCCAAGTGTTGGACACACAAGGAATTTTTCTTGGTGCAAATGCTCTCAGTACACATAAAAGAAAAGATATATTCGTCAAGAGTCAAGAATCATAAGGTTCAACACTTAATGATAGTCATAGGGTACAATAAGTAATCAAATCATACTAGGAAACAGTCAATATATTTGTTTAGCAGAGTGATGGGAAAAAAAACTGTCCTTGTGTCTACAGAATAATAAAAACAAGGACAAATAGGCTGAAAAACAGCTTCCATCCCAGGGCAGTAGCTCTTTTGAATTCTGCTGTATAGTGCAGTGTTGGTGTGGTGTCGGGGGTTTCCGGTTCAATGTGTAGAGGGTGAAGGATGTGTGTTTGTGTTTATTTTCATGGTCATGGTCATGATGTGGACTGAAGATGGTGTTTGATTTCATTATACGAGGTGCAATGTCAATAAAGTGAACTAAACTAGTTGTTCTGGTGTGCAGTGCTCTATACTATAGCATTGTTTTGAGGGTAGGAATTGAAACGGTTCATGTCCGGGATGTGAGGGGTCTGTAAATATTTTCACAGCCCTCTTTTTGACTCGTGCAGTATACAGGTCACTAACGGGTCACTAAGCAAACTGTTGCAAATTGAGGACTGCCTGTACTGTTTTGGGACTCTTGGGCTCTTTACCCGAGTGTAAAAAATTTACACTGCTTGGAATCACAGTTTTTCAGTTGCCTGTGAACCTTTTGCCTGATGCCTTTGCGCTAACAATGCAGTGATGCTCTGTGCTTAGTTCTTTTGCAATACGCTGTTCCAAAGCAATTTTGCTTTTGACCTCAAAGCAGAATCAGTCAGCTACCTCTTCTTTTAAATAGATGTTGTGTACATTTTGCTCTGTCCCCAGACTGACTTCTGGGCATGGATGTCCACAGAGGAAAGGCACAGGTGGGGGCAGGGGTGGGATGTGGGGTGGAGAAATGATTAAATATATATCACAATGTCACAGTGCAAATCATGTGACTGGCGCACATGCGTGCAATGACAAGTTGCAAGTGTGTACGGCCGAGGCTCGCGTTGTGATTCCCTTGATGCACGTGTCACGCTTTTCATGCCGTCACTGTTTGTTACCATTTTTATTTTTTACCACCTTTGTTTCTTTTTAAGTCGTGCCAGCCAGTCAGGGATCCCCGAGTGATTGTTATACTTATAGCAGGGGTTCTCAAACTTTTTAAACAGGGGGCCAATTCACGGTCCCTCAGACTATTGGGGTGCCTGGACAGGCTGGGTGGGTGTGGCTAGGTGATCATGTGACTGGGTGGGCGTGGCCAGTTTAACAGCCCATTAAACAATGCACACAAATGGTGGGGGCCAGCAGGTGGGCGGGGCAGCCTCGTGGTCTTGCGCAGGCCAGATTAATGGCTTTGGTGGGCCATATGTGGCCCATGGGCGTAGTTTGAGGACCCTTGTTCTTATAGACACATAAAAGTCCTAACTGACATCACAGTGACGGTGCACGGAGACTTAAAACTGGCAACACTTATGAAAGGGGCATAACAAGGCCCTAAATGAATACATTTGGGGATAAGAAAAGCCCAATTTAGTCTGCAGGTAGTCCTCGACTTACAACCATTCATGTACCTATGGTTCAAAGTTACAACAGCACTGGGGAAAAAATGTCTTCTGACCGAGCCTCACATTTACGACCATTGCGGTATTCCCTACAATCACGTGAATCAAAATTCAGGCACTAGGCAATTGGCATGGATTTACACTATGGTTGCAGCATCCCAGGGTCATGTCAGTTGCCCTTTGCAACCTTCCCACTTCCCAGCTTTCAACAAGTAAATTTAAATAGGGGAAACCGGACTGACTTAATGATTAACAGATCCACTTCAGAAGTGGGTGCTCCATCGCTGGAGGCTTTTAAGAAGAGACCTAACGACCCCTTGTCTGGAATGATTTAGGGCAGGGGTGTCAAACTCACGGGCTGCGGGCCGGTTGCATTCCGCACTGGCCACCCCCATGCCTGGTTTAGTGAAGGGGGGGAAAGTCATGATACGTCACGTGACGACGTGATTTGACACCCCCGATTTAGGGTCTCCTGCTTGAGCACCAGGTTGGACTAGAAGACCTCCAAGGTCCCTTCCAGCTTTGTTATTCTGTTAACAAACACCTGCAAGGAGTCACTGCACAACCATGGTAAAAAGATCATAAAATTGGGTGTGACTCACTTAACAACTGCCTTGCTTAGCAATGGAAATTCTGGTCATATGTCAAGGACTACCTGTATATGGCTTTCTTGTAAAATATGGGAAATTATTTTATTTTATTTATTTGCTTGTTTGCTTGTCAAACATGTACAAGATAACAAGTATAAGTATGAACATAAACACGAACAAAGGAAGTAAATACAGATAAATGGGGACAGTAAGACAGGGACGGTACTAGGCACGCTGGTGCGCTTATGCACGCCCCCTTTAAGGACCTCTTAGGAATAGGGTGAGGTTCATGGTAGACAGTTTGAGGTTGAGGCTGTAACAATGGAGTCTGGTAGGGCGTTCCAGGCATTGACCACTCTGTTGCTGAAGTTGTATTTTCTGCAGTTGAGTTTGTAGCGGTTTACCTTGAGTTTGTAGTGGTTGTTTGCCCGTGTATTAGATATTGTAATTGAGGCTGGAGAAGTCGTTGACAGGCAAGACGTTATAGAAGACAATTTTGTGAACTACGCTTAGATCGGACCGTAGGCGGCGCAGTTCTAGATTGTCCAGGTTCTAGATTGTCTAGAGTCGACCATTGCCTCCTCCTGCACAGTATGAAATGACGCCATTGCCGTGATCACTCATGCGCTCGTGGTCTCCCATCTGGACTACTGCAATGCTCTGTACACGGGGCTGCCCTCGAGGACCACCCGGAGGCTTCAACTTGTCCAGAATGCAGTGGCGTGGATTGTGATGGGAGGATCCCGATACTCCCATGTTATACCCCTTCTGCGTGAGCTGCACTGGTTACCGATTGCCCTCCGGGTGAGATTCAAGGTGCTGGTGTTGACCTATAAAGCCCTTCATGGCATTGGACCGGGGTATTTGCAGGAGACCCTGCTGCCAATAACGATTTCCCGATGCCCATGTGCTCCCACCGGCAGGGCCTCCTCAGGGTGCTGTCAGCCAGGCAATGTCAGGTGGCGGCTCCCAGGGGTAGGGCCTTCTCTGTGGGAGCACCCACCTTTTGGAACCAGCTGCCCCTGGAGCTCTGGGTGGCCCCTGACCTCCAATCTTTCCGCCGTGCCCTAAAAACATGGCTGTTCCAACTTGCCTACCCGGACTGATGGGGGGGGGAGGGTTTTTTAGTTGTAGTTTTAAATTTAAATGGTTTATGATTTTTGGTTTAATAGTCTTTTAATATTTGTATAGTTTTGTTTTTAGTATTGTAAGCCGCCCTGAGTCCTCAGGGAGATAGGGCGGCATATAAATCTCATAAATAAAATAAATAAATAAATCATGTATGGCCAGTAAGAACCAATACTGACTTGATGGCACATTGTCAGTCAAATCTACTCTAGCCTTCACACTGAATGACGTGCAGATATCATAAACTGCCCCACAGCAACCAAGCTTCTGCAAAACTCTTGTGTTCTGAAGCTCAGAAGAGTTCCCTTTTTGGGTGACATTGAGTCATTGCTGACTCTGACCTTGGAGATAAGGCATAACCATTAGGAGTAGCAGGCCCTGAAGCCTAATCTTCCATGAATCCATTGCATGCCTTTTTAAAGCCAACTAAATTGGTGGGCATGTGCTGATTCCACTAAAAGTAAATGAGGACCATTTTAGAGCGAGGGTAATATTTAGTGGGGGAGGAGAACACAGCCGCCCAGCTAATCAGGAATTAAACAAACCATCAGAGGGAACTTCCTAAAATGGACTGCTGAAGGTTTTCAGTTTTGAGCATCCGTGTAGAAAACCACGTCTGTCTTATTAGCCTAAACTGCACCCGGTTTCATCGCACCCAGTGGAGATAAACTTTTCTGGATTTGGAAAAAAAGATGTCTGCATTAGACCAGAGTCTCAATTAGAAGGGGAGGCTGGAAAAGTTTTCGAGCCTCATGCTTGTCAGCAAGCGGACACCGAACCCCAGACTTATCACTGCAGGCAAATAACTCCACAGTTAGAGGGAGGCGAGCTGGCAGCCTTGCCGTTGTTAAGATGCTGCTGCCGTTTGTCTCTGACATTATCAGTCTGGAGCAGTCGCAGCCTCTCCCCCCACCTCCCTGTGATAATGCCTTTTTTTTCTCCAACGTCAGCAAAAAAAATAAATTCGTAGCCTATTCCTCTGCAACGGCCACGCTGCTGGAGCAGGCGCAAAGTCTGTGCCAGACCGAAGCCTCGTTGCTGCTTAGCATCTCAATCAGGCACCACTCATTCCTCACAGGGACCCAGATTTTTTTTTTTAAAAACAGGGATGGGACCCCAGAAGGCCATTTAGTCAAGCCCTTGCTTTTGCTATGGGGGCAAGACTGCCCCATCTCTGCCCAAGACCCCAGCTGTAATAATCTCTCTAGCCCAGGGGTGTCAAACTCAAGGCCCATCCTGGAAACAGTGAGGGACCGGCCTGCGGTTCCTCTGCCAGTGAAAACGGGCTCCTGAGCTCCGTTTCCGGCTGCGATGGCCTCCTGCCAGCGAAAATGGCCATCATGTGGCTCTCTCAAGCACCGTTTCTGTCTGTGACGGCCTCCTGTGGCCCTCTGCCAGCGAAACAGAGCTCGGGAGGGCCACATGAGGACCGTTTTTGGTGGCAAGAGGGTTGCAGGATGCCATCGCAGCCAGAAACGGTGCTCGGGAGCCTTTTTGCTGGCAGAGCACTCGGGCTGCCACAGGCGCCCCCGACATGAGTGACATTGAGCAGGCCATGCCTATCTGGCCACACCCACCCCAGCCCCCTGAGGTCAAACACAACCCTGATGCGGCCCTCAATGAAGTCGAGTTTGACACCCCTGCTCTAGCCCAAGCAGATAGAGCCGGTGTGTAAAATTTGGACATCCGACCACCCATCCCCACTCTTTTTTTTTTTGGTCCTCCCCAACTCCCCAATACAGGATGCTCTGTATTTTGCACAGGACCTAAGCTGTGACTGCAGTGGGGGGAAGGGAGGAAAGGGGATGGTGACGGTGTGTGTGTGTGTGTGTGTGTGTGTGTAGGAGGTTTCTCCCAGTTGCACAATAGGAGGTCAGTGCTGAAAGTCAAAACCATTGCAGCGTAATAGTAATCAATCTCTCGCCATCGATCAAATTGGATCTCGCCTCAGCTCAGCATTCTGGCAAGAAAATGTCCATCCGTGTTGGTGTGGGGGAGGAAAGCAGGAGGAGGGGGTGGGGGTGGGTATTCTTTGTGTGTGTGTGTGTGTGTGGCTGGGGGGGCAGGCAAAACATGATTCGAAAAGTGGCTGAATCGGCACTGAAGCTGGGACTCTCATCTTTGGCTGGACAGCTGGCTTGAGAAGAGAGATAGCTAGAGATAAAGCTGGTTGGGAGATTGGTTTTCCAGAGGATCCCATTGAAAGGATGGGTGCAAACTGGTTATGTGCAACTGGGTTCCTTCCATTGAGCCCCAAACTGCACCCTTTTGGGGGGGGAGGTTTCTTCAGATCTTCCCAACCCTGTAAATTGGGGGCTGAGCTTAGGTGGTGAAGTGACCATTGTCCCTTTATACTCTGGGGTCAGCAGCATCCTGAGTCTCTGACACAGACCAGTATTTTCCAGCTGGGGAATTCTGGGAGTTGAAGTCCACACACCTTAAAGTTGCTAAGCTTGAGAAACATTGGGCTAGACTTTGGCATTATGCTCATGAAAATTCAGTTCAAATGTTCACTGGGCCAAGAAATTCCCCAGTGGCTTTTGGCCAATTCTTCTTCTTTTTTGTTTTTATTTTGTTTACCTGATCTACTCCACCGAATTGTTGCATGGATAAAATTGTGATTGACAGAGAGAGATTACCAACCACAGGTACTTTGAATTTATGGTACTCTGTTAAAAACCAAAACCAAAAAGGTGGATTATAAATGAGATTCTACTTCCCACACTAAGGTGCAAATACAAAAAACCGTTATCATGCCACTTTGGTACTTAGAATTTCTTACCTAGTCAAAAGGCAACAAGCTGTCCTTGTTTAATAACTGCAACCGTTGGCAGTTATGACAGTGATGAAAAACTAATTTTATGACCAATCTTCACATTTACAACCTTCACAGCTCTGTAAAGCAAAGGAAAGCTGAAATAAAATCATAAGCACAGTGGTGGTTTCACTTAGTGACTGCTTCATATAAGAACCGAGTTGCCAGTCCCAATTGTGGTTGTTAAATGAGGATTACCTGCATATTAACTTAGGGATGAATATGGTATGGTCCTCTACTTATTAAGAAGCTACAGTTCTAACTGGGTCTACCCAGTTCAGCCAAGGGTGAAAGACAATAGATGTTGCAACCCAACAGATTTTGAAAAGCTAGATATGGTTTTGGGGGGGCAGGGGGTGTCTATAATCTTGCTGCCGTCTTACCTATATACAGGTAGTCCTCAAGACAGAATCATAATTGAGCTTGTTGTTAAGTGAATCTGGCTTGTCTTGTCAGAAGGTCTCACAAGGTGATCATGACTCCAGGACACTGTAACTGTCATATATATGAGTCACTTGACAAGCGCCTGAATTTTGATCACATGACCAAGGGTGCGCTACAACAGTCGGAAGTGTGAAAAGCTGTCATAAGTCACTTTTTTCATTGCCATTGTAACTTCAGACGTTTACTAAATGAACAGTGGTAAGTCAAGGACTATCTCTGTGTGTGTGTGTGTGTGTATATATATATATATATATATATATATATATATATATATATATATATATATATATACACACACACACACACACACACAGATAGTCCTTGACTTACCACTGTTCATTATATATGCTCTGATTTTTTTGGTTTGTTTGGTGTGCATTCATAGAAAAGTACACCTGTGTAGCCTGCATGCAAAGATGACATCTGTGCTGAGGATTAGGTGCTAGAGTCAATGTGAAAACTACAGGGGATTAAGTTTGTTAAGTCTGCTTAGGAATGTGTTTGGGAGAATTCCGATTGAAAAAGTGCAAAAGGTGTCAATGAGCAAAATTTGGGAGGTACAGCACAGTTTTTATGCCAAGCAGAATGTGGGCAGAACAGATTTGGCTCTTCCGCAGGTCATTGAGAAATAATCTGAGTCCAAGAGCGAACGTTTTGTTTATTTGGGGGGGGGGAAACTTTGCATGATGGAATGTTTTGATAGAATTCCTGAATGTGTTAAGAGAATATGTGACGGTAATAAAGCATGTGTGAGAATAAATAGAATGCTTAGCACATGGTTTAACGTATTTGTGGATGAAAGTGTAGGAATGCTTGTGGTGTAATATTGGAGGTGTGTTGGTTGAGGGGATGAACGTGCGTGTTCTTTTCTGTTCAGAGAACGTTAAGTAATTGGTTGAGAACCTGAATGATTTGCAGTGATGTTAGAAAGAGTGTGTAATGCAGCAAGAGAGTTTGGGTCAGAAAATCAATGACCTTCTAGAAAGGGAAAATGGAATTAACAATAATTAGTTTTACGTAGATGGTGAAAAACCGACCACGTAGATGAATGTGTGTACCTTGATGTAATATTTGCTCAAGGGGGTACAATAGAGAAATTCTGAAATGTAAAACTGTTGAAGAAAAGTAGGATATGTGGCCTGTTATGAGGGATGAATGAACATTGAGAGAAACAAAAAAAACAGCTGTCTAAGAGTGTTTTTACATGGAAGTGAGAGTTGGATCTATCAACACAGACAGAACTTGAACAGAGGGCATGGGATATTTCAGAACTGTTTAGGGCAGGGTCTCCAACCTTGGCCACTTTAAGACTTATGGACTTCAACTCCCAAAATTCCTCAGCTTTGCTGGCTGAGAACTTCTGGGATTTGAAGTCCACAAATCTTAAAAGTAGCCAAGGTTGGAGACCCCTGGTTTAGGGGACATAAAGTACAGGGTCAAGAACGAAGGAGTGCTAAATGAATGAATATGGTGTGTTGATGTGGTTTGGCCATGTAGAAAGAATGAAGGTTTTTCCCGCTTCTGTTCAATCATGTTTGATTCTCTAGAGCGTCTCTGGACAGGTCCCTGCAGATGTTTTTGGCAAGGCTTTTCAGAAGTGGTTTGCTATTGCCTCTTTCCTAGGTTGAGAGAGAGTGATTGGTCCAAGGTTACCCAGCTGCCTTTGTGCCTAAGGCAGGACACATACAGACTGAGTGAAACCAGACTCAATAGCAGTAAACTGTGAGAGGGATCTTGGAGTCTTAGTGGACAACCTGCTAAATATGAGCCAGCAGTGTGCAGCAGCAGCCAAAAAAGCTAATGCAATCCTAAATTGTATTAACAGAGGGATACAATCAAATCAAGGGAAGTACTAATACCACTCTATAAAGCCTTGGTAAGACCACACCTAGAATACTGCATCCAGTTTTGGTTACCACACTATAAAAAAGATGTTGAGACTCTAGAAAAAGTGCAGAGCTGAGCAACCAGGATGATTAGGGAACTGGAGACTAAAACATATGAAGAATGGTTACAGGAACTGGGCATGGCTAGTCTGGTGAAGAGAAGGACCAGTGGAGACATGATAGCAGCCTTCCAGTGTTTGAGGGGCTGCCACAGAGAGGAAGGGGTCAAGCTATTTTCCAAGGCACCTGAAGGCCAGACAAGATATAATGGATGGAATCTGATCAAGGAGAGATTCAACCTGGAAATAAGGACAAATTTTCTAACAGTGAGAGCAATCAACCCAATGGAACAGATGTTGCCTTCAGAAGTTGTGGGAGCTTCATCACTGGAGGCTTTCAAGAAGAGACTGGACTGCCATTTGTCAGAAATAGTGTAGGGTCTCCTGCATGGGGGGCGGGGTTGGACGATGACCTGCAAGGTCCCTTCCTAAGGACCTTGGTGGCTCAGGCTGTTAAATGCCTGCACTTAAGTTCCAGCTGCCTACAATTATTGCAGGCTCGAATCCCACCAGGCTCAAGGTTGACTCAGCCTTCCATCATCTCGGGGTAGGTAAATTGAGGACTCAAGATTGTTGTGGGCAATAAGCTGACTTTGTAAAAATGCCGCTTAGTAATAAGCAGACATATACAATGGAATGAAGGCTATTGCTGAGCACACTGGGTTGTATCCCAAAAAAAAATTGTAAGCCGCCCTGAGTCTTCGGAGAAGGGCGGCATATAAATGTAATTAAAAAAATTTTTTTTGTTAATCTGTAAGGACTAGAATTCATGATTCATGATCAGATTGGCTTTCTTAGAAAGAACCTATAAAGCCCTTCATGGCTTGGGTCCGGGGTATTTGCAGGAGAACCTCCTGCCACCATCAAGCTCCAATTGCCCAGTGCGATCCCACCGGCAGGGCCTCCTTGGGGTGCCATCAACCAGACAATGTCAGTTGGCGGCGCCCCGGGGGAGGGCCTTCTTGGTGGGAGCACCCACCCTGTGGAACCAGTTGCTCCTAGGGCTGCGGTTGGCTCCTGTCCTGTGCGCTTTCTGCCGTGATCTAAAGATCTGGCTACTTTTACAGGCCGGCCTAGCTTGAGAGTGGTTGGGGTTTTAATTTGGCTATTTTAGTGGGTAATTTTAGATTTTATTTGGATTGGATTAACAAATTTTTAATAATTGTATATGTATTTTAGCATGTGAGCCACCGAGTCCCCCCGGAGATGGGGCGGCATATAAATCCAAATAAACAAAACAAAACAAAAAACAAACAATTTGAGGTTCAAATTGCAAATCAAATATATGAAGAAAGAATGAATGGATTGAAGGAAATGGGATCACCATAAAGTCATAATTGAGCAGCAGTAATGAGATCCTCAAAAAGAGAGGATTTAGAGTCTCAATGAACAGAAGCAGTGCATGAAGTGGAATACGGATGTGGTGGTTCCACACAGACACAACAGTATGAATGGTAGTGCAAATGATGTTGGTCTAAAGCAAATTTAGCGATATTTACTTTTCTCAAGCCTTCACTTCCTTTAGCTTATTGTTTCTTACTTCTTTTAGGCACCTTGCATTATGCTGCTTACCCTGAAATGAAAAAGTGCGATGAGTAATATACCTATGTATGTTTGTAGGTGTTCCTAAGAAGAAACATTGCAAACATTTTCATCTGCAAAAATAGCTCCAAAATGACAAACAGCTGCAGGAATGAGATGGGGAAACAGTCTTCCAGAAATTTTGCCCTCTGGACACTGATAGAGTCTCCCATCTCTATAAACAATGTGGAAAGGCTGAACATTTTAGATATTATGGCGAAACTTGTACTTGTTCAGGAAACTCTTAACTTTGATGCCAAGAGTCATGGTTGGGAGGTAAAGAAGGTGTTCAGGTTCCTTTGCACAAGCATTGCAAGAAATTAGTATGTGCAACCAAACCACTAGGTCAGCCTTAACTCAACATACATAAGATTTTGGGGCAGAGTTTCTCAACCTTAGCAACTCTGAGATGGGTGGACTTCCACTCCCAGAATTCCCCAACTAGCATGGCTGGCTAGGAAATTGTGGGTGTGGAAGTCCACCCATCTCAGAATTGCTAAGGTTGAGAAACTCAGCTTTGGAGAATTGCCACCTATTGTGTATCATTCTCCTGCTCTTCAAATTGGCAAGAGGTCTACTCTCCATCCCATCTCCACCCCCGGAAAGATGAAAAGCAAGCAGATGGCCACAATCTGCCAATTTCTGTTTATATGCCAGGCTTTGCATCTGTGCCATCCTCTCGTGCCAAGCTCATGGGCAGCCCACTCTTCCCCAGTGGAGGGAGGTGCCCAGTGCCAATATAGTTGGGTTTTGGGGCTTTGCAATCTCTTGAGCAGGCGAGAAAGCTACCCATTCCCTTACTTACATTGGAGGCAAGATGGGAGCGGGAGGCTGGTTGTCTCAGCTACAGCCTTCAGCTGGTGAGAATTCGGCTATGGTTTCTTAAGGAGTCATTAATGTTTCTTCCAAGTTTTAGGCACTTCCCTACTTCTCTGAGTAACATTTGTTGTTAAATGACCATAAGATTACATTCAGTTTCCCCGGCTCTCTGAGATGGATTATAGTCATAAAAGCTCATTTGGCACCTGAAATGTAATTTCGGAGTACAGCATGTCTATCACACCCAAAAAGTTATCATGTCTTTTCAAGTTCTTGAAAACTCCCCAGCGTTGTTTTATCCCACGATGATTCTCTCTGCTCTTAATAGTCCATTTTGAGCTTTATTTGAAAAGACAGCCCAGGAATGTCTTACGCAAGTGGAAAATTCTACTAAATTTCACATGTTGTAATTTGCTCAGATTTCCTCTGGATTTGTAGGGTATTTGCTTTGCTTAAAAAAATGACTGCCAGAGTTACTCTTTGAAATTTGCTAGAAGCAATTGAGAGATTCATCCCCCAAAGCATCTGCTGGGCGAAAATATCTAAATGTTGTTGAAAGCAATTAATCAATGAGGATGTGTAAGATGTAAAAAATGATTTTGAATTATCGATTTTATTAATTAGATTTATATTCTACTTTCCTTCAGGAGGTTAATGTAGGAGCTTAATTCAGGAACTTAATGTAATTTTTCTCTACAACAACCGTACTCTTGAGATAGGTTACGATGAGAGAAAGTGATTATTTAAACCAATAAGTGAGCTTCCAAGGCTACGAGTGGACTTGAGTGTCTTCCTGATCCTAATCCAACAGCTTCACCACCATGCCTCAGTGGTTCTTTAGTAGCAGAAGTGCTTTGGATCTACTTTGTGATGCTATCCAGTATCCACCTTTGCTTCAAGATGGTGTCAGAGCTGTCTAAAAATGGTCCATTAGAGGATGGGCCTTTGGTGACCAGAGACCTAAAAGTAAAAATGGAGAAACATTGATTTGTATAAATTTACATATTTATTAAAGCTCATCTTTAAATTCAGGTACTGGTGCAGATGCGATTAGGATAACTGTATCTGGACTCTAAAAACCAGATAACTATAGGTAGTCCTTGAGTTGCAACCATTTCTTCAGCTATTGTTGGAAGTTATGGTGGTGCTGAATGAATGGTAGTTATGCTTAGTCTCCAGAGTTATGACATTCTCACAGCCCCCTTGGCCACATGGTCAAGGCCAACAGGGGCAATGAGGCCAGAGAGCACAGGGCAGCCAGAAGAAGTGGCGGAGTGCAAAGCAGCCAAGAGCAGAGATTGGAGAGGTGGGAGAGAGAAAGGCAGGTATGGGGAGTGAAAGAGGAAGGAACCCCTCACCTTGTTATCCCAGAGCTCATGGGATGTCTCATTTTGGTGGGGATATCATTTACTAACATCACCCTAACTTCAAGGATTGGTTGAGGAGTTATGAATGTGAACATGGACAATGGTTCTGCTATTGAGAATCCCACTAATAATAGATTTCCATTGCTAAGTGATGCAGTCACGTGACATCACACTTTACAGCCAAATCACTTAGCAATGGAAGTTCTGGTCACAACTGCCATTGTAACTCGAGGTCTGCTTTACTACATAGGAGCAAAGATTGATAGAATATGTGCCACCAAGTCATTGTTGACTCTTGGCAACCACAGAGGTAGATTTTCTCCAGGATTATCTATCCCTAACCGGGTTCTTCAGTCCTTTCAACAATTAAATTAAATTAAATTAAATTCCCTCATTGTTACTATAACCAAATCCATCCACCTTGCTGTTAGTCATCCTCTTCTCTTTCCTTCCACCTTTTCCCAACATTATGGGCTCCTCCAGAGAGCTAGTTTTTTGCACAAGGTGTTCCAAGTAGGGTAATTAGGACCTGATAGGAGCAAAGATATATCACCAATTCTCTTTGCTTTTGACTAGTTGGCATCCAGCATCTTGCAGCCCTGATCTTGTAGTCCTTGATGCAATCAGTGGCCAATGTGATTTTTTTTTTCCCCAGGCTGGTGGCAAGTTTGTTCCTGTCCTTGCTATTAAAGTTTCCTGCTTTTCGCTCTGCCTTTTCCTCTGGTTAGATGGATTGGGCTTCTGCAAACCAATTTTCTGCATTTGGATATATCTGCTCATCCTACATTAGACCCCCCCCAAAAAAAGAACTATCACTGAAGGGGAGGGTAGAATAAGGGCAGTCAGAAACTAGGGGCCATGAATGTTGCTTCTCTCTGAGCTTTGCTTTCAGCCAAAGCCACAGATTGCAATCTTAAGCCGATTACTTATTTATTGTGGTGGGCTACTGGGTGAGAAAGTAATGACCACAAGGCTCCAGAACATTTGTATTTCTGTGTGCGTGTGGGAGTTTTGCTGCATTGCTGGTTTTCCACTGAAGCCTTCCTGAAGCTTTGGAGGGCTGGTAGTTGAACCCTTTAGCCAGCGGCTATACCCGGGCATAATTTGGCTTCAGCTGGCGATTCCTCTAAACCTTGTAAAAGATGCTGGCGTTCAGAATATTTATATTTTAATGCTGGTGATCAAGACAAACATTTGGAAAACTGTGCTCGGGTTTGGGTGCCAGATTTCAATGAGGAAGTTGACACTATGGAGTATATCCAGGATGAGGGATGCTGAGTTTATCGTATGCCTGGCAACGCTGTTGTGGGAAGAGAAAAACATGGGGCCTTTGGACAGTGAGAGGAAGCGTGATCTCTCTCTTCCACTCCCAAAGAGTTGTAGGAAGAAGAGAGAGAGCAGATTTTATTTATTTCGTTGTTTTGCTTTGTTTTGTTTGTCAAACATGTATAAGATAACAAATGTAAGTATGAACGTAGACATGAACAAAGGAAGTAAATACAGATAAATAAGACAGGGACGGTAGGTGTGCTTATGGACCTCTTAAGAATGGGGTGAGGTCCATGGTAGACAGTTTGAGGCTGAAGCTGTAAGGGGTTGAGGCTTGCTCTTGCTCTTTTGAAATACAGTGGGACTGGAACAAATGGGCGAAGATTATGGGGATCTGGGTTGTATTTAAATCCAAGGAGAAACCTTCTAGTAATGCAAGGCCTTTGGTAATACAGTTGAACTGGGATTCTCCACCAGAGATAGGGAAGTGAAGTGTGCCTAGCTGTCTGTCACAGAAAGAGTATAATAGCTTCCAGTCCTGCAAGCTTTTGGAACTTTGTTCTAATTATGTGATCAACATAATGCTATGTGTTGGGTTACTATTACAGTACAACTGAATCCACCTCCTCTGAGTCAGTGGAAGAGGAAGCTCTTGAGTTGTCCCAGAACCACCAAAATAGGAAGAAAGCTGTCTGTCACAGAAAGAGTATAATAGCTTCCAGTCCTGCCGCCCCGAGCTGTGAGCTTCTTTGGAACTTTGTTCTAATTATGTGATCAACATAATGCTATGTGTTGGGTTACTATTACAGTACAACTGAATCCACCTCCTCTGAGTCAGTGGAAGAGGAAGCTCTTGAGTTGTCCCAGAACTTGTCCAAAATAGGAGAAATGTGTCTGGACCCCAGGCAGCATGTGGTTTCCAGCAATGGGCAGCCTCTGAAGAGTTTACAAGCAACTTAGGAAGGCAAATTGCTTGTCCCATTCTTTGATATGTGGAGCCAGGGTGCCTTGGCTTATGAGGATCTACTTGATGAAATTACGTATTTATTTACTGCGTATTTATACTGCCCAGTATTCTTCTGGGTTCATAAAAGAACACGGGATAAAGCCAAGAAAAAGTACAAAAATCTGAAAGCTCCCCAAGTCATGGTGAGGAGACATGTTTCCATCTGGCACTGAACAACAACAACAAAATCATTTAGGTACAATACGGAGCTGCAGAAAGCAATTAGGGAAAGAGTTACGGGTCCAGGGGTACCTGCAGGGGCATCAAAAAGTCAATGTGGTGGCCACAACCCTGTTGCTGAAATCCTGCTCCCCTTTTACGTGTTCAGCAGCTGCCATATTCATCCCCCCAGATTTCCCCCCCCCATAGCCTTCCGTTACATTGTGGGAACCCCTCATGTAGGGCTGAGATGGTAACCCTGGATTTGGTTAGGTCAACAAAGGAGAAACTGGTTTTCAAAAGAGGCTGGTTCCAAGCCACTAAACCCTGCAAAGGTTAAAGTCAGTATTCCAGATCACAAGGGTCCAGACTTAAACTCCTGGTGCATTGACATATGGATTAGTCACAGTTAACAGTCTAATAATCTAACCCAATTTCATTTTGGATTAATGGAGTTTGCAGATCATTCCAAAGGCAGATAGTAATCTGTTAATATCTGTCGAGAGGGGTTCTTTGTGAATTTTCTGTCTAACCCTTTCCTTTCCTTTCCTTTCCTTTCCTTTCCTTTCCTTTCCTTTCCTTTCCTTTCCTTTCCTTCCCTTCCCTTCCCTTCCCTTCATCTTTTCTTTTATGTACACTGAAAGTATTTGCACCAAGACAAATTCCTTGGGTGTCCAATCACACTTGGCCAATAATTTTTTTTAATTCTATTCTATTCTATTCTATATTCTATTCTATTCTATTCTAAATTCCTTTCCCTTCCCTTCCGTTCCCTTCTCCCTCCCTCTCTCCCTCTTGAAGCAAGTAGCACTTGACTTTGCTTGTGGCAGGAATTTCCTTCCATTAACAGGGCACCAATAACACTTTGTCATTTTCTTTAGAAAGGATGGAAGAAAATACCTTCCTTTTCAGAACTGTGCCTTTGTAACTCTATAAACTCCAACCGTAATTCTTTTAAAAGGGTGGAACAGATAAAAAACAACAAAATAATAGTAACCATAGAAGAAGTGCATCTTTTCTGATGCTCTATTGGGATGTTTTTAATGCCGGAAGTGGGCTCTGAGGATTCTTGAACATTTCCTTGGCTGTATTCTCTCCTTGGCTTCAAGTGACCTGTTGGGAGAATGGGAGCCGCTCAGCTGCTCCCTCACTCTTTGTGGCTGTTGAATTAAAGATGAAATGGGAAATCTGGCACGCACCTGTTCCCCTCCCCTGCTCCTTCCCGCTTTGGCAAACTCCTTGCCCTCTAATGGGTTTGCAGTTACCCGGTTGGCAGCAGGCCTGCCTTCATTCAGTGCCACGATGGCGGCAGCTGCCGGTGCTTCCCCTCCCCTAACCCTTCTCTCGCACCGAGTGTCTCTGCCAGGAACTCCATTAGAATCGCTCGGCCTATTTTGGCAGGCAGAAGGAGGCCAGCGATGATTGTCTCTGGGGACACCGCTTTCCAGCTGCGGGGGCGTTTGTGGAGGTGGGGGCCCGGGAAGGGATCTACACTTGGGAAGGGTTTGAGAAGCTGAAAAGGGTGAGGCTGGATGCAGAGGGATTCCCCAGGTACATCCAAAGGGAACGCATAAACTTTTTTTTCTGGATGAGAGGAATGGCTATTTGTGCCCAGCGTTCTGTTTCTTCCAAGGGTTGACTCAAAAGATGTTGAACAATGTTGGCTTCCTTTGGGGAAGATTTATAACTTTGAAACCTGTGCCCCCCCAAAAAAACCCTAACATATACAGTTAGAATCAATCTCCAGATGTTTGGGGATAACAGTACCTGAGACTTCACAGTCACTATCAGGAATCTTTACAATTATGGTTTTTTAGTTGACAAAATACAATTATGTTGTAATTTAGACTTGGTTATGACTCCCTTCAAATCCATTAATTTTGTTGGCTGTAGGAATGTTTTCCAAAATAGGTGACTTCCAGATATGTTGACTTCAACTCCCAAAATTCTTATCAATGGCCAGACTGTCTGTAGAATTCTGGGAATTGAAGTTCACCTCCCTGGAAATGGCAAAGGTTGGGAAACACTTCCTTTAAAATATATCCACTGCCCTTCCCAGAAAGGATAATTTAAAACATTCTTGCCCTAAACCAATTTTATGTAAACAATGTCAGTCTTTTTTGGAAAAGTTTCCTATTATGTTTTTTTCACCTTCTTTTACTCACACAACAACACTGCAAAGTAGATTAGGTTAAGAAAGAACAACTAACTCCGGATTGTATTTCCATGACTTTTTAAGCTAAAATGTGATTGTTGTTTTCCTGTATTGAAATCCAGAACTGGTACTCAGACTTGGAGTCTACAAAGCAGCACTAGGAGAGAATGTCTCTGAGAATGTGCAGAATATATTTCCCAGAGGGAGAGGAGAACACTACCTCACAGTTTAAGCACTAGCATCTCTTTCTCTTTAAAAATTGAACAGCACTGCCAAACTTTCAAATTTTGATCACATGACTATAGGGATACTGCGATGGTAGGTAAGCATGAAAAATAGTCATGTCACTTTTTCAGTGCCGTTGTAACTTCGAACAGTCACTAAATGAATGGTTCTAAGTCAGAGACTACATGTATAGTATTAGTAGAATTGTTATTTGTGGGAGATGTCAGAGAATGTTCATGAAGGATGGTTGTTAGCCCTCAGTGTCAAAGTGTAAAATGGTGGAGGTCAATTTGTCCTATTATTGCTCTGGTTTGGCTTCAGTGTCCATCAGTTTGTGAGTCTGGTTTTAGAAAGATTCATACAGTTTAAAGATGTCAGTGTGATTTTGAATTAGTAGTAGAAGAACTCCAGACTCCAGAACTCCAACCATAGGATATAACAAAAGAAAAAAAAATAAGATGAAAGATAGTGCTACCCCCAAGTTTTACAATCTCGGATTGATGATGTGTAGTCACTTTCTGTTTATGAACTTGGTTCTTTATTGAGATAATGGAAAGACTGATCAATATTGGTTAGTTCAAGATTTAATACTGTGTCTAAAAACTATGTTTTTTTCCTTTTACTGTTTCGGGGGTGCGTACGTGCATATGTGTCCTTTTTCTGCATGCTAAAGCAATTTTAAAACATATGTTTCTCCTATTGCTTAGCTTAAATCGGCTCCCTGGTTATTTCAGCTTTCTAATTCTGTCTTCTGCTACGAGGCATCTCGACTTCCCAGTAGCACCTTTCGGTTCATGTCTTTAACACTTAAGAACAATTTTAAAATTGTCTGAAATGATTGAACCAAATAATCATCTCATCCAGGCATCAGCTTCTTTGTTCATTGCTACTATAGTTTTGTCATTTTATACTAGTATTTGACCAAAATAACGATTGTTGTTGAACTCCATGGGACAAGCTTAGAATCTCGGAGCTTGTTACATCAGACTGCAATAAAGCAGAAGATTCTAATTCCACCCCTGTCAGAAAGCTAGCACTTCAGGCAGAGATAATCTCTAAGCCATTGTTGCTTTTATACTACTTTTCCACTGGCAAGGAGATCAGTTGTTTTCCTTGTGGAGAAAATTTGGTAGATTCAGTCTTCGGGTTGCTAGTGGTCAGAAGCAATGAGGTTTAGAATTCTACCACCTCATCCTACATAACACATAAACCTTTTAGACGGTTTAGATAGATCTGGGCTGAATAGGAAGAAAAGGCATTTGGCTTTCTTAAAGGAACATACATTAACTTTTGAAAAATCTAAGTTCTGGGAGATGGGGAGTCCATAGAGCTTGGAAAATGTATTTCATATCAAAATGATAAAAAGGAGCTGTTGATCACCACAACAAAACACAAAAGCCAACATTAAATTGGTAAAGTAATTTGCTTTGCTTTTATTATTCTGCTCATTTTATCTTTGATGTTTTTGTGTGTGTACTTTTTGTACTAATAAAAATTTAAAGAATAAGTAAAAAGCAGCAATTACGGTGTTACTGCTGTTTCACAAATACTTTCTTCCTATTTGGCTATCTACACTAAATTCTTTTCGAGGCCAGGTGAAGCCTTTTTTCCATTCTTCTTCATTTTCTTTTAAAATGACCTTTTTACAATTTTCCTGTTGGCTTACTTTAAGTTTATTCAACAGCCATTTTGAATTGTGTCTGCGTAATAGATAATATTCTTGGATTTTATACTTTTAGCATTATTTTGTGAATTGTCAGGAGGGTCAGCTCTTCAGTGGTATAATAATGAGGTTAAGAATAGAATAAGACAACTATCTAGTACTGTAGGATGCATCAATTTTGTTACGAATTTGTTCATTTTCATCCAATGAATACACTCCTTTTAAAAAAAATTGCCATTTTGTAGCAACAAATGCTTTTCACAGAAACAAATTTTTAAAAAGGAATGGCATAGATGTCTGGGAGTGAGGGAATGCAGAGATGACAAAGGATATTTATTGGGGAGGAAGAATTTAATTTGTATTGTATCGGGCCTTTCATAATGCATAATTTATTTATTTATTTGATTTCTGTAGCCATCCATCTCAGCAAACAATTCTGGGAAGTTCATAATGCAAAACATATATTACAATCAAAATTTAAAAAACTTTTTTAAAACAATAAAAACAGTAAAAAGCATTAAAACAATAAAAAAAATTAAAAGATCTAATTCAAAGTACATACAAATTAAGGTATCTTAATAATGTGAATTGCATGATCAGACTTATAGGGGTGTGATTCCAGAGCGTTACTATTTTACTTTTTTAATTTAAGGAGGCTTCATAAATAATGAAAAAATGACATCTGAAAGGCGCGCAGTACAGTATAGCTTGGCTTTTTAGCTCTCTGCCTTGCCCAGCCCATCACAAAGACCTCTTTGCAGTGCCCCCCCTCCTATCCCACCCCTGGCAGGACTGAAGACCCCTCCTCTCCATCTGAATAAAAGGGAATCCGTTGCTTGCCACTAAGCTCTTTTTTATACCACAAAAACAGGCAGACAGACGGCTCCTATTTGGAGCAACCCTCGGCATTGGCATCACCACCGGCCTGGGAAAACCCGACACCAGCTGTCTCCTTGGCGCTTGTGGGCACCCTGGTGATGAGGCTGAGCAGATGGCAATGCCAGCAATGGGCAGATGGGCAGGCAGGTGGCAATACGCCCCAAAGCCAGCTCTGAACAGGAAGAAATGGCCTGGGTGTTGAGAGAATAGTACGGTGCCTCATTTGAGGAGGGGGTGGTGGAAATCAGGGATGGGGAGTGGGCTCCAGATGGCTTCTTGGCAGCTGTGGGCAACTCTGCCCACTGTTAACTGGCAAGGACTTTTGTGGCCTCCTTGGATGATAGTACTACGGTGTTGTATTTTGTTGTTTTTTGTCATTTCGTGTGGGAGAGAAACAGGATTTGAAATTGTGTGTAAAGCAGATTTGCTGTAGAGTGAGTGAAGTCTCTAAGCTTCCTTACTTCAGCTTAAAAAGTCATTCCAGCTATGAAAATCCAGTCAGTGGAAAGGAATCCACTTACACTACTCTCTCAAATTAGTCGTGTGTCAATAAACACCCAGACTAATTTTTAAATCATTTCATTATCCTCCCTCCTATTTTCTCTGCATTTTTTAAAAACTTTGAACCTGACAAAGTGTTCTGGAAAACTCAAAAGCTTGCACTGAATTACAGATTAACAGATTAAGAGTTGGAACTGGAAGGTCTTCTAGTCCAGCTGTCACCCACCGGTGGTCCATGACCACTGGCGGTCCGCGAGAAAATGTTGGTGGTCTGCAGAAAAATTATTTGCATTTTTTATATTGCACTAAATCGGGTCCTCAATCTATGCCCCCTGAGCTGGATATGTGCAATGAATGTTTGTGTCACTGCAGAGAGTCTCCCCCATCGGAGTCTTTTTTGTGGGTCGGAGGGGGCAGAAATTCTGACTTGGAGTCTGTTTCAGCCTCCTGGTGCGGGGCTTTGGGCGAAGGCTGGAGGGAAGTGCCACTGGTGGTGAAGAGCCAGAGGGCCTTGTTCCAATGGGACTGACTGTCTTTAGCCTGCTGAGCCTCCAGGTGCCAGTACCTGGCCTTGCACTCCCACAGGTCTTCCCTCTGCTTGGAAAGCCTATGCTTGTAGTCCTCAGTGAGGTGCTTCTGCTGAGTCTCTTTCTAGATCAAATCCAATTTGAACTGAGCCAGCCATTTTGCCAACTCTTTCTCCTGGTGGCTGCTTAACTCCAATAACTGCTTTTTGTTGGGGCCCTAAGGAGTCCAGGCAGGCAGGTGAGGAGTGGCTGGGAGGGGAGGAGTGAGTAGAGGCTGGCGAGGCACCCCTTGACATGAGTGACATCGAGTTGGCCATGCCCACCCAGTCACATGATCACTTAGCCACGCCAACCCAGCTGGTCATTAAACCGAGCATATTAGTGGTCCGCAGGATTAAAAATTATGAATTTAGTGGTCCCTGAGGTCTGAAAGGTTGATGACCCCTGTTCTAGCCCAACCCCCTGTTCAGGCAGGAAACCCTATACCATTTCAGACAAATGGTTGTCCAATCTCTTTTTAAAAACTTCCAGTGTTGGAGCATTTACAACTTCTGGAGGGAAGTTGTTCTGTCAGGAAATGTCTCCTTGATTAGTTTCCACTTTTTATATTAAAGGACTCATCTGAAAAAAGACAGCTCATAGATAGCTTTGGGAAGGATTTTGGATTTTTTCCTCATCCTGTGCTACTCCAGAGAGGTGTGGAGTCCAGAGAAGAAGAAAAAATAAATCAGATCCACAAAATCTTGCACTGACTGGAGAAAATTGGCAGGCAAGAGGGACCTTTTCTTAAGAAATGCTAGAACGCTGAGTCACCCAAAGGCATTCATAAGCTGTAGACACAACCTGTCTTTAATTTATGACATTGGCTGGCATCAGATGGTTTGCTGGCCACTAAGCCTAATTGGCTTTGAAAGAAGTGAAGCAAACTAGGAGAAATAGGAGAAGGGGAAGGAAAGAATGCAGATAAACAACAGGGGACAGCTGCTTGTGAGTTTTCTTGGAAACAACTGTTCTTGGCCACTGTTGCAAACAGGATGTGCAACTTATGGGCATTTGATATGATCAAACAGGATTCAACCTCTCCTTCCTTCCTTCCTTCCTTCCTCCCCTCCCAATCCATCATCAAATACTGCATTCCCTTGCATGTCATCTTTCAAAAGCTATGAAAAATAATTCAAGATGCAGTCCAGTATACAGGCAGGCACCTACACACGCACCCTTAAGGACCTCTTTAAATATGGGGTGACATTCACAGAAATTAAGTTGGAATTAAAATTATGGAAGTTAGTAGTTGAGACAACCGGACCGGGTAGAATATTCCAAACTTTTGACAACTTTTACCACAAAACTCAAATTTCCTTCCTGAAGTTCCTTCTAGAATTTGAAATTGCTGGTGTGTTTTGTTCGTTCCCTTGCTTTGGAATTTTCCCTCCCAAAATGCCTTGAGATTTTGCCACGTTCAGGGCGAGCGAGCAGAGGAGAGAGGGAAAGTGAGATGTCCTGGTGTAGAAATAAATGCCAAAAGGATTTGAGAGTCACTCTCTTGAAATGAGGGCAGGACAAGAAGCAATGGGTGGAAACTAATCAAGGAGAGAAGCAACTTATAACCAAGGAGGAATATCCTGACAGTTCGAACAATTAGTGGAACAACTTGCTTCCAGAAGTTGTGAATGCCCCAACATTGGAAGTTTTTAGGGAGATGTTGGGTAACCATTTGTCTGAAGTGATGTAGGGTTTCCTGCCTAAGCAGGGGGTTGGACTAGAAGACCTCTAAGGTCCCTTCTCTGTAAAGGAAAAAAAAACCTCAGGGTATCTGGGAAAGAAGAGCCTTTTTTAAGCCAGCCTTTCTTTCTGCTTTGCTTCTCTTTCTGGGTTCTTGATCCTCGGGCTCATTTTTTCCACCTCCTTTCCCGCTTTGCTTCCTCGCCCTGGCCAGGAATGTGGGTCAGGCCTGCCTATGGAAGAATTGCGGTTGCTGCCATCCATGCGCCAGGGGTCAAGCGAGGACGAGGCTCGGCAGACAGAGCACTTAAAGGCGCAGCAGCAGCAGCAGCAGCAGCAGCCGCAGTGGCGCCCCCGCCTTCCCGCCCCCCTCCTCCTCCTCTTCGCCCAGCTTGGCTCTCTCCCTCTCCCTTCCCCACTTAACATAGTCTCGTCTGGCCAACAGGATCTGCTCTCCCGTCACTGCTGCCCTGACGTGGCACTCGGTCGACTTCCCTGCAGTGGGGCCTCCGAGTTGCTTTCGCAGGCCTCGGCCACACACACGCACACGCACACACGAGTCTGCGCCTGCGCGCACCCCGGGACGGACACGGAGCTGTGCAAAGGAAACCGCTAGGTTAAACCAGCATGTGATTTCCAACCCCCCCTCTTCCCGGCATCCACTCCCCGCCTGGCCTGGCTCTGAATGAGGAGCAGTGCTTCTTCAGAGAGGAGGAAAAATGCCCCCAGCGAAGAAGCTGGGAAGAAAGATATTGGCATAAAACAGTGGCCAGGCCTTTTCTGTTAGCACAATCCCAGTTTCAATTTCAGTCAGAATAAAGCGGGGAAGGACCTTTGAGGTCTTCTAGTCCAATCCCCTGCTATGCTTTTACGTCAAGCACGGGGCAAAATTCGTGGTTTTCTTATCACTTTTTACTTTCAGGATAGCAGACTGAGCGCCCAGGTCCTCACCGTGGAATCTTGACTGGAAGTTTGAGTCATGGCAACTGGACTTCTTTTCTTTTGGGTTTGAAATGCAAGATAAGCAGCCAAACGTTTCAAACCAAAAAGAAAAGAAGTCCAGTTGCCATGATTCAACTTCCAGACAACTCTTCCTGCGTGACTGAGAATACCATTTCAGACAAATAACTGTCCAGTCTCTTCTTAAAAACCTCCAGTGATGAAGCATCTGCAACTTTTGAAGGCAAATCATTCCACTGGTTTATTGTTCTGGTAGGAAGTTAGGAACTGTTAGGAAGTTTCTCCATAATTTCCAGGTTGCTTCTGATGATTAGTTTCCATCCACTGTTTTCGTCTTGCCTTCTGATGCTTTGGAAAGTAAGTTGACCCCCTCTTATTTGTGGCAGCCCTCAAATACTGGAATATTGCTATCATGTCCCCTCTAGTCCTTCTTTTCTCTAGGCTAGTCATATCCAATTCCTTTAAGCATTCTTTCATACGCTTTAATCTCCAGGCCTTTAATCATCTTATTTGTTCTTCTTTGCACTTCGTCACTTTTCTGGCAAATGGGCTTTCTGAAGGCATGTGTCTGTGTGATCTTGTTGCACTGATTTGCTATGGTTTTACATTAAGCATGGGACAAAATTCATTGTTTTCGGTCACTTTTTATTTTCAGTATAGTAGACTGAGCGCCCAGGTGCTCACCTAGGAATCTTGACTGGAAGTTTGAGTCATGGCAACTGGACTTCTGATTTGAAATGCAAGATAAACAGCTAAAAGTTTCAAACCAAGAAGAAAAGTGCAGTTGCCATGATTCAACTTCCAGACAACTCTACCTGGAATGACTGAGAATCTTCTTCAACTAAGAATCTGCCAATTGCATCTCAGGCTCTGTATTTCAGTGAATATCTTCAGGCATATTCTGTATAAATTATGCAGTCGTTAAAGCAAGTCTGGTTTCCCCCTTTGCTCATTGGAAGCTGATGGGAAGATCGCAAAGGACGATCACATAATCTTGGGACAGTGCAGCTGTCAGAAATACATGCCAGTCATTCATTCATTTAGTAGTAAAATTATTACCAAGAAAAAAGCACACTGTCTTAGTTGATTAGAAACATATGTTTTATATGTTTTATATGTTTATTTATTTTGTTTTTGTTAATTCATATTTATATCCCACCCTTCTCTGGAGACTCAGGGTGGCTTACAGTTTTTTGGGATACAACCCAATGCGCTCAGCAATAGCCTTCCTTCCATTGTATATGCCTGCTTATTACTAAGCGGCATTTTTACAAAGTCAGCTTATTGCCCCCAACAATCTTGGGTCCTCAGTTTACCTACCCCAAGAGGATGGAAGGCTGAGTCAACCTTGAGCCTGGTGGGATTTGAGCCTGCAATAATTACAGGCAGCTGGAACTAAGTGCTAGGCTATTAACAGCCTGCATCACCAAGGCACCAAGGTATTTGTATATATAGATTTTGTCTACAACATTGAGTTGTATAGTGTTTTTCTTTTTTTAATTGCTAATAAAGTTTTTCTTTTTAAAATTAAAAAAAAGAAATACAAGCCAGTTGCGAAGCATCTGAATTTTGGTCACATGATTATAGGGATGCAACAACAGTCGTTAAGTGTGAAAACCAGTCATAAGCCTTTTTTGTCAGTGCCAGTTGTAACTGATACAAAGTCACTAAACAAATGGTTGTAAGTCAAGGACATGCTTAGATTAGAGGAGAGAAAGCTAAGTTCCCCTGGTAGAGAATTCGGTATGTATATAATAGTAGCTCATTCAAATCTTCATCTCTTTCTAAAAACGGTAAGAAATGAGTCATGAATCTTGCCCTTCTCCCAAAAAGCTTAAGATAGTTTGCTTTCATTCTGTCTTCTCAACAACCTTGCCAAGTGGGCTAGAATAAGAGTATTCAGTAAGCTCACTTGTGCAGGAATCTGAATTTGGTAGTGTTCAGAGAGCCTTTTCACAAGCTACAGTTATTGAGTTTCTGTTTGGACAATTGATAACTCTGGCATTTATTTATTTAAAGGATTTTTATGACCGCCATCTCACTCGCAGGTCTGATCAGCTAACGATTCATAAAACATAAAAAGCACAACATAAATAAACAAGAATACGATGCAATTGAGGCTCCTAATAAACCATGTTATATCTCAGCACAACCCAATAACATCCTGGCCTTCTAGAATGCTAGTAGAATCAAAGCCATTTGAATTGTTGGGGGATCCTATGGCAGGACTTTAAGACTTGTGGACCAACTCCCAGAGTTCCTCGGCCAGCAAAGCTGGCCGAGGAACTCTGGGAGTTGAAGTCCACAAGTCTTAAAAGTTGCCAAGGTTGGAGACCCCTGATATAGCTGGATCCAGAACACAGGATTTCTCTGTCCTGCCAGATCTGATGAGACAGGCAGAGGTAATCCAAGATGGGTCATCTTCCAATAATCAAGCCCTGTAGATGATGATTGGCACTTTGAATTGTATCTGAAAACCTATCAGGAGCCAGTGCAGCTCAGGAAGCTGAGATGTTACATGAATTTACTCTGGTGCATGCTAAGTTACAAATACCACAGCCTTCTGGACCAGATGCCTAATTACTTGGTAGCATATACTGGTTAGTGGACACCTTTGTTTTAAATCTGGACAGGATAAGTCATTGCAAAATAAATGTTTATTTCATGTGGAAAAGGGCTTACAGTAGATATTAATATTGTACCAATATCTGTTGAGACCTTGGGGCAACAAGTCCTGGTCAGGAGAATTTTATTATTTATTCATTCTTTTGTATAATTGCAGAATGCACAGAATTTTTTTCTTCCAAATTTCTGCTGCAAAATTAATTAGAGCATGTAAGGGACATTATTAACCATCCAGAAAACTGCTCATTTCAATTCTTTGGGTTGGTCAATACATGTTGTAAGTGTACCTGTCGATAGAAGAAAACAAGCCCAGTGCACCAATCCATTCAGATATATAACAGACATGCATCAGAGAATTCCAAAACAGATTGTGTTAGTTGTTTTGTGTTTTATGTTTTCAAGGATTGAATATGACATGCCTTTCTCACTGGGAAGCATGAATGGGAGCGTGCTGTTGCCTTCTTTATTATTTATTAATATTATTTTAAACCTTGTTTTTCTACTAAAGGCATTTAAGAACAGCTTGTAGGCTTCCTGGTTGGTAGGAAACAGTGTGTTGGATGAGATAAACTACAGGCAGTCCTCAACGTACAACCACAATTGGGATCAGAATTTCTGTTGTTGAGGAAAGCAGTTCAGTGAGTTGTGCCTGATTTTATGACCTTTTATGCCGTGGTTGTTAAGCGAATCACTGCAGTTGTTAAGGGAAGTAAACATGGGAGTAAATCTGGTTTCCTCCGTTGACTTTGCTTGTAAGAAGCTAACTAGGAAGATCACAAATGGGGATCACATGACCCTGGGATACTGCAACTGTTGTAACTACATGATGGTTGCCAAGTGCCTGAATTCTGATCATGTGACCCTTGGGATAGTGCCACAGTCGTAAGTGTGAGGGCCAAACCGTAAGCCACTTTTTTCAGTGCTGTTACAACTTCAAATGGTCACTAAATGAATGATTGTAAATTGATGCAGGGCTAGTAAACAGGGTTCTTAACATTCTTATCTCTGCTTTAAGTTGCCTAAAGGGTGATTGCATACCGGATCTGGCAGCACATCCTTCTCCGTCCTTCCCATGTAAGAGGCAAGGTCAAAATTATAGAGTGGCATTTTGCAACCTTGGCACCTTTAAGAGGGATGGACTTCAATCCCCAGAATTCCCCAGTCAGCTTGCTGAGAAATGTTTTGATAGAGGGATACAATGGTTAGCCTCCTGGGTTGGGCAGAAGGGGACCCATTAGGTGAGGACCTTAAAGTATCCAGTTCAATGTGCCACCTGTTGTGGGCATCTGAGCAGTTTAGCATTGGCTGTGAAGAAATTGGATGCTGTTGGACCCAGGAGCAAGGGGTGGGAAGAATTTGGCAACCTTGACTGTGCAGTAATAATATTGCCCTCTCTTTGACTCTATCAATCTTTAGGACTATTAGGCAGGTCAATTCCTGCAATTTTAGCCAGGATTTGCAGCAAGAACAAATTGTTTCATCTGGGTTCTTACATAATAGGGGATTACACAAATGAAACTATTCTATGTTTTTGGCAAAGCACCTTATTATTCTTTGTAAATGTGTTGAAGCCTAGAACTCTTTAGCAAGGAGATTTAATTTGGGGGTATGAATTTTTGCCATTTTCTCTTTCACAAGGCACACCCCTGCTTAAATTCCTGTCCCAGTTTTGTGAAGGAAGCATTAAAACAATAAATAAAAGTGACTTTCCCCTTTTGTGCCATTTGCATCTTGAAATGGTGTTCTCTCAAATTCTACTACCAAAGTATCCAACATTATTGGGTACCATCTGTTGTTGTCAGTGTTGTGCCAAAAAATTATGTTATACTTTCTTGAGATGTTTTCTTCTCCTACAAGAGGGATTCTGTTTTTCTTTACAGTTAATCCTTGACTTATGATCATAATTGAGCCCAAAATTTCCATTGTTCAGTAAGAGTTGTTAAATGAGTTATTGTAATTTTAAACGGCCACTAAATGAATGATTGTAAGTTGAGGACTACCTGCATTTCTGAGAAAACTGGAAAATTGTGCTCACGTTTGGATTGGGGTGTTTCTGACCTGGTTTTATTGTTGCAGATGGTCGAAAGTACAAGAGCTGTGTTTCTCAACCATAGCAAAGTTAAGATATGTGGACTTCAACTCCCAGAATTCCCGAATCAGAATATTTTAAGATTGCCCAGACTGAGAAACACTGCACTAGAGATAACGATAGTTTTGGAGATGTACCTTGCTATTTTTTAAAAGCATCTCTGGTCACCAACATTTTCCAGCCTCGAAAAGTCCCATAGGAGGAATGGTACAATGAAATTAAAAAATTAACTCACCTTGTGACTAAATAAAGACAAAACTTAAATACTCCATCCATGGGACTTTTACCAAAATTCTTTTTTTCCCTTTGAAAGAAAGTTTGAAAAGGCTTGATCTGTGAGAACTGACCATTTTAAAGAATGCAAGGTTTATTTACTGCATAGCACTAGCCACCTTAAGGTTGTGAATAAAATTAGCTTATTCTTTGCCAATGGGCAAGGGCAGACTGATCTTTAAATGGGGCTGGGAAATGTTCCTCACTTTTAGCATGATGAATGAAAATTCTCCTTTGTCTCAAGAGAGGATGGTTCAGGGTGTGCCTAGTGAAAACAGTAGCACACCTTCTTTTCTTAAAACTTTTATCTCTCTCTGTTGGATTGCTACAACTTTACATTCAGTTTATTGGCTAGGGCAATGTTAGAGAATGTAAGTGCCAGTTGTGTGCATAACCAAAAAGGAAATAAATAGATTCTTGTGGGGGGGGGAGACATATTGTGGGGGCAGGCCTCATGCAATTCATTTATTTTAGTAAATAAGTAAGCTTTATTACAGATATAAAGATAGGTTATTTTCATTTGTAGTTTTGTGATGTGTTTCCTCAGTGTAGAACTACACTCATGATCATAGCTAAGATCACAATTTAGGTCGTAATTTGTGATTCTCATAAAGTATGTCACCATTTTACAATCCTTTTTGCTGCGGTCATTAAGTGAAAGCAATGGATGTTAAGCAAATGCTGCAGTTGTTAAGCAAACCTATTGTTCACAATGAGGCATTTTTTTGCCAGAAAATGGAAGTAAATGCCAGCTTTTGGCATAACATCATAAACTGCAGTCAATAACTGCAGGACACTGCAAATGGCAATAAAGAGCCAGTTTGGTTTAGCGCGTAAGACATTAGGCTAGAAAACAGGAGATCATGAGTTCAGATCCTGCCTTAGCCATGAAAGGTGACTGGGTAACTTGGGGCCAGTCATTCTCTCTCAGCCCAGCCTACCTCACAAGGTTGTTGTTGTGGGAAAAATAGAAGGAGGAAGGTGTGTTGGATATGTTCGCCCCCCCCCCTGTTTGTTGTAAAAATAATAAAGGCAGCCAGGGGGGAGGTTATAAATAAAAAAAATAAAATACATGCAGAGCAGTTGCTGAATGCCCAAAATAGAGTTACATATGACCACTTGGGGTGGGGCTGGATGTCAGAACTTCAGATCCAGATCATAAATCCCATCTTGGGGTCTGTTGTTACTTCAAATGGTCGCTAAGTGACTAGTCATAAGTCGAGGACCACCTCCATAGTACAGGTATTCCTTGACTTACAACATCTCATTTAGTGACCGTTCAAAGTTATAACAGCACTGAAGAAAAGTGACATGACCATTTTTCACATGTATGACCTTTGTAGCATCTCCATGATCATGTGATCAAAATTCAGATGCTTGGCAACTGGTTCATACTTACAACCATTGCTGTGTCCCAAGGTCATGTGATGATCACCTTTGCAACCTTCTGACAAGCAAAGTCAATGGGGAATCGAGATTCACTTAACAACCAGTTTACTAACTTATCAACTGCAGTGCTTCACTTAACAGCTATGGCAAGAAAGGTCGTAAAATGGGGCAGAACTCACTCAACAAATGTCCTGCTTAAGAACAGAAATTTTGGGCTCAATTATGGCCATAAGTCAAGGACTACCTATACTTCATTTCTCAAACTTCCTTTAAATAGAGAGTTTGTGGTGGTCATTAGAAAGGTAGGGAGGTCATTAGACATCATGACATCAAAATACAAACGATGCAGATAACATTGTCAGGGTGGCGCAGTGATTAGTACTTCAGGCTACTTCTGCTGACTGCCGGCTGCCTGCAATTTGGCAGTTCAAATCTCACCAGGCTCAAGGTTGACTCAGCCTTTCATTCTTCTGAGGTCGGTAAAATGAGGAGCCAGATTGTTCAGGGCAATAGGCTGACTCTGTGAACCGCTTAGAGAGGGGTGTAAAGCATTGTAAAGTGGGATATAAGTCTAAGCGCTATTGCTGTTGGCAGCCACATTCCTTGTGACTCGCAAAGGCCAAGGGTGCAATCCCTGGCGTCAAAAATACAAGCCTGCTTCTGCAATATGTTCACCCCTCCAAATGTTGCAGCAGCCGTTTCCTCTGAATATCTACATGCGCATAGGAGAGAGGGCACTGTCTCAGTAAGAGAAGGGTCTCTTTGCATTCCATCGCTCCAATTCCCAGCACCATCTGTTAAAAGAATCCAGCTGATGGGAAGATTTCTAGGACTTACCATCAAATCAACCCTGGGTAGATTACTTGCTTTAATAGGATCATAAACTATTTTTCTCTTACAACTGGCATTCATTCCCAGGGCCAAAGTCAAGAGATCTTAAAAACCGCCTCTCTCTCTATGGGCCTCTCCCAGATGCTGTGTTGGTAACCGGTAACCAGTTTGTTGTAATTGCATGGGCAAAAGGCCAAACAGTGAACAGTTGCCCCCGGTAGGGGAATCCTCTTTTTCCCCCCAGTGGCAAAACCCCGGTTTCTTTGTCTTTGCAAAAAGCCACGATGACAACCTGGCAGCTTTGCTTCCTTGCTTTCCAAGCTTAAGAGCTTGTCATTCTGGACTCTGATCCGTGAGTCAGATGTTAATAACAAAGCAGGTTGCTCAGAACGTACGCTGAGTGTTTCGCTTTCGAAGGAGAGCTTAGAGAGGCCTGTCATCAGAAACATTTTTTTAATAAGAAAATCATCACACAACAGCAAGACATAAATACTGGTTACCTAACAAGTTTGAAAACTTAATTGCCCCTCCTATTATACAATTTAAATCTTGCTATATACATTCAAATAGGAAACTAATGCTTGTCTATTATCCGGTTGCTCTAAACAGTAGTCATTCATCAGCATCAAAGTCTTGGAAGTAAGAAACAAGTTTTGTTCTTAGTCAGATGTCAGATAGAATCTGACTTGCACACTCCTGTAACTTTACAGGTTAAAGGAAACTAGAGACTTAACAAAGTTAAATTTAAGAATCTGAGACTGCAGATTTTCTTCCCATTATAGCTATAGCCCATTATGGGACTGAGTGTCTGGAATCCAACAATTCAAGGGACATACTTCTGCAGACAGTGTAATGCAGTGCAATGGTTACAGCTTCTGGAGAATTCTGGGAGTTGAAGTCCACATTATCTGTTGCCAAGTTTGAAAAATGCTGAGTTACAGGATCAAATTTAATTCTAAGTTTAAAGACCCAACAGATAAACTTTCACCAATAGTGTTGTGTGTTTGAGCTTTCTGTGTTTTTCTTTCCATAACCTACCTGGCAGTGCTGTTGTAAAGTTAAAATAGGAGGAATGGCTTGGAAAAAATTGGCACGTAAATCTGATGAAGATATATTTCTTTGGCTTCCAACTTTAAGTACCTGGTTTTCTTTTAATTCGCTTCCAGGCCCAGCAGGGTTTACCAAGCACTGGCATTCGAGATATCTCGCCAATCAGGAAATGGAGCAGCACAAACCTCTCCCCCCATTCCAAATGGAGCAATCAAATTTCAACAAGCCAGAGAAGAAAGAGGTGGAGATGGGCTTCAAAATGGCAGGGCAGGTCTGTGCTGGTTACGAGCTGCATTGTACAGCTCTCTCTTCTGCTAAGCGCCTGGTGTTGCCAATTGATGGATCAGGTCACAAGTAGCAGGCCTGGGCAAGCTACTATGGCCCCACCCTCCTTTCCCCTACCTCCCACTATTCCTGTTCTTATTGAAGAAACAACCTATTGATTTTGTTGGCTGGGTCATTTATATCCATTATATTGCTTTGTCTTTCCCTCCCCACAACATTTAAGGTGATTTATTTTAACCCTTTTCCTGCTGTTGGGCTGGATATCTGCCAGGGCTACAGATGCCAGTTCCTTTAGAAAAAAATAATTTGGTTCTTTGCACCTTTCACTGAAATCTTTAGCAGGAATCCAAGCGCACACACACACACACACAAAGGCCATTTTCTGTTGCAGTGCTTAGGATGTGAAATTTCTTGCTTTGGCAAGACCTGTTCCAGCTTACTGGAAAAATGCAGTATTTGTCTCCTTTTTCCTGAAATTGAGAAAAACAGTGAGATGTTCCAGAAATATTATATTTGATCCATCTACGTAGTCCTGTTTCTCCCATGTACAGTCTTGCAGATCTATTGGACTATAGTGCTACTTTCATTAAGTGGAAGGTGTGAAGTTAGGATTTGTTACTGCAGAGGAAAATGGGCAGTGAACTGTTTCATTAGTGAAATGGTTATAATCTATTGCTATTAAGATAAATATTAAAACCCAACTAAGTTTGATAAAATCATGGTTCCTGCTTCTGAAATCTCATTACTTTATCTGTGATTTTTTTTAATTAAAGAGGCTTCACTAATCCACAGTTTATAATTATTTATAATCTGGTGTACTCCTTATACATGATAATTTTTTACATGTATAGCTGGTGATCCTTTACTTACATGGTACTGTAGTAGTTTTTTAAAGTATTTATTTTTATGTATATCTTGGAATTATGTTAATAGAGCTACCAGATATTGTAAACAGATAAATAAATGGATGAAGAAAGAAAGAAAGACCTTAAAAAAGTAAAATTGTTAGATGACTGAATGTTAAAACCTTTTAACCAATTTTTTAAAAAAGAGCAGTAGCTTTTTTAGAATTAAAGTAATTAGGTATTTATAACAATTGCAGAGGGAAAGCATTGCAAAGCACATATTGTCCATCTTGAACTAATATTTTGCTAAGATGGCACCTATTGTGAAGTCCTATTATCTTAAAAAAAATCCTTTTTTCAGAGTTATGGAAGTTGAGATTGCTCTTCTCTGTCAGTACAGAGCTTGGAGTACAACACTGTTAAACTCAGCTCAGTGGTATTTACCTCTAAATAATAATGTAGAGGTTTGTTACACTAAGGAGTTACTTAATCAGTGGATTCCTGATTAAAATTAGATTCCTCAAGCATAAATTTATCCTAAAGGATTAATAAACTTGGGAGATGCAATAGTGTCCTGACAGGTCCACTGCTATTTCTTCCTAGAAATCCCTCAGAACAATTCTGATGAGGGTGTGTTGTTTCAAGGGAGTTTCTGGTGAAATGGGCTGCAATGACTGAAGGTCTGATGCTACTGTATATGGATGGGTGGGAGATCCTGCAAACAGGTATGCCAAAATTTGGGCTTTTTTTCCCCCTGGGTTTTGGAGAGCTTTTCAGACCTTTTTAATTTAAACTATTTAAAACCTCTTACAGAGATTGCAGCCCATTTTTCCTATTTCCTGCCTAAAAATGACTGCAGTCCCACTGCTGACTTGGCACAGTTCTGATCCGAGGGGACTCCAGGGCTTGCAGGCTGCAGATTGCCCACCCCTCCAAAAAAGAAAAATGGCAGTTGCCAGGATGAACACCTGCTCTTTGTGCCCTCGTACACCTTTTCCTGCTGCCACTGAAGGTTGGCATATGGACTCCTTCAGCTTTATTCCAGCCAAATAGGGGTGGTGAGTTTAGAAGGGAGAAAGCATCACAGCAAAAATTAAGGAAATTTAGCAAGAGGCAATTGTCCTAGTGCGGAAATAAGGTGGGGAAATTTTGCTCATGTGCTCGTTTTTTTAACTTTGTGTATAATGCTGCTTGTATACAATTAATGTACAGCAGGGAGTGATGTCCTGCCTCAAATACTTTATACAGATAGTCTTTGACTTACAACTATTTATTTAGTGATCATTCAAAATTACAACAGCACTGAAAAAAGTGACCATTTTTCACGTTTTCAACCATTGCAGCATTCTCATGATCATCACTTGAGACTTTCAAGAAGAAATTGGACTGTCATTTGTGAGAAATGGTGTAGGGTCTCCCGCTTGGGCGGGGGGTTGGACTAGATGACCTACAAGGTCCCTTCCAACTCTGATTATCTGTTATCTGTTATCTGTTATGTGATCAAAATTCAGGCACTTGGTATTCATATTTATTGTCTCTGGGTTATGTGATCATCATTTGTAACCTTCCCAGCCAGCTTCCAACAAGCAAAGTCAATGAGGGAAGCTGCAGTGATTTGCTTAACAACCGTGGCAAAAAGGTTGTAAAATGGGGCAAAACTCACTTAACAACTTCCTTGCTTAAGAAGAGAAATTTTGGGATCAATTGTGGTCGTAAGTTGAGGATTGCCTGCAGTTCAAAAAAAAGGCTGCTGTTTAAAGAGAGCATCAGCACCATAAAACCAACAAGTCAAATATCTGTCAACTCCAGCACAATAAAAGAATTATTTTTCCCATACATGAAACCTGTGCCTTCCAAATACATACAGGTAGTCCTTGATTTCTGACCATAATTGGGCCTGCAATTTTCATTGCTAAGCAAAGTGGTTCTTAAATGAGTCCGACTAGATTTTACTTTTTTTTTGCCAAGGTTGAACCACATAGTCCTTAAGTAAATTCAGTTTCTCCTATTGACTTTGCTTGCCAGAAGCCAGTTAGGAAAGCTGCAAACGGAGTTCATATGAATTTGGGATGCTGCACTGGTCGTAAGTATGAGGACCACTCATAAGTCAATTTTTCAGTGCCACTGTAACTTTGAATGGTCATTAAACAACTGCTTGTAAGTAGAGGAGTACATGTCCTTCAGCCTTGATATCTTTCAGATATGTGGATTTCAACTCCCAGAATTCCGCAGCCGGCCATGAAGTCCACATATTTTAAAATTAGCAAGGTCCAAAGTGGGTTTTTTTTTTTTCTTTTAAATACATTTAGAGACTTCGGGTTGTTAAGAGTGACCCTGAATAAGGATATATTATGATAACCATAGTTTTATTAGGAAGGGTGCAGAAGGAACATTGAATTTCTTGAATTTATGTATTTGCTGCATTAACATCCCACGTTTACTGATTCAGCATAGACTTGGGGTCTTGCTTTGTTCCATCCTTAAAATAATTTGCCCAATGTCACCTAGTGATCTCCATGATCAAGGGGGAACTAATTAAAACTCAACCTTTCCAGGAAATGCAAACTTAAGTACTTTATGAAACTGTCTTGTATTAACAAATCGGAGTTTAAATTAGCACCCGGTTTAAGACATAGTTGATAAACTTAGTAATGGACATCATTTCTGAGAGTATGCACACAAAGAATCTGGCAATTTAGCAGAGAGACTGCTATCCCTGTAATACTGCAGACAGTGAAGGATTAAGAGGGTCTTAATGAATAAATTGAACATCTGTGTTGTCCAATGCTTCTTGCTGTATCAATCTAATAAGGACAGGATGATTATTTCAAACAGCAGGGACACCATAGCAAGATGTTAGTGGCAGATAAGATCCGTCTTCTTTGTAACTGGTGGAATATTTATAGAGACTGGCTGCTTTTGGAGTTGTATGTTTGTGAGATTATGATTATATATATATACAGGGTATGTGTTTGTGAGTGTGTATGTTTCTTATTTGAGCAAGACAGCTGAAATTTGGCACGGGCATGATTTAAAACAAGCTACTTATTAGACAGACTCTAAAATGGAACATATATTCATGTGATTTTTCTTGAAACGGGTGATATGAAATATGTTTTAGATTAAGAGTTCTTTTTGCTAGTTAGAAAAGTGGAATTTGCTGCATACAGCCAGGAAACCTATTTAGATTAATTCTCATGTCAGAAACAAAAATGTGAATGTCAATCATTAGAAACACTGATCCTGCAGATACAATGAAAATAATATTTTAATATATCTTGATCTATCTCTCACCTGCCCTTGGCTTTTATAATATATGATCAAGAAGGTTTATCAGGAACTTACCAGCCGCCTACCCTTTTATTCCCCAGGATCTATCTGGCAATCATAATTTGCAAAGGTAGCATTAATCCCAGGCACTGTGCCGAAAATTATTTTTACAGGCCTTCTGGATAGTTTGTCTTGCTACTCCTGTGTAATTGATTTGGGGTGGGGGTGGGGTAGAGAGACAGAATGATTTTACTTTCTTCTGTCTCCTTTTATTCCAATTTTGAATCTGAAGTTCAAACCAGAACCTTTTTAGTTCCTTTACCTTGTTTCCTTAATGTCCCTTTCTCACAAGCGTGTTCAGATTAATTCATTTTACATATTTGTATTTATTTATTCATTTATTAGACTTATATGCTGCCCTTCTTACGAATGAAAAGCCAGTAAAACATTACACAATAAATAACAATAATAATAGCATGCAATGAACCGTAATAATTTATAATTAAAAGATGGGAAGGAAGAGAGCAAGATGCACATTGGGAGAACTGGGGGGGGGAGTCTTCTCTTAATCTAATAGCCACCCCCAGAGTGATACACTCCCGTTGGGGTGCAGGAGGTAATAATAAAAATAATAATTTATTAAATGTATATGTCACCCTTCTCTTAGTGACTCAGGACAACTCACAACCATCAAACAAAGGAATTATAATGAAATCAACATAACATAAAAGATGAACATAAAATGTTTAGTAAATGCCACGTACCCTTCCATGCAGCTGCGTGATACAGAGGAATGAATGGTAGATGTATATATATTTATGTGTGTGTGTGCATTACTCTACCCTATAACACGTGCTAATAATACATGTCAGCATGGAGGGTTCATGCCTAATGCATGTGATCTTACTGGCCTCTTATTCATTTGTGGGCATCAGAAATGAATAAATGTGTGATCCTGTCAACTCTTTCACCCATAGGAGATTTTAAAACCTCTAATCAAAGCTTGTACCCTGATCCTTAAATTGAAAATCTTCAATTCCTGGCTTACGGTATGCTCTTTTACACCAACCCCAACATGAGGCTGTGGGTTATGGCTGATTTCCATTGTGAACAATTTTCTGAAAATCGAGTTGGTGAAAAAATTGTTTTGAAAAGGAAGAAAAAAAGCAAAACTTTTACAAATAGCAGTAAGAGAAAGGAGGGGAAGCTACTTTGTGAGCCCAAGCAAAAATGTGCCTGTTGTGTGCCCCGAAGTACAACAGGGAAGTTTCCTAGCCTATTTTCCTCTCTTGTCTAATCCATTCCTGCTGGCTTTTCAGTTTCTCTTTGAGCTCAGACAACTCACTCCCATTTCACAGACACTTCTGGGAGGTGTGCTTTCCTTCTTTGCCAAAGATAGTGGCTCCGTGCTAAATTTAAAAATAAAAAAGGATAAGGAGGGAAGTTTCGCCACTGCTGCCCTGGCACCCTTTCCTCTCTTTGGCTGCTATGCCGCTTTTCTGCAGGACAGCTGGAGACATTCACGGCACTTTTTCAAAAAGATGGCTGCCAAGAGGGGAAGGAAGGAAAATAAACTTTTTAAAGCAAGAGAAGCGGCACATATAATTGTGCTTTTCTGCCTTCAAAATGGCCGCCGGGGAATGGAAGTGTGTGTGGAGAGGGGAAATTGGAGAAAAGGAGCAGGCGGGGAAAGTTGGGGGCCTGGAGAGAATTTATTTAAAAAACAAAACAAAACCAGTTTGCAAGAGCCAAAATTCCACTTAAGTAAACAGCCTGTGAACTGCATGTTCTTTTCTTTTCTGGTCATTCTGTTGCAAACTTTGTGTTTTTCTTCCCGTCTCGTTTCTTTTTTCTTTTTTCCCTTATTCTCTGTTTCTGTTTAAAAACAATTATTGATTTCCAACTTGCCGTGGACACAAAAAGATTGGATTGCAAAATGTGTGGGTGTTGGGGGGGGGGAGAAAAACAGAGAATATTATGCATTTATTGCTTTAAAAATGCTTTTCTTATTTCAAGTGGATGCCTTATTTATTTGTTTGCTTATTTTTGTCAGGATCAGTGGAAAACCAAGTTTTTGGGGGAAAGTTTCCTCAAGTTGTGGGGAAAATTATATGGAGGGTAGAGGATGGATTTTTTCCCCCAGCCTTGATATAACAAGCATGTAATTTTTTAAAACTGTGTGCATATGTATTGGTGGGAGCAATCATATCTGAAGAAATATTTCCAGAGAGTTTTTGTTTTTCCTGCAAGCCTCGAGGCTCCATTTGACTGCTTTCCGCACTGGGAATCTTAACTCGGTACAAAATGGCCGCATTGGGAAAAGACTGGCATGTGGGGGCACACAAAATGGCCGTGCCTGCTTAATGACATGAACTGGGGAGGTGCTGCCTGAAATTCTTCCCTAAGATCATCCTCATTCAGTGGGTTTTAATGATCATCCCCCCAAATGAAATGAAGGATGAATTTCTTCGGCACGGACTTCTCCTCTTTTGCGTGATGGGGAAGTCTGACTGAACGCCAGCTCCTAGCTTAACAAAAGTTTCTTTGCAGCACGGCAAAAAAGTGTGCTTCCAAATTCCTCTTTTGGAACCATGTGCGAGAGGGGGAATGTGAAAATGCTGCCAGGCTGATTGGCAAGGCTGCAGCTTCTTGTTTTGACTGGGGTGACTCTCGGTTTGGAAGATCGGGCAGAGGCAGCCGAGTGAAATGCCAACGGCCAAGCTGGCAGCAGGGAGAGGGAGCAATGGCCGTGCGAGGGACAGGAGGGAGTGTGTGTGTGTGTGTGATAGAGAAAGATGGCAGGGGAAAAGTATTTGGCATGCAGATACCTGGCTTGGACCCAGTTTCTGCAGCCAAGTATCGGCTCAGATAAAGGAAAATAGTGGGCCAGACTTTAAAGGATGGGTGAGAACAGCCGCCATTGCTAAGCTAGGCCTTTTTGGCTGGCTGAAGAACCTGGGAGTCCTTCACCTCAACAACATTTTTGAACCACCTGTTTTATTTTTTTTATTTTTTATTTTAAAAATGCACCAAAGGATTTTGCAGGGGGAAGCTGACAGGAGACATAGGTGGCAGGTGCAGGATTGGATTTTGTGTCTTCATACACAATGGTGTGTGCATTAGTGGCTAGGCGAGGAATTAATTCCTACAAATAGTATAAGGCAAAATGACTTTTCAAGTGATGAGGCAATGCAAATAATTTTTTAAAAAATTAGGTTCACCCAATACAGAATTGTTCTCTAGTAATCTACTTTCCCCCCTTTTGATCTTCCTTCTTTCAATTTCTAGACCTACCTGTTCGCCAATATCTGTAAGCAGCTTGCAATTAAAGCAAAAGAACAGTACAGTAATACATTAAAACTACAAATAAACATGGTCATTTTGTCCTTTCAAGTATAAAGAATTTTTTTGTGTATCTTATTTCTTATTGCATTGAACTTTTAAACTAAGCCATCTAGAGAGAGTCTTAAACAGGATATTTTTTTTAAAAAGGACAAGCTGAAAGAATAAAATCTGAAAATGAAAGTGCCTTCCTAGACCTTGAAAGGTGGAGAGCCTTGGCAGATCAGTTGCAACAAAATGATATGAACTACTTAAATCAGAATTTAGCACAGAAAAGAAAAAATATTAATGTTGTTTTGGTCTCAAAGTCAATGGAGAAGAGTTGCAATCCAACAGAAAAGACGAAGAACTCACCGGCCTTTACTGTTGAAAACTGAGAGTCACTATGGTTCCCTGCCATTTTTACATAGACAATATTGAGAAACTAAAATCCCCTAAAACAAACATTACCCTCCAAAATTCTCTTTAAAAACAGCATTATTTGTCCATCTGACATTTTCTGGAGGTGCTGGATTACAATATCCATCACCCCCAAGAGGTAGCAAATGATACTGTAGATTTGTGCATTTTTCTATGTCTTCCAAGCTTAGCCATCATTTTTTTAAAAAATCAGTTTACTTCTTTTTATTCTAGACCTAAGCAGACTCCATTAACTTTTTAAGATGCATTTATACCCACATCCACCCCTATCATATCAAATTCTGCATCAGGAATGCCAAGAGATCAGGTTGATTGATGCCAGAGTCCTAAGCCACAGATTTGAAGCACAGAATCTCCTCTGCTCATATTGTCCCCTGCCCATGACTTATCCATGACAGGTAGTCTGGCAAAGTAGTGCCCCTCCCTTTCAATATTAATGCATCACTCTTGCCCAAGTAAAATTGTAAATGTTGAGGTCTCATCCTACTAGGATTGGCTCGTCCCACCTCTGTTGGCAGAGGAGGCATGCTTCAGTCCCGTCAATCTGAGTCGGTGAGGTCCAAGAGAAAAGCCTTCTCTGCCATTGTACCTGCCCCCTGGAACATTTTGCCCCCCCCATTAGGTTGGCCCCAACCCTCCAACCTTCATTAAGAGCCTAAGACTTGGCTGTGCAAGTTGGCTTAGGGCTCCAGTGGGGAAGCATTACAATGGATGTGGTTAACAACAGATCCCATGCCCCCCCTCCCCATCCTGCTGCTGCCGTCCCAATTTTTTAATTGGACCGCGGTGTTTGGCTTTTGGATGAACATATCTGTGTTTTTAATTTATATAGTTTTTATATTTTATGATTGTAAGCTGGCCCAGAGTTACCTTGAGGTAAGATGGGCAGCTTATAAAATAAATAAACAAATAAATATAAATTATCTGCTGAAGAATGTAGGGGTGGTGTAAGTGTCATGGTACTTGGTCAACATTTTAATTACCTACAGGGCTGCTGAGATCCTATCACGTCATTGCTAACTATAGTAACATGCCCCACCACAACCACCCGGGTAGGAAGAGCTCAGAAACGGGGTGTCAGTGAGTTCTGCTCAGCCCCTGCAGCTGTGCAAGAAAACTGAATGCCCTTGCTTGGCCGGCTGGCAGCCAGTTTGGATAGGAATTTCAGAAGTATTGCTAACAGCAAAGGAATGCTTCATGCATTATTCATGCACATAGGGAAATTGGGGTGTAAGGGACCTCCATTCTGCTTCATCTGTTCTGAACATAATTTAGGAAACTGGGAGGCTCCTTGTATAGTTTAATATTCCAAATGCTGACATCACTATGGGAAGCATTTTCCAAATCATGATATAGGTAGTTCTCGATAATTGAGCCAAAAATTTCTGCTGTTAAGTGAGTTTTGCCCCATTTTATGACCTTCTTTGCTGCAGATGTTAAATGAATCACTGCAGGTATTAGTAACACAGCTGTTAAGTGATTCTGGGTTTACCATTGACTTTCCTTGTCAGAAGGTTGCAAAAGGTGATCAAATATCCCCAGGACACTGCAATCGTCATAAATATGAGTCCGTTGCCAGCATCTGTATTTTGATCACTTGACCATGGGGATGCTACAGTGGTCGTAAGTGTGAAAAATGGTTAGGTCGCTTTTTTCAGTGTCATTATAACTTAAATAGTCACTAAATGAATTGTTTTAAGTTGATGATTGTCTGTATATTGCTACTATGCAAGTTTTTCAGTAATTTCTCCTGCCCTAATTTTTGGATCAAGGGATTGTTATCCTTCTTTGTTTTACTTATTTTATCCAAGCTGATTGTTTACGATCTTGATTTTAGCATTTACTCATCTTTTGCTCGATTGGTTGTTTAGTGCTTCTTTTAAGATCTCACTTTTACATCACCACTGTATAATGTTTATAGATTTCCACAGTAAGGGATTTAAGTGAGTTTTCAATCATGGTTGGCTTTTTTTCAGAGCCTTATGGACAACACTGTTGTTGTTTTCTGGCCAGGAAGAGCACTATGACGTTATTGTGGATGGAGCACAGCAGAAAACAATTAAAAAGTAAACAGTTGCACAAGGAGTCCCTCCTAAACTACATTGAAAGACTGATTTGCCTTTATAAATTGAGAAAAAAGAAGGGCCACTGAATTTCTGTGGTGCAATGAGAAGAAGAACTCTAAAAGCTACAATAAGCCTCATCAATGGTATAAGTCAGGTAGTCCTCATTTAGCAACTGCCTTATATAGCAACTTTTGCAGTTATGATGATGATGGAAAAATAACTTTTTGACCAGTCCTTGCATTTACAATGTTTGCAGGTCGACAAAGTCAAGGAAAACTGAAGCACATCATGGTTTTACTTAACGACTGCTTCACATAATGCACGTTGATGGTCCCAATTGTTGTCACGAAACAAGGAATACTTTAATTTCCAATTCACTAACTATATATTTATCCAAACTCTTCATGTAACATATTGGTATGATTCTGTGGTTATTAAACACACTTATCTCTTACTGGGTGGTGTACCTTCTCCTCCCCCCCCTTCACAACTGAATTGTGATATTCCTGTTGGTGCTCTATTTAGCAAATATGCAAATCTATACAGGTAGTCCTCAACTTACAACACAGTTCATTTAGTGACGGCTCAAAGTTAAAACAGCATCTTACGACCATTGCAGCATCCCGTAGTCAAATGTTCAAAATTTGGACCCTGGGCAACTGGCTCATATTTATATGATTGCAGTGTCCTGGGGTCATATGAGCACCTTTTGCAACCTTCTGACAAGCAAAGATGTTGGGGTAACCAAATTCACTTAATCATGTTACTAACTTAACAGCTTCAGTGATTCACTTAACAACTGTGGCAAGTAAGTCATAAAATGGAGCAAATTTCACTTAACGACTGCTTAGCAACAGAAATTTGGGGCTCAATTGTGGTCATAAGTCGAGAACTACCTGTGCAGATAGAATGACTTTGCTGTTATTATACTGTATGCAGATCATAAGAATAATAATAAAACAAGTACTGGAATCTTGGGGGAATTGGCTGTGTCAGGTGAACTGGAGCAGCTCAGCATCTCTCTCACTTTACACACACACACACACACACACACACACACACACATTTTGCAGGGGGGGGGGCGTGGAATAATAAAAAAAGACACTTTAAAATGTTCCTGGCTGCATCAAGGATATTCAGGGACGTGTGGATTCTAGCCAAGGGTTGCTGCATAAGAAAGTGAGGGATGTGTATGCGTGTGTGCATTTGTACTATGGGGAGAAAGTAAAAAGAGACTCGACTGAAAGGAGGAGGTGGTGGGTTGGCTAATCCAGGATGCTAGTAGGAACCTATAGTGCTGACCTCAGCGTCTGCACCGACTGCCCAAAGAGCTTGATTATTTTTAGATAAGATGAAAAGCAGAGAGAGAGAGAGAGAGAGAACGAGGAGTTCTGGGATGCAGCCCATGTGAGGCGTGAGTTGTATTTCTGATGAGGGAAGGGAAAGCAGGAGGTGGGAAGGGTGGAAGAGAGGAGGGTTTTGTTTCAGTGGCCTTCGCTCCTGCTGTCTGCACAAGTCCCTCTGGCTCTTTCCTCAAGTCGAGAGGTTCAGCCCTTGCCTTTGATTCAGAACTGGTCACGTTCAAAGAAACTTCCAGAGTTATCTAATCACCTCCCCTAGTCTAAGCCTGCCAATTTCTGGATGGTTTTGAAAAAGGGTCATACCTTTTGATGGTACGACGACCCCGAGCATCAGCATTTCTTCCCTCTGTTTAAAAAAAGTTCTTAAAAACAGAGAGCAAAAAGGGCACCTGACTGTGTGCAAAGTGCATTTGCTTTGAGAAGGGAACTAGCTGGACGTGGTAAGAGTGGGACCTCTGCAAGAATGATGCAATGCAAATGCTGCTGGATTAGGGGGAGAATGTATGCTTTTCATTCAGAAGACTGCATGCAGATTTTCCCAACCTTGGTGACTTTAAGATGTGTGGACTTCAACTCCCAGAATTCCCCAGCCAGCATGTTACTCAGTTGCTACCATCTGAGTAATCGCCAAGTTTCAAACTTACAAAAAGCTCTATTTTGTTCTTTACTACAGTCTTCTGATCTACCACCTAGATCTTGCTGCAAAACAATGGCTCAGAGAGCGGACCACGGGTAGTCCTTGACTTACAACCATTCGTTTAGTGACCGTTCAAAGTTGCAATGGCATTGAAAAAAGAGACTTATGACCGTTTTTCACACTTACAACCGTGATGGCATCCCCTTGGTCACATGATCAAAATTCGTCCACTTGGTAATTGGTACATATTTATTTCAGTTGCACTCTTCTGGGATCATGAGATCACCATTTGAAACCTGCCCAGCCATCTTCTGACAAGCAAAGTCAAGGGGGAAGCCAGATTCGCTTAACGACCACATGGTTTACTTAACAACTGCAGTGATTCCCCTGGCAACTGTGGCAAAAAAAGGTCATAAAATAGGGTGAAGCTCAGTTAACTGCCTTGCTTAGCAATGGAAATTTTGGGTTCAATTGTGGTCGTAAGTCGGGGACTACCTGTATGGGCATTTTTATACAGCCACACTCATCACCCTGCAAACCCTGCATTTATTCTCAACAGCTTCCAATCATATTCACCACAGCCTTAATAACAAGGGCCAGTTACAACTTCCTCTGCCTTTAGCCACAGGTAGAAGTGTGCTAAAAAATGACCAGCCCCTCATCTCTTACCATTTTTTCACCATCCATGAGGTTTTGGAAAGGGGGCCTTCGGGGAGGGGAAGAGGCAGAAACCACTGCAAAATCGCTGGAGTGCAGTTATGAGAATTTTATGGCATTTTGGAAGCATTACAGTTTAGAGTAGGAAAAAGACACAGAACTAGGGAGGCGATTCCAAGTGGGAGTTTCCACCAACTCCATGGAATTGGGGTGTATCCAAATTCAAAATGGAAGCCCTGCAATTTGAGATTTCAGACTCTGATGCCCCTACGAAAATCAACTCAGCTGCTGAAGGGTGACACTAGGAACAGTGGGAGATGGCACCACTCCAGGAATCGCCCCAAAGTGCCCCATAGAATAGCCCATGATTTCAGCATTAAGAAAAAGAGTCTCTCAGCATGATCAGAACCAAAGAGCCCACACGAATTCCTTTGCACAAAAATTATTTTCTGGTGTCTCCCTCCCCTCCCTCTTTGCAAACTCCAATTCTTGCATTCCTTTTCAGCAACTTGATTTCTCCAGGAAAGGATTCTTGGTTATTGCTGCTCTTGAAAGCAGAGTCAGAAACTTAATTGCTGCCTCATACCAAATTACTTAGAGACCCAACAGAATCTATCTCTACCCAACCTTGCAGGACGAAGAGCTAATACAGCCTAAGACCATCCCATGTGTGTTCCCCATCTCTAAGGGGGAAGGATTGCATCAATGGGCAATGTTTATTTCATCATGCTCAAATAGACGGCACGGGGTTAGGATCCTCAGTGGTATCACATGCCTGGCTTTAGTGGCGCCAACAGAGTTCTGAGGTCAGGTGTTGCCTGCGTAGCTGAGAGCTGAGGAAGGGAAGGGAGGCCAAGGAGGGAGATGCTTCATCTGCATTGGCGGCTCATTAATCACCCACCCGGGCTGCGAAGTGAGTGCTGTCAAGGGAGGGCTGATTATGGGGAGGAGGGCAGCCATTACTGCAAAAATTACATTACTACAAGCACCCATTAGTGTTTGGCGGTTGCCATAGCAACTTGGTACGGCCTGGACTTGTGGTCGGCCTCTGTTCATCTTTACCTTGATGAAGGAAGGCTGAGGGTCTTAGCAAGGTTGCTAGTACCAAGAGGTGCGCTTAGTGACCTGAGGTGAGCCAACCACTGACCTTCCTTTGCCATCACCCAAGAGGGGCTCACACAGAGAAGAGGGGCCTGGCCCCAAAACACTAGAGGACAGAAGTGATGGGTGGAAGGTTGTCAAAGAGAAATCCAATGTAGGAGTAAGGAGAAATTTTCTGACAGAACAATTAATCAATGGAATAGATTGCTTCCTGGAGTTATGGGTACTCCATCACTAGAGATTTTCAAAAATGAACTAGTCAACACTTGACCGGGATGGTATAAGGGTGCAGGGGGTTGGGCTAGAAGACCTCCAAGGTCCCTTCCAGCCTATGATTCTATGTTCTATGTTCTAAGTCAAAGTATCTAGTATGAAAATCACACAGGTTATATGAGAGTTATCAGGCAGGAGACCCGACAACCCCTTCCCCAACTTTACACAAATTGTTTTCCCTTACAGCAAAAATATAATATTAAAACTAACTCCTGAATGCATGTTCTTGCCTCCCAAAATTAGTGGCTGTCTGAAAAAGCTATCCCACTTTGTCTAAAGAAATTCTGACATTGTGTTTTGGTCAGCCAGCCCTGGATGCTATTCTAAACTTCTCAGTTATGGAAAGCAACTTTGGGAGTGGGGGGGAACCCCAAAAGAAGACAAATGTATATGTGTTGTAGGCTCTGGATGTGTAGAGCTGTAAAATGTAATGCACAATTCTTTTCTTTTCAGATTCAGATCAAAGCAGCAGTCCCAGGACGGGAATCGGTTCTGACCAAGAGGATAGTAAACCCATAATCACGCTGGGTGAGCAATAGCAAAAAAAAAGGACAGAGGAAAGGTGTGGGTGTATGTATGAGGCTGTCGGTCTGCGGTTCCCTGAACTTGCAGTACAAATCCTGAAAGAATTAGGTGGGATGGTACCCTGGAACAGACTGATGGAAGGATCAAGGGTTGATCCAATCAGGAAATGAATTAGTAATGGAGAAGCACCTCAAGGCAGGCTTAGAAATAGGATTGGTTTGGGGTCCTCTTCTGTCTCTTCCCACCTTCTCAATTTAGTAAAAAAAAAACCCACCTGGTTTACTCCAGACCAAATCAAACTTCACCACAGCCTTGAGGATAACATGGAATGAACATTCTCAACCAGCCTCGATCAGCAAATCTCTAAATCTGTGTTTCTTAACTTTGGCAACTTTAAGATGGACGGATAAACGAGAAAACCTATCAATAAAGTCAATCATGTCACTGTTAAATACAGACATTAGTAAAAACATAAATGCATTTCAGAAGGGGACTGACAGCCAGCTTGTAAAAATCACTTCAATTCGGTACTTTTTACATAAAGGTCTTCTTCAACCACATGCTATTAAAACTATTATTCCATCATCCAAAACTGGCATAGCCAGTGGCTGTTATATAATATTAAATTATTTTAGAGTCAAACTTCTTTGGCTGGCTGCTTTCATAGACTTTTGTTCTTTCTGGTCTAAAAAAATGAATAAATGATAAATGGAAGAAAGGAGTTTAAAAAGTACCCAGTCTGGAATATTTAGGATTATATGCTAATTACCTGATTTATAGTATACGGAATTTCTTTCTCTGTCAAAACCTGACACTGAAAACATTGAACAATTCAGGGGAAAAAATTCCTGATTATTGTAGCAGTTTCTGAATGAGTTCAAAATCTCTTTTGCAGATGCAGCAGATTTTCAAGAGAATTTTGTTACGTCAGGTGTGTTCAGCGTCACAGAGCTTATCCAAGTTTCCCGGAGTGAGTAGCTTGTATCCTTATTAGTTTTTTTTTCCCTATTTAATTCTCACTTCTGTCAGTTACGTTATATTGTTTAAAATGCAGGTATGAGTAAGATTTGCTAATTTTTCCACCACTGTTAATCTATTCTTTTTCATTGTAAATGTTAATAGATTTCTACCAAAATTATAGTATTTTTACTTTTAATATCTATTTCCCAGCTGCTGGGGAAAGTCATCTGTTGGTTCAGACAGGGTTACCATCAAGGTAATGATGATGCTCAAGCTGTCTCTACTGTTGAAAGTTTGTCTATAGGCTGTTGGGTTCTGGATGTGAGAAAACAAGCTGAATCTGAACCCAGGCAAGTGGAGTTACTTTCAGGCACTCGAAACCAGGAGCCAGGATAGAGTTCAAAAACTTTGTGAATTTATTCCATGCAATCTACAGACAAGAGTCTGATGTCTATGGAGATTCTCAATCATCCAGGTTCATGGTTGTCCCAAAAGTGCCTTTTTCCAAAAGGCAACTGGACTTTCTTGGTTTTTTTCCATTGAAAACGAACGTATCAGGTCACTTGACTCCATAATCCAGTGTTTCTATTGACTACTTTAAGATGTGTGGACTTCAACTCCCAGAATTCCCCACATCCACCTGACAGTCTAATTCAGTGTTTCTCAACCTCAACCACTTTAAGATATATGGACTTCAATTCCCAGAATTTCCCAGCCAGTTGTATTGGCTGGGGAATTCTGGGAGTTGAAGTCCACACATCTTAAAGTTGCCATAGTTGAGAAACAATGCACCACAGAGCACCACTGATGGAAGCAGAAAATTCCATCCCAAATCATTGTTTTATGAATCATTAATTATCCTTTCCTACTACTGATGGTTCTTCTGCCTCTGTCATTCACAGCACCAGTGGTGACAGGCACAGGTCCAAATTTCTCTTTGGGAGAGTTGCAAGGGCACTTAGCATATGACCTGAATCCCTCAAGTACAGGGATGAGGCGGACGCTCCCCAGCACTTCCTCCAGTGGGTAAGTCTAAACACTCTCCCTCTCCCTCCCTCTCTCTCTCTCCCCCTCTCCTTCTTCCCCTCCCCCTCCCTCCCTCTGTGAATATGTGTTAAACTAGCTTTGTGTGTGTGTGTTTATTTATGGAATAAAACTTTTACCCTACTGAAGATGCAACAGGTAGAATTGGAAGGTTGCCAGGTCACACAAAATTGGTTGATATCCAGAAAGTGGGGGTGGGTCTTCAAGAATTAGGGTTTTTAATCCAGCTATTTCTTGTAACTAGAAATTATTTTCTAGTTATAGCAGGGGTGTCAAATTTGATTTCATTGAGAGCCACATCAAGGTTGAGTTTGACCTTGGAGGGGGTTGGGGGGCGTGGCCATGGTGGGCATGGCCAGTTTGACTTCATTAGTGTTGGGTACCTGTGGTAGCCCGAGTGCTCTACCAGCGAAAACAGGCCCCCAGTCTCTGTTTTCTCTGACAAAGGGTTGCAGGAGACCTTGCCAGCCCAAAACGGAGATTGGGAGCCTGTTTTCGCTGGCAGAGGCACCGTGGGCCAGTCCTTTGTTTTTTCAAGGGTGGCCCTGTGGGCCAGATCTAAGCACACTGCAGGCCGTATCCAGCCTGTGGGCCTTGGGTTTGACACCCCTGAGTTACAGGTAGTCTATGACTTACGACCACAATTGAGCCCAAAATTTCTGTTGCTAAATCAGACAATTGTCAAGGGAGTTTTGCCCCCATTTTATGACCTTTCTTGCCACAGTTGTTAAATGAATTGCTGCAGTTGTTAAGTGAGCCTGATTTCCCCATTGACTCAGATTGTCAGAAAGTTGCAAAAGGCGATCACATGACCCTGGGATGCTGCAACTGTCATAAATATGAGCCAATTGCCAAGCGTCCAAATTTTGATCACATGACCATGGGGATGCTACAATGTTTGTAAATGTGAAAAACAGTGGCAAGTCACTTTTTTCAGTGCCACTGTAATTTCAAACAGTCACTAAACGAACTGTTGTAAGTCAAGGATTTCCTGTATTTGCAGACAATGTATGATTTTTACCATTGTCTGGAATGGTATAGGATCTCCTGCTTGAGCAGGGGGTTGGGCTAGAAGATCTCCAAGGTCCCTTCCAACTCTTGTTATTCTGTTTTTCTGATTTTGATGTAATGCAGTCTTTCTTCTAACTAAGGTAAAAAGTAGGGTTTCAAGCTAGGAGGCTGTAGCTTTCATGCTCCAATTTTCTCCTTCCTTTCTCACTTTTTAAACAACCTGAATCATGATCCTGACTTATTCAACCACATCACATCCACATGTCTCAAACATCTGGGATGCAAATTGCTTGAGAAAGCGGAAGGTGGAATCTTTGACAGCTCTTTCTGTATCAATGAAACAACCGCTTCTACCGTGCTCTTAGGATCAGAATTGAAATTGTAAAGGTGATCATCGGGTGACATACTCAGTAAGCCCAAAATGCGACCATCTCAGCCCTTTAGGAATGCTGTCACCGTTTAATTAGAAAAATCTTTCCTATGTAGCTCTGACCTGCTGTGAGCACTCTTACCTTTTGTTTTTTTTAATCAATTTTTATTTTATTCAGACAATTAGAATACAAAATCCAAAAGAAAAAAAATCAACAGAGACAAAACAAAACTAGACAAGAACATTAAAAAAGTGAATTAAAAAGAACAAACGACAAAAACGCAGCTAAGAATTCTAGACCTGCTTTGCAAGGGGGGAAACTTTGCAAGGGGGGAAACACAGGTGGGGGGGTCTCCTCGGGGTGCTGCCTGCAACACAATGTCGCTTGGCGGCGACCTGGGGGAGGGCCTACTCTGTGGCGGCTCCCACTTTGTGGAATCTTCTTCCACTTGAGCTCCGTTTGGCTCCCGATCTTCACACCTTCCGCCATGATTTGAAAACTTGGCTCTTTTTACAATCTGGGCTGTGCTGATTCTCCTGGGCGGGGGTTATTTAACTGGGGGTTTTAAATTTTAATTCGGCTTAATTGTTTAATACTTTTTAAAATTTATTTATTGTTGTATTTTAATTGTAAGCCGCCCCGAGTCCTCGGAGAGGGGGCGGCATATAAGTCAAATAAATAAATAAATAAACAAACAAACAAACAAACAAACAAACAAACAAACTAATATTGTTGCAATGGATTAGTCATTGTTCAACTAGGGGGGGATAATATGCTCTTACCTTTTGTAATGCCATTCCTTCACTCCCTACCCTGGTTTGCTACTCACCGCCAGATCTTGTACAAACTCCTAATCCAAAAACTCCCGGAGAAAAAAGGGTGTGACTTTGGTCAGTTTCCTGCCTAAACAGAGGGCTGGACTAGAAGACCTCCAAGGTCCCTTTCAACTCTGTTATTCTATTCTATTCATTACATGATCATGGTTGCCATCTTGGCATTCTTGAACCCCTAGATGCCTCTGAAACTTTCCATGATTTTTTTCTATTTATTACTTCACTGATATACCCCAATATGTCATTGTTCTGTCTTTTGTTCCTGTCCCTTAAAACAATTCTTTTTCTCTTTTACTTCTTGTGCCCAGGCTGCCTACTAAAACACCTGTCCTTCAAAACTTCTTCCATCTTCTCTTCTCTTCTTTATTTTTCCTTCCACCAAAATGCTAGGACTGTGTTAAGGGAATAATTGCAGTTTGTTTACTTTGCCTTGGTTTTCTAACTTCACTTGCCTCTCTTTGGAATCATATTTCACCATGTAAAGTTCCTCAGAGCAATCCTAAATTCCTGGACTTAGTGAATTATTACCCAGAGCAATGAAGTATAAAAAGGAGGAAGTTCCTTTCAAAATTTAGCTTCTTTGATAGCTGTTGCTCTTCATGGTAGCTATACAGGTAGTCCTCAACTTACCAAGTTCATTTAGTGCTAAAACGACACTGAAAAAGATGACTTCTGACCATTTTTCACACTTATGACCTTTGTAGTAGCCCCATGGTCATGCTGATCAAAATTCAGATTGGTTCATACTTATGACTGTTGCTGTCATGTGATCAACTTTTGCAATGTTTTGACATGCAAAATCCACGGGGAAGCCAGATTAAGTCAATAACCGTGTTACTCATTTATCAACTGCAGCGATTCACTTACCAACTGTGGCAAGAAAGGTTTTAAAATGGGGCAAATGCCTCACTTAACAGCAGAAATTTGGGTCTCAGTTATGGTTGTAAGTCGAGGACTGTCATGGTTATGCTGCTTTTGAAGAGATGTTAGATAATGATGGCTGTTATTCTTAGATTTTAAACTGCTATTAAAACCACATCTCTCCTTTTTTTTCCGATAAGGAGTAAACGGCACAAGTCAGGATCTATGGAGGATGATCTGGATACCAGCCCTGGGGGTGAATACTATGCCTCCCCCAGCTCCCCCACAAGTAGCAGCCGCAACTGGACGGAGGACATGGAAGGGAGTAAGTGTGCAGGAGATGTGCCTGCCCTCCCTGCTAGTTCAAATGCCTTTGCGGAATAAATGTCTATAGAGATTCCTCAGACATCCAGATCATAGTTGTTTCAAAGGTGTTTTTTTTTTCAAAAGCCAATTGGACTATTTTTTTTCCCTGAAGAAGAAGAAGACATTTTGCTTCTCATCAAAGAAGTTGTGATGGTTGTAACTGGATGATGATAGCAGCGGGAGGGAGGGAGGTTGGAAGGATAAGTTCTATCCTTCCTATCTTTCCATCACCCCACCATCCAGTCACAACTGAGGTACCTTCTTGGAAGAGAAGCATCTTCCAAGTTGTCTTTTTTTGAGGGGCGGAGGGCAGCACCTTTGAGACATTTTGCAGAATATTTAGCATTTCCACTAGCTTCCTGTTTTCGTAGTTTCAGGGCCAGGTCCCCAGGAGCTGCCATCAATCACGTGAAGAGTATAATTGGTACCCACAAAGGAGAATATTTGGAGCTCAGGGTTCAAATGAGGGGTCCTTGGTGCTCTCTGAACTTAGTTGTTTTCTTGCAGATGTTTCATTACCCAAACTAGGTGACACTGATGATGTTACCTAGTTTGGTAATAAAACGTCTGCAAGAAAACAACCAAGCTCAGACAGCACAAACGACACCCATTGTAACTGTTGAAGATCTGTCTGAACTACTGAATGTAGAGATAACACCAGAAGTACTGTATTGATAGGTAATAACTAGGAAATATTTAGCCATCAAATCAACAAATAATTGTGATTTTTACAACTTTCTCTGAAGAGTGAGGAAAATTAATTTTCTTCTAATTCCATTACCTTGTCATTTGGGAATGTGTTATCTGCTGTATTTTAATCTTTATGTATTTATTTGGTAAATTTATATAGCCACCATCTCACATATGTGACTCTGAGCTGCGTACAGAATTTTAAAACATGAAACCATGCCACATAGTAACCAAAAATATCCACAATAATAGTTTAGAAACAGTAAAAGACTATTAAAGTCATTTTAAAAACACAGTCTGCAGGAGAGCACAATCAGTCTCACTAACAATACAGGATTAATTCTGAATCAAGTAGAATAATATTGAGACTAAATTCCAGAATCAGAGGGTTACAAATTTAATGTATACAACTTCCACTTGTTTTTTCCGCTTCTCAGCACCCACTTTTATTCAAGGTCCTTGTGTTAACATTCAAAGTCCTACAAGGCATGGGTCCGGGGTATTTACAAGAACGACTCCTGCCGGCATCAAACACCAACCGCCCTGTACTAGCACACAGATGGGGGCTCCTCGGGGTGCCGTCTGCGACTCAATGTCGTTTGGCGGTGACCCAGGGGAGGGCCTATTCTGTGGCAGCTCCCACTTTATGGAACCAGCTTCCGCTGGAGCTCCGGTTGGCTCCGGAGCTCCGGTTGGCTCCTGATCTCCGCACCTTCCACCACGATTTAAAGACCTGGTTATCTGCACAGTCCAGGCTGTGCTGACCTCCTGGGGGGGTGGGTTGATGGGTGTTTTAACCTTGGGGTTTTAAATTTTGTATTTGACTTGTTTTTTGTTTAATTTGTTTTTAGGTAAATAATTTATTATTATGTTTTAGTTGTGAGCCACTCCGAGTTCTTTCGGAGAGGGGGTGGCATACAAGTCAAATAAATAAACAAACAAACAAACAAACAAACATATATGTATACAGAAGAGGGGAAAAGCTATCTTTACATGATCATACATACAGTCTGATTACATCAAGATTATTTTCAATATATAATATTTTAACTGATGCATACTGAGAAAATATTGCTAATGAACTGCTGTACTGCTAACCAGCTTGGATGGCTTCAAGAAAGAGTTGGACCAATACATGGAAATTCTGGGGATAAGCACTTATTAACTCTTTGTAGCAGGGCTGCTTCTGAAAGGTGTCTACAAGTAGCCCTAGACATGTGACAACAATTGGGGCCAAAACTTCCATTGCTAAAGAAGGCAATTGTTAAGTTAATTGAGCCCAGTTTTATGGCCTTTTTTGCGATAGTTATTAAACAAATCACTGCAGTCATTAACTGAATCTGCCTTTTCGGTGGTTCTGTGCTCATTTGAGAAAATGTTTTCCATTTGGAGATGTTATAAATTGGGTTTTTAAAATAATAATAATAATAGTAATAATAATAATTTATTCGACTTGTATGCCGCCCTTCTCCCTAAGGACTCAGGGCAGCTAACAATAAAACAACAGATATTTACATATAATTTACTTAAAAACAAATTAAACCTACAAGTCAAAATAAACACTAAAACATTAAAACCTTAAAAACTAAAACAGTTAAAAAACCCCACCGGGTCATTCCAGGCCAGCCTGTTGAAACAACCAGATCTTCAGGTCCCAACGGAAGGAGCGGAGATCAGGGGCCAGAGATCCACAGGGAGCTGGTTCCAAAGGGTGGGCGCTCCCACAGAGAAGCCCCTAGCCCTGGGAACCACCAGCCGACAATGCCTAACCGACAGTATCCCAAGGAGGCCCCTCCTTTGGAAGCGAACAGGGCAATCAGAATAAAAGCATTGCTGTCTAATTAGAATATTTTATTTTTCCTCATTCAAAAGTGATTTTTTAAAAATAATTGATCAGTTGGCTTAATAATCAATAAACACTGCAATATTGTTGTGGTTATTATTTGCCTGCATTTAGGCAAAGAATTAAAAAAAGGGGGGGGGATATGCCCAGCTATTCTTTCCCCAAGTAGAAATATGCCTAAATGCTTTGCAAGAAGAGGTTTAATTTCAATCCTGTCCTGGATGTTCTGTAAAATCCTTCCAAATGAGTGTCTGAGAAAGGACTAAACCTTTTAGGGGGTGTGGACTAAACCAACTGCCCCAGATAAATCTGAGCCAGCAGATAGAGATTAACTGCATCCCATTGCAGACATGCACACATGGGTGCAGGGGGGAGGGGAGGCTTTGATATTTATAGGCAAGGATAGAAGCCCATTTGTAGGATTCACCAAACAACCACCTAGGAGTAACCTCCATTCTATCAATGTGTCACAAATGAAAATAGAAAAAAACTTCTCCAGGTAAATCTTGAACGTAATCTGCTCATAGTGGCTCAGCACCAGTGAGCCGTAAGGAAAGAGCTACACAGACATGGGAAAGAATAATGCCAAGTGACAAAGAACAAGATATGCTTGATAGAACTAAGTCACGTACATGAACTGTGCTGCATGAAAAACACCTGGTCCCTTTTTATAGTTGGGAAGTCCAGGGCACTGCCGTAAATGATGCTAATGACTCAGAAAAGCTAACATTTGTTCATTGGTTAGGTCTCTGAAGAACATGGCTGCTATATAGTTAAAGGATAGTTGCACACTGTATAGAAAGAACAGAAATATAGTTTAAACAATCTTGGCAACTTTAAGACATGTGGGCTTCAATTCCCAGAATTCCTCACTCATGGCTGGCTGGGGAATTCTGGGAGTTGAAATCCATACGTCTTAAAGTTGCCAAGATTGGGACCCCCTGATTTATAGCTGTGTTTCTCAACCGTGGCCCCTTTAAGATGGGTGGACTTTGCTGGCTGAGGAATTCTGGGAGTTGAAGTCCACCCACCTTAAAGGGACACGGTTGAGAAATACTGGTTTGGAGGGCATAGTGATGTCAGCAACCAACTGTCTCAATGACATTGTAACATGTCTCTTCCTCCCATCTCTTCTCCAGGCATCTCTCCAACTGTGAAAAAGACAGAAATGGACAAGTCTCCCTTCAACAGCCCATCTCCGCAGGACACTTCACCCCGGCTGTTCACTCAGCATCACCGTCCTGTCATTGCCGTACACAGTGGTATGTAAGCTGCTTTACAAAGGGCAAGGATGATGGTTATTATTATGCAGACCTGATACAGAATCCTAATTTTACTATTTCCAAGTGTATAGGAGGGGACTCTGATAGTTTTAATAATGTTACTTATTTTTAAATATCTCCATGGAAAACGAGCACATCAGAAATGAGCATCTCCTCATTGTGCTTCTTTTTCTAATAATTCCTCATCTAGGGGAGCATTCAAAAATCCTCATTTTTCTTCCTTCCTATGTTCTGCCTATTTGCCATTTTTAGAACAGCCTGTGGGTAGGCATAGGTCTCAAGGATCTAATTATAAAAAAGGTTGCTTGCTTATTCTTTTTCATAGTAATTCCTTCTTGCTAAGAATGATAGTTCAGCAACACGTGGGACGAGACAAGAAGAAGCTGCATTGTCAGAAGTTCTTCAAGGGAGAGTTGCTATTAATCTTCCCAAGCAACAATTGCCAGAATGCTTTTAGGAGACGGGATGGAAGATTCGATAGTTCTGGAAGAGTTCAAAAATATACTAGATTCAGCAGCTAATGCTAGCATAGGTCAGCCCCCATCAAAGGAAACTGCCTGAGTTAAGATAAATATAACTTTATTAGAGGAAAAGATTGCTTTGGAAGCCTCCTTGCTGCAATCAGCAAAAATGTAGCTGTTCCTCTCAGGGATCTAACTCTGGGAAGAAATTATCCTGGAACTCTGTAACAGAATCCAGCTGTGCACACAGCCCTAACTGGTAGGTGCTTGTTATATCTTCAGGGAACCACCCTTTTCTCAATTTCCAGAAGTATTTGCACTTAAAAAAACAAAACAAAGAAATGAAAACGAAACCTCAAGGCAGTGATGAATGTGCACATAATATGTGACTTTATCCATGCAACATTTCAAATGAAGAGAAAATTGCCTTTATGAACTACAGGAAAAGGGCAAGACTGCTAATTAAACTATTCCTCCACTGCTTTTAGCAATAGCACTTAGACTTATATACCACTTTACGGTGCTTTACAGCCCTCTCTAAGCGCTTTACAGTCAGCCTATTGCGCCCAACCATCTTGTTCATTTTACCAACCTCAGAAGGATGGAAGGCTGAGTCAACCTTGAGCCTGGTGAGGTTCGAACTGCCAGATTGCAGGCAGCCAGCAGGCAGCAGAAGTAGCCTGCAGTACTCTAACCACTGCGCCACCGCAGCTTATACAAATAGTCTTCAACTTATGACCACAATGAAGAACAGAATTTTGGTTGATAAGCGATGCGATCGTGAGGCGAGTCATCGTCTTACGAAATTATTTTACAATAATTTTTACCACAGTTGTTAAGCGATTTGTGTGGTCGTTAAGTAAATCACATGGGTGTTAAGCGAATCTGGCTTCCCCAGCTAACTTTGCTTGTCAGAAGCTGGCAGGGAAAGTTGAAAACCGCAATCAATGCAACCATCATTAAGTAGGAGCCAGTGACCAAAGGCCCAAATTGTGATCAAATGACCATCGGGGTAATGTGACGGTCAGAACGTTGAGAACAGATCACTTTTGCAAAGCCGTCAAACCGTGTTAAATGAAGAGTCATAAATTGAGGACTACTTGTACTCTAACATTTTAGCTGTCAAAATGGGAAGAAAACTGGATCTCTTGCAGAAATGAGTGAATTCTGGTAGTATAGTTATTTGAGGTAGGGAGGTGGACTGGAAGATCTCTAAGGTTCCTTCCAATTCTATAATTCTATGATTTTGCATTATATCCGACTTTTTCTTTTCCCTCTGTAATATTACATTTGTTTAGAGTCTTTTGAATTTGACCCTGTCTGCAGACCAACTGGATAGTTTTTATTATAGAACTCAGATGAATTGCCCAAATTAATGGCAGCCTTCTTCAACTTGGTGCCCTCCAGATGTGTTGGACTACAGCTCCCATCAACACGTTAATCAAATTAGGGAAGGAAGCTTTCTGGCACAGGATAGGGTAGAATAGGATTTTTACAGATCATTTCAGCTTTTTTTTCAGAATTCTTCAGAGTACTACTAATTGTGGAAGTTAAGGAAAAAAAAACAGTTCAGCAGTCTATCAGGCAACTTAAATTCTCTTGAAAATTTCCCAGTAAAAGTTGCATGCGAAAAGCAAAAAAAAGTGATTTATTCACAAAAGCAAAAAAAAAGTGATTAGGTTTTAAAAACTTAGGCCAGCAGAGCCACTCTTGTAAAGATTTAACAGAATTCTAGGAAGTTTGGGATTTAGTGCTCATGCGGTAAGTCAAGGGAGATGCCGCTGCTGCCTTTCTGAAGCTATCAGTGAAATTTTGTGGGATCAGAGTACAGTTTTGGCTGTGTGGCCAAAGGCCAGATGCTGCCCCCCCAGAGGATGGTGTTGGTGGCACTTGGGCCCCTTACCTTAACATCCAGTACATGATCTAAAGATGAATGGGAGTGAGAGAGTCCTGTAGGGTTTGTTGACTTGCCCAGGGAGGTTGGAGAGGGGAAAGGAGGTAGATGTTTGCTTGCTCCAGAAGGAGGAGGAGGAAGATGGAGGAAGGCCCTTCTAATCATTTCTGTAGAGATGCCTGGGAGCAGAAGGGTCTGGGTTTTGTGCTGTTGATGAAGGCCGCCCAGTTTCCTCTCTCTCTCTCTCTCTCTCACCCTCTGCAGGTATCTCTCGAAGTCCCCACCCCTCCTCTGCGCTGCACTTTCCCACCACTTCCATCCTGCCCCAGGCGGCCTCCACCTACTTCCCGCACACAGCCATAAGGTACCCACCTCATCTGAATCCACAGGACCCTCTGAAAGACCTCGTCTCATTGGCTTGTGACCCATCCAATCAACAACCAGGACCGGTAAGGAACTGCCAGGGTTATAACCCCTGTCATTTTTTTTTGTCTTGTGGTGTGGATAGTCCCTTATGCTTCTCTGTTCATGGCTCCCTGGGTCCAAGGAGGAACGGCATGGCAGGTTATTTGAAATACCTGTGCAACCAAGCAGTTCCCCAAGCTCTTCAATGTTTTTCCTCAGTCATCACAAGACCTAGAAAAAAAAATACTTGTATATTTTCTTAAATGGTATACTTAAAGCCAGATTTCTCCAACCTGGTGTTGTCCAAATGTGTTGGGACTTCCAGACTCCCTAAGCAACAAAGTTTAAGCCAGTGTTTTTTTCAAACTCGACAATGTTAAGACGAGTGGACTTCAACTCGCAGAATTCACCAGCCACTGTGAATTCTGGGAAGTCAAGTCCACTCGTTTTGAAGTTGCCAAATTTGAAAAAAACAAAAAACCCAGAGATTTAAACCACATCGTACCATCTCAATCTTGGACCCACATTTCCACTTTCATACTTGATTGAAAGACTCACCATTGTTCTTATGTTTTGTTTTGTTTTGTGTTTGGTACTGTCATCAGTTATTTTTACTTTCAAATAAGGCCCTGAAGTATTTTTAAAATGACATAGCTTTGTTCTAAGCTATTATTCTTAATGAATTAAAAATGATGACACTTGGCATTGGGGAGGAGGATGGTTATTGGGATTGAGATTTGTCCTTCTGTTCTTGAAATTTCATTTCTAAACAGCTAAGCCTTAGCAGGCAGCATTACTATCTGGCCTTGGCTTAACAGAGGGAATCAGTCAGATCTATTAGTATATAATACTACTACTGTTACTACTACTACTATTACTACCAGTACTATTACTATTACTATTACTCTTGCAGAAAGCACCTACTTTGGAACCTGTTGACCAAAGAATTTTGGCTGGCAGGGTCCAGGAGGACAGCCTTTCTGCTATGGTCTCCACCTTCTGGAACATTCTCCCATTGGAGGTGAGGTCCACCCCCACACTCCTGGCCTTCGGGAAGGGCCTAAAAACATCTCTCTGCCATTTGGACTGGGGCCTTGAGAAGGGCTTGCTACGTTGGTGGTTGACGACCAAGGCTTAGCTGTTTTAGGAATGAAATTGCTTGCCCATCATCTTAGTTTTTGGCATTTAGCTTTTCTATTCAATTTTTCTAATTTTAATTGTTTTCCAGTATTTTTTTTAACTTTTTATTACATATTGTAAGCTACCCAGAGTTGTATCAGTGAAATGGGCAACGCAGAAATTTAATGAACAAACAAACAAGCAAATAAATAATACTAGAGTTATCAGAGACCAAAGCTGTAAGTTAGACTGTGAAGTAAAAAATAAATACCCAAACCCATCATGGAGGAAGACCATATTGTCACCAAGGGGAAAAACCCTTCAAGGACACATACATCACCACAGTCATCAAGCATGGAGGATTTTTTAAACTGTTAAGTACCACCTGCACGTATGTGGGTTCTGAACAGACACAAAACAATGTGTGTGCTTGAGGAGGATTAAATCCTCAGATCTTCAAAACACTGATGTTAATTATCTGTAATTTGCATAGCATGCCTTGGGCAAGTTCACAAAGCCCAATGCCATTTGTACCAAAGGCATGTAAAGGGTTTAGTGAAGGGAAAATGTAGTTTATGCTCGCATTGTACATCTTGAAACAAGATGCGGTATAATCCTCCTTGGACTAGATAAATAATAATCAAAGTGAGATCAAGAGCCTTGGTAGCTCAGGCTGTTAAATGCCTGCTCTTAAGATCCAGCTGTCTACAATTACTGTAGGCTTGAATCCCACCAGGCTCAAGGTTGACTCAGCCTTCCATCCTCTCAGGGTAGGTAAATTGAGGACCCAAGATTGTTGGGGGCAATTAGCTGACCTTGTAAAAATGCCGCTTAGTAATAAGCAGGCATATACAATGGAATGAAGGCTATTGCTGAGCACACTGGGTTGTATCCCAGAATTGTAAGCCCTGAGTCTTCGGAGAAGGGCGGCATATAAATGTAATTAAATTAAAAAAAAAAAAAAGAAGCCCTGCATTTGCATGCTGTTTTCACAGGCAGGACCGATGCTAGTGAAGAGGTAATGAATTCACACTAATTTAGGCTTCGTGCTGAGAACTTCTGCAAGAAGGAAATAGACATGGTTCAGGGCCTGGAGGATGCTTAGGATGGGATCAAAGGAAACTTTTGACAAAACTGTTGAGATCCTCAGGAATGGAGTAGTAGGATCTGCCTCACCTACTCAACTGCTGTACAGATAGTCCTCGACTTACAACAGTTCATTTAGTGACTGTTGGAAATTACAACAGCACTGGAAAAAGTGACTTATGACCATTTTTCACACCTATTGCAGCATCCTCATGGTCACGTGATCAGAGGCTGGGGAACTGACTCATCTTTATGATGGCTGCAGTGTCACGGGGTCACGTGATCAGCTTTTGCAACCTTTTGACAAGCAGAGCCAATGGGGAAGCCAGATTCACTTAAGAGCCGTGTTAATAATGTAACAACTGCAGTGATTCACCAAACAAATGTGGAACAAAAGGTCGTGAAATGGGACAAAAAAAAAACACTTAGCAAACGTCTCACTCAGCAACAGAAATTTTGGGCTCCATTATAAGTCGAGGACTACCTATATGTGCTGAAGGTGCCAGCTGCCCCTCTGAAAGAGCTATTGGGTTAACTAAGATCACAAAAAAGGAATGAAAATTGTCAGACCTGAAGGTGCTGCAGAACTGAAGAGAGAGAGAGAGCGCTTAAATAGTAAATATTCACATTGCTCCCCTAATCAAAGCTGCACCTAGGCCATACGTGTGCCCACGTACACACAAATGACTGCTATTGGAGGTCCAGCTTGTTTCTCTTCTCCTCTGTCTCTGCTAGGTGCCCATGCAGGTGGATGGTGCCATTGAAGGGCACTTAGTGTATTAGTTACATGCAGGGCAGTAAAGGATGCAGGCACATATGGAACAATCGGAAGCTAGGCTAGGGTTGCTTCTGAATGTCGCTTTTCAATCCTCTCTACTGTTGAAAACATAGGCTGGAGATAGAGTTGAAAATGATATTACATAGGCCAGTGGTTCTCAACCTTTCCTTCACCAGGGACCCCCTTTAAATGGCCACAGACCTCCAAGACTTAAGATTTAAATCATAACATTTCTTCAAGTCTTCACCGATCCCCTGTGGTGACATTATGCCTCCCCCCCCAGAGGTCCAGGGACCACAGTTCCAGAATCACTGATATAGGCAAGACTGTACTAACTGTAGTGGGAGCACTAAGAATGCTTTTCAAATATATTCCTCTGGATTTCTTCCCAATTTTTCAGTTCTGAATTATCTGGACTTATTTTCGCTTTGATATATTAACATTCTTGCCATTCTTCCCTTTCTTTTTTTACTTTACAAATGTTATTCAGTCCATAGTTGACAACAGTGTTCAGTATCTTTCTCTGTTTTTTTTCCCTTTTTGGCATTGTAAAATAATACGCTATAGGAGAGCGGTTTTTGTGATCACATATGATTGTTATCAGTATTCTTTTTTGTGTACCGTAATGTTTTGATAACATCCATGAACATACACTCAGTATTCAGGTACATACGTAAAAATCATGAGAAAAAAGAATTTTGATGCATGATAATAGCACCGTTACTTTTTTTGTGATATTTTATGAATGCACCCAAGCATTTTGGGTTATTTGTGTGGCTGTGGCTATAAATTCAGTTTTGGCAATCTGCACAAAAATCGCAAAATATAAACCTACATTTGCAATGCTAAAGAGTAATAAAGAGCACAGAAAATGCAGCTTGTTAGCACAGTGTCACAGTAAGCAGCTTGATAGATTTATTAGAAACCAGTGTGGCCACATGGGCAGGGATTGGGAATCTTGCCCCCTTTACCCCCCCTAGACTTCGACTCCCAGAATTCCTGAGCCGGGCTGGCTCAGAAATTCTGGGAGTTGAAGTCCACAGGGGGTAAAGGGGCCATTGTTCCCCACCCCTAAGCTAGACCATTTAGGTGGGATTGAAGAGTTTTTATACAGAGGGCATTATGTTTTACTCTTAGCCATGACAATTGACTAGATCTTCCATATTTGCAGTCAGGTGAGCTGGCCAAGATTCCCAGGGTCCCCAGTGAAGCCCGCCCACTGTCCCCGTTTTGAGGGGGGAGGTTCCTCTGGGCGGGCAGGTGACTCCTGTGGGCAGTGCTAATGGCTTGCTCTGTGTTTTTTTTATATTGTGTCCCTAGTTAAATGGAGGTGGTCAAGTGAAGGTACCCGGGCATTACCTTCCTACCCAGATGTTGGCGCCGCCACCCCCAGGTATGCCCCGCCTGGCAATCTCACCTGACACCAAATCTACCACGACAACTTCCGAGGGAGGGACCACCTCGCCGACGTCTCCCAGTAAGCAAGCCCACTCACCATTCCTGCACCTACCCTCTCCCAAATGGCCTTTCCACCTTGCCTGCCATCTGTCACTAATTCTTCCCTACCCTGTGGCCATATTCACCAATTCAGACTGCTCTGCAGCCTTGTGATTTTGGGGCAAGCTGGGGGGATGGCCATTCTGAGGGAGAGGATTTTGAGATGAGATGGCAGCAGGGTGTATGAATTTAAACAGAAGTTCAAATCGCTCACTTAAATGATCAGAATTGGCCACTGATTTAAATCAGTGATTTAAAAAATAAATATATAAACCCAAGCAAACACGCATGCTAACCCATGCCATAAAACATACCAGGTTGCAGGTAAAGACAGCCTTTGTAGCTCTCTAGAACAGAATCCAATTCCTCTAATGATCTACCTTGCATGCCTGTCGTACAAAATGAAGCTTGAATTTAAGAGAGCAATTGTGGAATGAAGTTGTTCCATTTGGCTCTTTCTTTACATGTTTAAGGACACTGAATAAGACCAACTCCTTGAAAATTATAGGGTATCCCAAACTTTCCAGAAGCAAAAGGTGGTAGTTACATCGCAGACATAAAAGTTTATCAGCCAGTTGGCCTTCTAAATTTGGGGTCTGTGAGAAGCAGCCTCCATGCAACTTCCAGAGCAGTGTTTTTCAAACTTGGCCATTTTAAGATGTGTAGACTCAACTCCTAGAATTCCTCAGCCAGCATAAACTTCCCTAGCCAGTTAAAACTTGACAAGGTTGAAAAAATATTGCCCTGGATCCTATTTCCCCTTACATCATTGATCAAATGGTAGATTAAAGGGGTGTACAGAACTTCTATTTTGTTTTCAAAAATAGGGGCACTAGCATAGCTCCAGCATTTCATTTTGAGTTCCTTAAAGCAACTGCTTTTTTCCCAGGAATCTGCTGTTCAATTTCAGAAAAAGACATAGCTGTTTTAATCCCTTGAAGAGAGAGAGAGACTCTGTTCCTGCCCCTCTGGGCTCTGAAGACAATTTTAGGAAATGAATTTGAAGTAGTGCACATTCCTAGCATATTATGATTGGGCATAGTGTTTTCCCAAGATTTTCCTAAAGTAGAATTTGCTTATAATTTGGGGAACATTGTGATAGGGTTTTTAAAAGCCTTGGTGTTAGGATTTTGTCCTTGTCTGTCTATTCCTGCTCTCCCATACAATATCATCTTCCATTTCCCATCCTATATAAAAGGGGCAAGTGTTTTCCTTACCTTCTGAAAATTTGTTTGCTTATGATCTAAATATTAATGCTAGAATAGCCCACCCTGAAATAATAATTACTGTAAAGGGAAGCCTTGTTCATTTTCAATCTTTATAATGACTTTGATTATGCAAATCCTCTCTATTTAATCACTCCGTCAAACAACATGGATATTTATTTTCCTTATCTTGAAAAGGCCGTGTTTTTCTAGTATCTACTGGTAAAATACTATTATTTTCCTCCATGCTTCACCAGTTCTTTACCTTGGCATCTTACTGGGTTTAATGGAAGCTTATAGACTTGATTGCGGTGTGTGTATGTATGACTGTTGACTTCTATTGTCTAGTTGGCAGTGCAGTCAGATGTCACATCAAACCAGTTTCCTTAATATTGCTGATTGGAAAAAAAAATAATGTAAACTTGTGTGGAATTACCTTCCCTAATCCAATTCCTAGCACTTTCCCAATCTATCACGCAAACTAATAAAATACATAGCATGTCATTTTCTCCTTTCCAGATAATATTCCTAAATGTCTAAAAAACAATAATGCTCTGTTTGGAAACTGAGGAGTGGCGTAAACTTTTGTTTAGAGGCTTAATAGATTGGAACTCGACTGGTCATGTGCCTTGGCTCATTGTTCTTTAATTGCAGGGAAGAAGCCAAATGTCGCTTTTAAGGGCTGTGTATTTGGTGTAATTTGTTTTGCCTTTTGCAGTTTGCTGAGAAAAAGTCTTGCAAATACCTCTGCTGTGCTGTAATAGTTGTGTAGAAGGAGGTTCCTTAGCAAAACGTATTGTTCTTCTAATAAGAACTGGAGGTCTTCCTAGGAGCTTATATCATCAGCTTTGATGTAACTTCTTCTACTCATCCAGTTTACTGATATTTCACAGTCTTTCACAAATTTATTTCTTCTTCTTCTTCTTCTTCTTCTTCTTCTTCTTCTTCTTCTCCTCCTCCTCTCCTCTTCCTCTCCTCCTCCTCTTCCTTCCTTCATTCTTCTTCTTCTCTCTCTCAACTTTGCCAATTTTAAGACTTGTGGACTTCCATTCCCAGAATTCTGGGAGTTGAAGTCCACAAATCTTAAAGTTGCCAAAGTTGGGAAACACTCTTTGAACATTCCAACAAACTGGGTAACAAAAAAGACCTGAGTTAACTTCTCCTTTCTCACTAATCTTGAGCAAATTATGTAGGTGCTGTGGTTATGCCTATTTGCAAATTGTGTGTACGTGTATATATATTTGCTTATTATAGAGTACATAGAGAGGGGAAAATAATTTATGAGGTTTGTGGGGAGGGAGGCATTGTAATTGCTGCGCAATTTATCAGTAAGATATAGTAATGCTTTAAAAAAACTCCATTTTTACAGGTTTTCCCCATAGTGCTTTTTCTGAGTTATAGTGCTATCTACCCACTCTTGACTTAGCAGAAAACGATGCCAGTTGAAACTGGCTATCCCAATTGCAGCTCCTTTTTTGCCTTGATTAATTCCCTTCTCAGTCACTATTCCTTCCAGTCCCTTGACTTCCATCCAAAGTGAGAAAACCTTACAGGTTTTGCACACTTTAAGTGTCCTTGAATGGTGTTGAAACAAGAGGAGAAATGCCTCTTTATCACTGGTGCAATGAAGGACATCTTAATTCTGTCTGTGGAGTCCTTGGTGCTCTCTGAGCTTGGTTGTTGCTGGCAGATATTTCATTACCAGACTAAGTAACATCATCAGTGCTGGTGAGTGTTGCGTTTGTTTCCTGCTTATATACAATAGGTTGCCCTGCCAGGATTGGTGTGGGGGCTGTGGTTTTCTCTTTTGCAGTTCTTTTAATAGGGTATTGTTCTCTGCTTGATTGTTCAAGGAACTACCAAAGGGAGAGAAAAAAACCCACACCCCACCAAGATTGGCAGGGCAAGCTATTCTATATAAGCAGAAAGCAAGCAGAACACTCATCAGCACTGATAATGTTATCTAGTCTGGTAATGAAATGTCTGACAGCAAACAGCCAAGGTCAGAGGGCACCAAGGACTTCACAGTTCAACTCTGAGCTACGTGTGTATTCTCCATTAATCCTGTCTCCCATATTGTCAGGGGATGAGATAGGAGCAATATCAATGGAATGCTAAAGGAAAAAGAGGTCTCACCGCATACATGTGCTAGGATTAGGTATCCATGGGGACATAGCCTATATCCTCTGGAATAATATTTCCAATAGCTGCCTCTAGGTATCCACATCCAGACATACACCATTTTGCAAGTAAGCATTTTCAAGTCTATTGAAAGAAAGCATTTTTATATAAGGAGCACAGCATACAGGAATAGTATTTATGTCTCTTTGGTTAAATAAAAATAATATTAGTGATAACTAGTGATGCATATATGCATGCATGTATATGTATGTGTGTGTGTTTTTTTGTATAAACATGTATGTGTGTGCGTTTACATATACAACATGTATGCCTGTGTGCACATGTACCTGCACCCATACAACAATATATAACATTTCAATTTATACAGCTCTTGATTCTAAATGAGTAAATTAGTCAATCATATAAATCATATATATGTTATTAAATTAAAGAAAAAGAAACCCAGGTAAGTTTGCATCATAGGCAAAAGATATCCAGAAAACCTGGTTGCCTCTCTTGAATATCTTCTTTCTTAACCTCTCTGTCAGAAGAAACCTGAGCCAGATGTTGACAAACAATATATATTGGCTGTTGGCTGCAGCAAATGAGGTGTAAATTTATTCTTCCGCTGCTGTGTAACATCAGGCTCTTCTGTATGCAAGAAACAAAGCAAAGGTGTATCGATCTATTTCTTTTAACTCAGCATTGGAAATAGATTCCCTGGGAAGATTCAAAGTTCCAGTAATCACATGGGGGCAGGGCAGGGTTATGGTTTATGACCTTGAGGGTGGCAGAGTGATTTTCTTCCAGCACTGTGAGCTTGAATCCTTTTAGCTGGAGATGCTGCCACTGAACAGACCTTGGGCTTATGTCCTGGATTAGCTTCCAATTGTACAGGTAGTCCTCGACTTACGACCACAATTGAGCCCAAGATTTCTGTTGCTAAGCGAGACAATGGTTAAGTGAGCTTTTCCCACTTTACGAACTTTCTTGTTGCTGTTGTTCAGTACATCACTGCAGTTAGTAACACGGCTGCACTTGACACAGTTGTTAAGCGAAGCTGGCTTCCCTGTTGACTTCGCTTGTCAGAAGGTCGCAAAAGGGGATCACAAGACTCCAGGATCCTGCAACCGTCGTAAACACGAGTCAGCTACCAAGTGTCTGAATTTTGATCTCATGACCATGGGGATGTCCTAGATGTGAAAAATGGTCATAAGTCTGATGTACTCCATCTTGATGTTGTAGGAAGCAGCTATGGCCATCCTAGATCGGTAGGAGAACACCATTTTGGGTGGTAGAAGGTCTCAGGAGGAATTCCTGGAGTATCGAAGGAGGCTGAAAAATATTCTTCCTGAAGTTACCAATTCTGGGCCGATGCTCTTGGGTTAAATATGCCAATGATCTGACTTAGTTTGAGGCAGCTTTCTATTTTTCTAATCTAATGTAAGGGAACCTACCTGTACAGCTAAAGTATCGTTGGAGGTTGTCTACTTCAACCTCTGCCTAACTACAGGATATACAATGTGAGCTGCAGTTAGATCATCTCTGATAATGGCCATTCTCCTGTTTGCTCTTTAGCCAGACTTGGCTGAGGCCCTGGGGGGAAGTCTTAAATCATTCCAGAATTTAAAGCAGAGGTGCAAAATGTGTGCACCCTGTCCTTTGCTGTTCTCCAAAATGTCATGCGCATCCTTAAGGAACTTGTTGCACCCTCTAAAATTAAATGCAAAACCCTCTGACTTTTGAAAAGTAGCCCTTGGTGTGTTGCTGAAGACTCTATATTCAGAATAAGCTAACTGATGAAAAGAAAGATACAAGCAGTCCTTAATTTATAACCACAATTGGGACCACAATTTTGGTCATACCTCATTGTGGTCACAAGTCAAGGCACCACATAAATGGACCTGATTTTTTTTTTCAACCGTCTGTTAAGCAACTCTCATGGTCGTAAGTCTGAATCCACTCTCCCAAATGGGCATGCTTTTGCTCTTAAACAATTGGTCGTAAGTTGAGGGCTACCTGTAATTGCAAAGAAAGATAGGATATTTGGGGTGTGGAGCAGAGAATGGATCCCATCACGAGATGATAACTGTTGATTGGAACAGTGGATTGGTTTTAAAAAGAATATTCTCTTGTCCTCTTTCTCTTTTTCTTTTCTTTACTTTCTTCTTCTTCCTTCACCTTTTCCCCAGCCTACTCCACCCCAGGCACACCCCCTGCGAACCGCTTCGTGGGATTAGGACCACGGGATCCTGGCAGCATCTATCAGGCACAGGTGAGTATTAAGAACTTGCCTACAATAATTTACTGGCTGGGAAGGAGAGGCACAGTCAAATTTGCCTCCAGTGGCAGCCATACAGAACAAAAGGTAACACCTTCCTAGGGAGGAGCCCTGGTGGCGCAATGGTTAAAGTACAGTACTGCAGGCAAATTCTGCCCACAGCCTAGAGTTCAATTCTGATGGGGCTCAAAGTTAATTTAGCTTTCCATCCTTCCGAGATCGATAAAACGAGGACCCAGATTGTTGGGGGCAATATGCAAATAATGCTTCTTCACTGTAAACCAACCAGAGAGTGCTGTAAAACAGCAGCCCCCAACCTTTTGAGCACCAGGGACCGGTTCTGTAGAGAGAGGTTTTTTTCGTGGACCAGAGGGAGTGTGGTTTTGCGTGCTGACTGCATGCCGTGGATGGGGCTTCGCTTGCTTACATGGCCTGGTTTCTGGCATGCCGGTCCTCTATGCTGGTCCATAGACCGGGGTTGGGGACCCTTACTGTAAAGCAATATGGGGTATATATAAGCCTAAATGCTATTATTATTGCTATTCCAGGCCCCAATAACTATTCCTCAGAGGTAAAGTGTCAATATATCTCTGAGCATAGAGATTATAGTTAAAATCTACAGAATAATTATACTTAAATGTACAGAAAAATAAAATACAATATAGGGAAAAAGATACAAAAGAAAAATGGGAAAGATAGATAGAAAAAGAATGAGCAACAGTATAGATCAAGAAAAAAAAGAAAACAGTATTTAAAGAAGTGATTCCCAATCTACTTTGCAGTGGAAACAAACAGAATTAATCCTGTTAATTAATCCCAAATTACAAAATGCCAGTTCCTTCTTCCCATATTTTTAATCAGTAAATCCAGTTAATTTTTATTCATTTTCAGCAAAAAGTCCATGAATATAAAGTAGTGTTTCTCCACCTTAGCAATTTTAAGATGTGTGGACTTCAACTCCCAGAATTCCATAGTCAGCCATGGCTAGCTGGGGAATTCTGGGAGTTGAAGTCCACACATCTTAAAGTTCCTAAGGTGGAGAAACACTAGTTCTTTTTAAGAACTGCTGTTTAATATATGAACATTGTTAAATGCCTTTCTAGTGCAACATCCCATTTCCCCTCTTGCCAGCCAGATGCCTCCTTGAAACCTTGCAAGCGTTCACGCATAATGCCCTTCCACTTGCTTGACCCCCCAAGATCCACTAGTCTGAGATACAGTATATAATTCTTGCCTTATTCTGGTAGAGTTGAGAAATATTATTTTTCTCAGTCTCAGCAGGCTGCGCGTACCCCAACATGGGGTTCTGCAGGTGGGTTTGAGGAAAATTTTTGTCAGATTTTACAGATTTTACTTATCCTAGAACTTGGAAGTGAACTGTTTCTCAGGCTGAGGATCTATTTCTCGGTGTAATGTTTGATGGCTGCTGACTGAGTCTACTAAAAGCCTCTAAAAAAACCAGGAAGTTTGGTGGCTCAGATTTACATGTCTGTGCAATCCAGAACTCTATTTGTGAAATCTGGAAGACGGATTAAAAATGTCCTCTGGAAACCACGTCATGCCTTCCATGTTGTACTGCCATTCTTGGAGGAGGGTCATTATTCTGACCTTTCAATACTTTTCACTCCCAAATTACAGTCCCTTTTCATCTCTGATGCTGTCCTCTGTATCTTGGCTCCCAGTCGAAGTCTACTTGGCTTCTCCGGTATCAATCCTGCCAGGATTCCGCCTGGCACTTTCCCAGGCCCCGAGGGGAAACTCGGTGGTTTTTACAATTACTTTTGCATGCCTCTGGAAAAACAACAACAAAGCGCACGCGCGCCCACATATACATACACTCACAGCCTTGACAGGGAGCAAGTTCAGAGGCCAGAGCTAACCTCGGTCTTTCCTCCTTACCCTCCCTCTGCCTGGCCTCTTAAGAGACAATTGGCTGGTGTGCTTAACATGATGGCTCCTGGCCAATGGGATTCCTTTCCTTCCCCTCTGGCGTTGTTGGAGCCTGGCATCAGCCATTAGTTGCAGGTCTGGCCGAAGCCATGACGAAAACTTCCGGGTATCACAGACAGAGCCTCTCCCCCACCCCCCCTCCCGCCTCCCCCAAGGAACAACAATTCCAGTGTGTACTTCCTTCTGCAAGTGGGTTTAAGGGTTATTTAGGGATTAGCCTTTTCTTTCCTTCCTCCTCTCTGGGATCTGACTATCAAGGTGTAAGAAATATGACACCAGATTGTCAAATTCCACGGGTGGGGGGGGGTGCTCCATGGGAGAGGTTGGATTTGCAGCTAACTTATGGGCTCTTTAATCGGGCCCTGCGAAACGTGAGGCCTGCAAGAGCTGAACACGGGAGCCTGTGACCAGCCTTGGCAGCTTGATAAATCTTTGGGGCTGCAAAATAGAGGAAGAGGGTGTCAAATGTCCAACTCTTGAAAGTAGCAGGACTTAAACAAACAGAAGGACTGAAAGGAACTCCCTTCCCTTTTTGGCTTCTTTGCTTATCATTAGTGGGTTAGCGCTTCAGTTGAATAAGGAAGAAGGCATCACAATAAAACCTCAGCAATTTCAAGCTACTCTCTTAGAATCATAGGGCTAGAATGTACTTGGGGTCTTCTGGTCCAACCTGCTGCCCAAGGCAGGAGACTTCTACCATCTAGGACAAATGGTTGCCCAGTCTTTTCTTGAAAACCTTCAGTGATGGAGCACCTACAACTCTAGGAGGCAACCTGTTCCATTGATAAATTACTCTCAATATCAGGAAATCTTCTTCTTCTTCTTCTTCTTCTTCTTCTTCTTCTTCTTCTTCTTCTTCTTCTTCTTCTTCTTCTTCTTCTTCTTCTTCCTCCTCTTCCTCTTCTTCTTCTTCTTTTTCTTCTTCTCAATCCAGAAGACCAAAGTAGTTTCTTTTACTTTTAGGTAGAACGTTCTGGCATGTTAATAATTTTCTATGGATTACCTAGGTAATTCTCATTTTTCAGTGAAAATAACCTTTTTTTAAAAGAATAGGCTAGAATGATTTTGCCTCATGTTGCAGGGAAAGACTGAGGCTGAGAGAAAGTGAGATAGATTGTCTATTTTTTAAAAAAACCGTGAATTGGAAAGGAAGGTTAAAATTTCATTTCTTAGCTGCTATCTACCAGACCCATTTTTAGTGTTAGAACAGGTATTAAGTCTCTTTCCCAATTGTTGCTTGGACATGGCAAAGAATTGTTTAATATCAGTAAGCAAGGCCAGGATCCAAATTTGGAGGAGAAACACCCTTTGTCATCCCTGTCTTATATATATCCATACACACTTCCCTGTATAAGAGGAAAAAGAGGTCCCTTTTTGTCAGAAACAAACCACAGTTTGCCTATGGTGGCTAAAAGAGACACACTTACCTGGTCATGCTAAAACAGTGGAACTTCTCTGTTCGGTGATAGTTTCTCCTTGAGCTTTGAACCACAAAGACAATATTGGTTCTGGGTTTGAAGGGGTGTTAGGCCTGGGTCCATCTCTTCCTTTATTTTGACACCCAGCAATTTTTAACAGAATAACAGAGGTGGAAGGGACTTGGAAGTCTTATAGTCCAATCCCTGCTCAGGCAAGAAACCCTATATTATTTCAGACAAATGGTTGCCCAATCTCTTCTTAAAAACTTCCAGGGATGGAGTACCCAAAACTTCTGAGGGCAAGACATTCCACTGGTTATTTTTTCTCACTGTCAGGAAATTTCTCCTTAATTCTAGGTTGCTTCTCTTCTTGATTAGTTTCCACCCATTGCTTCTTGTCCTGCCCTCAGGGCTTTGGAGAATAGCTTGACTCCCTCTTCTTTGTAGAAACCTCATAGATATTGGAACACTGTTATCATGTCACCCCTAGTCCTTCTCTTCATCAAACTAGACCTACCCAATTATTGCAGTTGTTCTTCATTTCATGTTTTAGCCAGTCTTGATGTGTTTACCCTGTCTGCATATTTTTTGCTTTTTTCCTTTGGCCCAATCTGTCCACAGGCTAGTTCAAGATAAATCGACCACTGCAGTGGTTCTCAACCTTTTTCTTCATCACGGGCCCCCTTTAAAATACCTTTTGTGACCACGGACCATGGCCACGGATCACCAAGACTTAACTCAAAATTTAAAGCACCATATTGCATGAAGCCTTTGCTTGATGCAATATTGAGGCAATATCATCACCCCCTGTGATGATATTGCGCCGCCCCCCAGGGATCTGCGGACCACAGGTTGAGAACCACTGGACTGTTGTATAACTTTTATTCTCCTTGTTCACATACTTAGTCAATTGCAGGTGTAAGGTAAACCTGAAGCAATAACAGGAGCCTAGTAATAAAAATAAAAATAATAATAAAGTAGGAAGCTCCTTGCAGGGACATATGAAGCCTTGTGGTGGAAGTTAAGTACCAAGAGGCTAAATCCATATCACCTCTTGTCCATTATTTATGAACTTCAAAACAAATTGTTGGGTAAACAAAACAGGATTTCTCAATGAAGAGAGAAGTACAATCAGTGATGCACGTGGACTTTTGCACACAAAGTCTTTATAGATAATGCTAATCATAATAATAACACAATATTTTCTGCTTGGCTTTCACTAGGTAGGAGACACCCAGGTGCTCGCTGTCTCCCTTTGTGCATCATTTTTGTGCATGCTTAATCTGCTATGTGGTTTGAAAACTCCCCAAGGAAAGGGGGGTGGGAAACACCCCCCTTCTGATTGCAGAGAGAGCAAGTACAAAGCAGTGAAGGCCGCCGCATTCAGGCTGCAGTTGTGCAGTTCAGAAAGATCGGTGAGAGAAAGAATCTCACCAGTGAGGTAGTGCTGAGTCTGCAAATGCTGCCTGAGCGTTGTAAGAATTATAGCGTAGTCCCCCACCACAGCATTGTGATGGGCGTCATCCAGATTTACCAATACAGCTATCTAATAAATATGGGGATGTGTATAGCCTAGGTTAAAAGTTAAAAATAATAATTACAAATTAAAAAGCTACTTTGGTTAAGGTCCTGGCTTAAAAACCAGGAGATTGTTAGTGCTAGTCCCACTTTAGGCATGAAAGACGCCTGGGTTACTTTTTTTTTTTAATTACATTTATATGCCGCCCTTCTCTGAAGACTCAGGGCGGCTTACAATTTTTGGGATACAACCCAGTGTGCTCAGCAATAGCCTTCATTCCTGCTTATTACTAAGCGGCATTTTTACAAGGTCAGCTAATTGCCCCCAACAATCTTGGGTCCTCAATTTACCTACCCCGAGAGGATGGAAGGCTGAGTCAACCTTGAGCCTGGTGGGATTCGAGCCTACAGCAGTTGTAGGCAGCTGGAACTTAAGTGCAGGCAATTAACAGCCTGAGCCACCAAGGCTCAATCTTTGGGCCTATCACCAGGAGACTGTGGGTTCTAGCCCCAGCTTAGGTACAAAAGCAGGCTGGGTGACCTTGGACCATCACTGTCTCTCAGCCCAACACACCTCACAGGGTTGTTATGTGGGAAATAGGAGGAGGAGGGAGTATTATATATGCTCATCTTCTTATTTATAAAAAATAATAAAGGTGGGGTTAAAAAAATCTAACAAAAAATAATTAGCTGCCCAGATAATTCACATTTTTGCAACAAGGAAAGTCAGTCTTCTGTTGTCAGTTATATTTGTTGGCAGGTCTTGTAGCTCTAGTGATGAGGGAACAAGATTTGGATTCAACTCTTTTAATCAATCCTGATGATCACTTGGCCAATCTGGAGTCAATTCTCTTTATTCCTCTAAATGCAGCTAATGTTGGGGAAAGAGACAGAAAGAAACATTATGAAAACTAATCTATTTTAATCCTATGTTTTATCCAAAAAGTACTATGGATATGTTTCTTTTCTGGTTCTAAGAATCCAAAAGATCAGTAGAATATATCTAGTGGGGAGAAAAAAGATTTGTCATTTAGGATGCTTGTGATTCTATATTTAAGTATTAATCAAATTTATGTAGCCACCCCTCTCATAAGAAGTGACCTTGAGTGGCACATAAAAAACAATGCATATATAAAAACAGATATATCCCATACATTTCAGAGTATGCATCTATAATTCATCAGGACTAGAGTCTTCATTATTTCAAATTTAAAATGAGATTCTTAGGAAATAATGAAATGATTTGTGTTATTTTACAGAATTCTGGCTTTGGTACTGCTAGGGATGGGCTAGAAATATTTGAGGGTGTTTGACGGATTTCTTCTAACAGAAATCTTACTTGGGATTCGTTTATTTATTCTTTTTAAAAGAAAGCCATGTGTTGTTAGGAACATGTAGTATGTGTGCCCAGAACAACAGTTCAGCACTTTTAAAAAAATGTTTTATGTTTCTTCATGGCATGTGCAAGCAGTGTAGTTTCTGGTAACTTAAACCAGAAACTAAATTTATGAGAGAAAATGAGAGAAGCACAAGGAGAAGCTTGTACTGCCCCCTGCTGGAAATAAGTATGCAAAAAACCCCAGCGAATATTTCTTCAATTAACTCATGGAATTTTGAAATTACAACATGTATGGAACCTTCCAACCATAGTTGCTGATAGCCAAACATGAAGAGTAGCCAACATTAAATTCCTATCTGGTTTCCAAATCTAATTAAAGCCTCTTTTTTTAAGGCTGAACTAGTTACATTGCCTTGAGATCCTGTCCCTGGCCAAGCTACCTTGAGAAAATATAAAAACAGCATACAAGCTGCCAAGAATCTTATAGGAAACTATCCATCATACTACCTTGTCTCTCTTGGAGCCTCAGGGCTTGCTAGGTGTGTGTTTGGTGTCCTTGGCCTTGTTACATTAGCAAAAGACTCTTCTGGAGTCCTCTTGCTACTCTACCAGGCCAACAACGCATCATTTTTTTCATGAGTGAAGGTGAATATACATGTTCCAGGATAATGTTGCAGGATCCAATCTGGGTTGGTCACCCGGACCAGAGGTTTTGTCTTCTGAATTTTTGGACCCATGCTGGAGCCCATCCCAAAGGAACTTGTCTGTGTGCTTTGAGCTATTCTGCGTATGGTATTTATATGGTGCCAGCTTTTTAGATGTAGATTTGGATGTTGATGGCTGGATATTAAGTCTTTGGCTGTTGTTTCCTTGTGCTGCCAACTCCCCCGCCCCATACCTCCTAAGTATTTGATCTGCACTCTTGTTGATTGACGAGGGGAGTGTTTCCTGGCTGCTTTTATTTATTTTATTATTTATTTTATTTATGAGATTTATATGCCACCCTATCTCCCTAAGGACTCAGGGCGGCTTACAATGCTAAAAACAACACACTAGAAACATTAAAAAATAATTAAACCCAAAATCTCATAAATTAATTGAAATTAAAACAACACTAAAAAACCACACTAAAAACCCTCCCCCCCTCCATCAGTCCGGGTAGGCTTGTTGGAACAGCCAAGTTTTTAGGCCACAGCGGAAGGATCGGAGGTCAGGGGCCACCCGGAGCTCCAGGGGTAGCTGGTTCCAAAGGGTGAGTGTCCCCACAGAGAAGGCCCTACTCCTGGGAGCCACCAGCAGGCATTGCCTGCCTGACGGCACCCTGAGGAGGCCCTGCCGGCGGGAGCGCATGGGTCGTCGGGAAGCTGTTATTGGCAGCAGGGTTTCCTGCAAATACCCCGGTCCAATGCCATGGAGGGCTTTATAGGTTAACACCAGCAGCTTGAATCTCACCCGGAGGGCAACCGGTAACCAGTGCAGCTCATGCAGGGGGAGTGTAACATGGGAGTATCGGGAACCTCCCATCACAACCCACACCGCTGCATTCTGGACAAGTTGAAGCCTCTGGGTGGTCCTCAAGGGCAGCCCCATGTAGAGAGCATTGCAGTAGTCCAGACGGGAGATGACGAGCGCATGAGTGACCGTATGTAGGGCATCTCGATCCAGGAAGGGTCGCAACTGGCCTGCTCGTCCAACAAACTTAGTAGCTGAAAAATTGAATGTATGTCCTTTTTTATTGTAATGTCCGAAAGCTCGGAAGACAAAACCTTTGGCCTCGTGACTGACCCGGATTGGATCCTGCATGGTTTTTTGTCTGAAGTCTGGGCTGTTCGTTTGGAGAGCAGAATCCGGGAAGAGATGCTTGACTCAAATTCATTGTTATGAATTGTTTGCAATTTCAGATGAATTCAACAGCTCCCAGAATCTGCTAATGTATGATTATGGTTTCCCTTAGCCCAGTTAGAAAAATCAAATTTCCAATGGGCGCCACTCAGTTTGGAACAATTTGGTTATTTACTGAACTGAAATCTATTGAAACAAGTGCTGAACCAAGTTGTATATGGGTTTTTTATAATTTTGTGAGCTTTGTAAAGTGTCGGTGGGATAGAAACATTTTACAGAAATATATCAGGCTCTTTTCATATGCCCAGAGCCTCCATTGTCTAAGCTTGGTACACTGAGAAAAAATCACTAATTGGAAATGTAGGGGTAAATCAATCTGAACAATTTGAATGTCCCATATAGATTGAGGGAGTGTAAAATCTACTGGTCCTTCATATACTACTCCTTTCTGAAGCCATGAAAAAGAAGCATCACTGGAAGGAATATATTTGTAGGGGTGCTCAATATTTTTGGTTTGAGTGATCAAACCTCAGTGATATGTGACAGCCAGTTTGGTCTAGTGGTTATGGAATCAGGTTGGAAATCAGGAGAACATGAGGTCTAGTCTCATTTTTGATATGATGCCAGCTGGGAGTTTTGGGCCATTTCCTCTCCGTCAACCATAGGAAGTAAAAGGCAATAGCAAAACACTTCTGAAATCTTGCCAAGAAAACCAGACCAGGCAGTAACCAAAACTCAAGACTGACATGAAGGCACCCCCTCACCCAAACCAACGTATTTATTTACGTCATGGTCTATATTACAAAATGGAAATGAGACAAGAACAGAGAACTCAGAAGGGCAAAGTCAAACATATAAACCATATTTTATAATTTAATGTAATAGTAATAAGATATCAATGTTACAATGTCTTCTTACATGTTTTATACTGCATAGGCTATAGCCATGGTAGTCTATCATTACCGTCCCCCTTTGAAAAAAACAATCAGGATTCTTGGGGGCACTTTTTCCAATGAAAAATCTTCTAGGTCTTTTATTAAAAAGCCTAAGATTTCATATGCTGCAACAATTGGAAAAGGTACCCCCAGATTCCTGATTACATGTATTTTAATTATTTTGTTTCCATGGGGGTTACATATTTGGGCTGCAAATATCTGGAGAACCACTAACAGCAGCATTGAGATCCCTAATATTTCTTTCCTACAACCTTGTGGTGGTCTGGATTTTGGTAGCTCAAATATAGTAAGCCTGTTTCTTCTGGTCCCATTAAAAGTGACAATATTGGCAATTTTACGAAGAATCCTGAAGGCTACACATCCATGGCTTTTGGATGCCCACCTTAATTTCAGGGCTTCGGGTTTTGATATCCAATTCTACTGAATATGGAGAACAGTTGCAGGAATTGGGTATATCTAGTTTAATGAAAAGGGGTGGCATGATATCAGTATTGCAATATCTCAGGGGCTGCCACAGAGAAGGTCAACATATTCTCCAAAGCACTGGACAGCAGGACAAGAAGCAATGAACGGAGACTAATCAAGGGCCTTGGTGGTGCAGGCTGTTAATAGCCTAGCACTTAGCTCCAGCTGCCTGTAATTATTGCAGGCTCGAATCCCACCAGGCTCAAGGTTGACTCAGCCTTCCATCCTCTCGGGGTAGGTAAAGTGAGGACCCAAGATTGTTGGGGGCAATAAGCTGACTTTGTAAAAAATGCCGCTTAGTAATAAGCAGGCATATACAATGGAAGGAAGGCTATTGCTGAGCGCATTGGGTTGTATCCCAAAACTGTAAGCCGCCTGAGTCTCCGGAGAAGGGCGGGATATAAATACGAATTAAAAAAAAAAAAATGAGAGAACCAAACTAGAATTGAGAAATTTGCACAGCCATTTGTCTGAAGTGGTGTAGGGTGTCCTTCCTGAACAGAGGGTTGGACTAGAAGACCTCTAAGATCCCTTCCAACTCCGTTATTCAGTTTAAAAAAAGCTACCCTTTGGCAGGACAGCGGATGATCACTGATTTCAGAGAGGACTCAGAGGCATCCAGCCTTCCTCGTTTTTTTCTTCCTCTTCCTCACACATTCTCCGAACATCCCTCCTCTATTGTTGGATCTCTTCAGCCACCCTAAAGCTGCTCTGGTTCATGGGCACACCCTTAGTGTGGCTGTTGTGGGCAGTTTCCCTCTTGTGCGGTCATGATCTGTTGACCTCTCCTCTCTCTGGTTTCCTGCTTCCAAAGTAATCCCACAAATTATAAAGCCCCACTCAGCAAAACCGAGGAGCAAATTGGAGCTTTGGCAGCACTGAGTTGGAAGGCCAAGGGGAAGTTACAAGCATTCATCTGTTTTGTTGTTTACCAAGCAAAGGTATTTGACGGGAAACTGAGACTGAACCCTTTTGCTGCTTACAATACCGATAGAGAAGAGTTTTGCTCATACTTCTGCTCAGGAGATAGTAAACAGAGGAGTCTTTGGAACTGGCAGCCAGATTAAAAATCCCCAGAACAGATGGCAAATTTGTCCAGGGCCCTGCCCTCCATTTCATTCAGTGTTAAAAATTCAGCATTGAATACTCGTTTATTGCTTCACAAAATCCTGACTTGTATGTACACTCTGATTCACTCATCAGCTGTTAGTTCCTGAGGAGCCTGGCTTTCCTTTCCTTTTTTTTTTAATAAAATAAATCCTGTCTTTGAGAATTATGAATTATCTGACGCCAGAATTGTAAGAAAAGTCACCCATTGACAAAATCTTGACCTGGGGTCTTGACCTACTATTGTTTTTACTATCCAGTTTAAATGCTAGGACTCAACTGTAGCTAAATGGGAAGGAAGTTGGTCAAAAGACCCAGTTGGCTTTGGACCAGACAGATTCTTGGAAACAAGGCCACTTAATGAATGAATGTCTTAGATCCTAACCATGAGGGGGTAGTTTGCATCCAAATTCTGTTGCTGACTGTTGGGGAAAAATGAGACAACCTGGAGATCTGCTTTGAAAAGAACATGGCTGGCTGGAATCATCAATAGCAACATGTTTGAACTTTGTCCAGGCTTCTACTTCTAATGAGTGTATAAATTCTGAATTCTCAGAGCAGCCTCTCTAAATTCTATTTGTGTCCTCTTTGTGGACACTCCAAAGGTTGATATCTGGCTCTTATCCTGAACTAGATTGTTTATTTTTCCACTTTCATCCAGTCAGTGGCCAAATTTCCTTCACTTTGATTTATAACTAGACTTGGCAGATTAATTTTCAAAAGCAGTAACAAAAAAAAAGCAGTTGGAAATAGTTCTGTTTATTTTAACCTTAATTTTGGACTTCATCATATTTCACAAGACCTCTCTAGTATAGTGACCCTGTTGTCCCAGCACCTGTTCTCCACAAAGTACCTCCAGCAAAATCCTAAGCATAAGGAACATCCTAAAATTTACTGGGAATGCAATTTCCCCCCCGGGGATTGCTGCATTTGGAGCAGTGGGCAAATCCACACAATCTCCTTGCCTTGGTTGCAAAAACTAACCATTTCCGGAAATATGCTCATGAGCCATTGCCTATATCAGTGTTTACCAACCTCAGCAACTTTTTTTTAAAATTACATTTATATGCCGCCCTTCTCCGAAGACTCAGGGCGGCTTACAATTTTTTGGGATACAACCCAATGTGCTCAGCAATAGCCTTCATTCCATTGTATATGCCTGCTTATTACTAAGCGGCATTTTTACAAAGTCAGCTAATTGCCCCCAACAATCTTGGGTCCTCAATTTACCTACCCCGAGAGGATGGAAGGCTGAGTCAACCTTGAGCCTGGTGGGATTCGAGCCTACAGTAATTGTAGACAGCTGGATCTTAAGAGCAGGCATTTAACAGCCTGAGCCACCAAGGCTCAACTTTAAACTTTAAAATGAATGGATCTGAACTCCCAGAATTCCAGACCCATGGTTGGCTGGGGAATTCTGGGAATTGAAGTGTAGGGGAGGGCATCAAAGCCAACCCGTGGATGTGCTTATGGTCTAGTGATTAAGGCACCAGACCAGAAACTGGGAATCTGTGAGTTCTAGTCCTGCCTTAGGCATGAAACTTGGCTGGATGACTTTGGGACAGTCACTCTCAGCCAAAGGCGATAGTTGTGGGAAAAGGAAGAGGAGGAAGGAATATAATGTGTGTTTACTGCCTTTATTTATAAAAGTAATCAAGGTGGGGCATGAAGAAAAGGAAGGAAAGAAAAAGAAAGAGAGAAAGAAAGAAAAGTCACTACGAGCCGTCCCTGGTGCTCTCTGAATTCAGTTATTTTCTTGCAGACGTTTCATTACCCAAACTCTAGGTAACATCATCAGTGATTAGCAGTGATTAGCATACTGTTAAGCTGTAGGTGATGTTACATAATTTGGGTAATGAAGTGTCTGTGAGAAAACAAGCAGGCTCATAGAGCACCGAGGACCCTTCGTGTCAACCCTGGGCTACAAATAGCCCCCTTTATAAGTCGCTATGGCAGCCAGATGGAAGGATGGAAGGAAGGGAGTTCATTATAAAAATCTAAGCAGGGAGAATTGGTCAGGGGAAAAAGTGCTCATTTCTTACTGAAAGTGGCTGCTATGATATTTTCACTAAACGTTGAAGTTACTGTCAAAATGCACGTTCCACTTAGATGTCACTGTGAATAGAATAGTAAGCGGGTGGGTGAGGAAACGTGGAGGTCTAGGTGCCTTCCCAGCTTAGTAATTTGTTTTCAATCTTCTTCCAGTCCTGGTACCTAGGCTAGTTGCAGCTTCCATCTGCATCATCATCATCATCATCATCTTCCTTTCCTGCCCCCGGGCTTTGGGCTTCCTTTGAGGAGAACAGTGCAGCCCTCCCACCCCTGGCCCAAACCTTGGGGGCAGCACGGAGAGAGAGAGAGAGAGAGAGAGAGAAAGAAAGAAAAAAAGAAAGAAAGAAAGAGCATGGATTAACGTCAACATCATGAAGAGCCACCACAGAAAGACAGACAGAAGGGAAGGGAGAAAAGCTCAAACTTCTTTTTAAAAGATAAAGAAAAAAAAAGAGACCCTGCTTTCCAAGCCATCCCGACTGCGACCTTCCTCAAATGAGCAAAAATTCAAGCAGGCAGCTCTCCCAGGGGAGGCATTTTCGCCAGAAGCACTACACGCCTTTCAGGGGGCCTGGCTTTCCCCACCCTCCCTGCCAGTCCGTGGCCAGCTGGAATCCTGTCTTGTCTCCTACTCAAAAGGGATGTATATGCAAAAGTTTCTGGTGATTTTTCCATCTCTTGTTGAGTAGGGGGAAAAATATATATATATATATTAATCTGGCCTGCTGCAGAAGCCTCCCTCCCCTCTCGTTTTTTCTATGCTCAACACCCTCCCTGCTTCTCCTCCTTTGGGAATATGGGGTCAGCGTGACCAAGAGACTGCACTACAAGCCATCTAGACTGGTCAAGCATCTGAAGTCGGGCCAAGGTCAAGATGCAACGTGAGCTAACTCCCCCTCAAGAGGGAGAGGGAAAAGATTTTAAAATGCTGGGCACCTTTTTCAGTGTATTGAAATTGTCCTCCTCCCACCCCCCCCACCCCCAATTCCCCACCCCTGGAAATCTATGTGTTGCTTTCAGATGGGGGGCTTGCTTGGTCTCCCGCACTTACTGACGTGGTGTGAGCCAGGACTTCTTTGGTGGAGAAGAAGGGGACACGTGGCTTGGTTTCTGCACTCCTCTCCCAGAATGCTTTGCGCTTTAGTGTCAAAAAAGACAACCCTCCCTTTTTTTTTTAAATTTTTGAATGGATTTGAGTGCCAATGGGATGGGGTGGGGGAGGGGAAAGAGGCGGGTTGGTTTGACCAGAGTCTGTTAATTGTGGGAGAAGGGAACAGATGCAAGCCACTTAAATTTGACTTTGTTGATGACTTAGTGCAATCCTGAACCAGATGGTTTGGAAGGGTGGCGGGTTTTGGGTTTTTTTGTTTTTTTGTCTGGGGGCGGGGGAGACATTGGAACTTGGCTGTGAATGTTGAAACCACGCATGTGTCGTTGGGTTGGGCTGGAATGAACTCTGGGGTGGGGGGAGGAAAGGGGGTAGGCATTTCTTCGAGGGGGGGCAGGAAAGAATTTGCTATTACACTGTGTTTCAACAGCACCCCAACTCCCCTTGCTGCAACTCTGCCATGACCATAGGTCTGTCTAACCCTTGCCTTAAAGTTGGACCAAGGCTGAGAGATGGGCCCTTTCTTCTCAGCCTGTATGGACTATTGTCAGCCTGTTCTCCTATGGGGAAGGAACTGCTCATGGAGGTGCGGGTGGGTGGGGACATGGCACCCACAGCCTGCAGGTACCCTTCAAGGTGGCTTCCGCCCAGCTTTAACATCCTTTCTTCAGAAGGCGGGCAGCCAGTGCGATGAACACCAGCAGGGACCTGTGTGACTTGTTGAATCTCTGACTTGGGGGGGGGGACAGGAAGACGTTGAAAGGGGGCGGGTGTCAGTGGATCAGCAGGGCTTCGCTTCTCTCCCCCTCCCCCCCCTCCTGAGCTTCCAACCTTGTGTACAAAGAGCTATGCATGCCCTTGTAGACCAGCTTCGAGATGATTTTGATGACTGCTAATATGGATTGCACATTTTTTTTTTGTAGGAAATGCACTTTTGAAGAGGAGGGAGAGGAGAAAATTAACGGGAGGGTGGAGGGATAAGGAAGGTAAATCTAGAGTGTATCTGTAATTTGCGTGGAGAGGATTGTCGTGACTGTCCAATCCACTGTGACGGGATGGTGCAAAGTGGGACCTTACACAGAAACCTTTCAGGACGTGAGGAAAAAAAAGAAAACAGGTTCGGTAGGAGCAGTTGAGGGAGACGCCCCCTTCCATCATTGCCCCTTCATAGAGAACTCCATTCTACTTGACCCTACCCCACCAGACATGCAAGCCCCAAGGTGGAGCCTAGAAGCCATCTAGGACTGGTTCAAGTGCCTACATTTTAATGCTCCAGTCCTTTCGCTGAGTTATGGAAAGCGGCATTCGTAATGGAGACTCTCCCCCACCGTGGGCAGGCTGAGCAATGGCACTCCGCCCACTTCACTTCGAGACGACTTCCCCCCCCCCATCCCTCCTTCCTAGCAGACACCAAAGCTTTAGAGGCCACGGATCAGACTTCCTTGAACCCAGCCAAGATTGGGGTGCCAGAGTTTGGCTCCAAGTCCTCCATGAGGGCCAGGTGGACAGCTGATGAACTGGTCAGTCCATGTTGGCTTCTGGACAATCTTCCTCCAAGGGCTGGCGCCATTCCGCCATGATTCTAAAAGCATTTGTAATGTTTCCTCCTCCTTGTGCCAAACTGTCAAGATTTTGAGGCAGAGGAATCTATCCCAGATGACATCCTGCAGTGGATTTGAATTGTAAAGCAGACATCTGTCAAGACCGAATGAGATCAAAGAGTTGCAAGGGATAGTTCTTCAGAAAACTCGAGAAAACATCAGTATCTTCAAATGAAATGCTTCAACCACAGACAAATGGATTTGTAAAGCTAACTTAGCCATACGCTGGCCTAAGACAGGGTTGGAGAACTATGGCCCTTTTATGACTTCTGGACTTCAACTCCCAGAATTCCTGAGCCTGCTCAAGAATTCTGGGAGTTGAAGTCCACAAGTTATAAAAGGGCCATAGTTCCCCACCTCTGGGCTAAGACAATGGCCAACTTTTACTACTTAGAAAGTGATGGGAACTTAGTGTATATCACTAATGGAGTGGTTATTCAACAGACTTAAATGATTGAATGGTAGTTTTTATCCCAGGGAATTCACAGGAATTATAGTCCTATGAGGAATTTTTAATAGAATTCCCCTCACCCTCGTGTTACACGTCCCAGGATTCTCTGAGGGAGTATTCACATCTTTTCTTGTAGTTACCATTGTACTGTATTCTAGGAGATACGAAGAAGACATTTCAATCTTCTCCCGGATGGAAAGATGACAACTATTTGGACAACCAACACTAATCTTCAGTTCTTTGCACCTTGATACATTTCTCCAAACTTCCAAGAGGAATGCATATCCTATTCCATGTACCTGAACAATTACTCCAATATACAAACATAAATTTGTTTCCTAACTTTCAAAGTGAACCTGTTGCCATGTACAAAGATGATCCACTTCTAGAAATGAGTGGTTTTTATTTTCATTTAATTTTTCTGGGATGGGAGAAGTAGTTTTTTTTTCCCCTTATGTGTCCCAGCAGGCTCAGGATGTTCCAGATCTTTCCAACGATGTCCAAAAGAATATACGTAATTGATTTTTTTTTAACAGAGAAGAAACTATGACACCCCCCTTGCTCTTTTACTGCAGCATTTGCCCTGGATTTTGGCAGAAACCAATAACTCCTGTGGCTCTACAGTCCTCTCTCAGGTGGATCTTCTGTTCCAGAATCTTCCTTCTTCAGTACAACATTGTAGTCGAAAAGCTACAACCTCTGTGCTCTCCTGTCTCCTTTGTGCATCTTAACCTTCATGCAATTTGGCTCCAGCGCCTACCTGGTACCCACCTGGGGCTTAGTGTTCACATATGCAAAATTTCCTTCTGACCTGCTCCCTTGGATGGAAGGCAGCGAAAGACTTTCCGAGATACCCCCCCCACACACACACCTTGAACCTGGCATCATGGGAAGGGGGAGTTTCCAGCGGCATTTGTTTACATCTCTGCACCTTTATAATAAATAGGTGATGCCATGTTTCAACCTGTAGGTGGGAATTGAGCAGAATATCCATTACAGGCCCTCCATCCCAGAAAGCCCACCTCCTCAGTCTCCACGCAAGGACTGTATCACGGAGACAAGGAGGGGCTTTGTATGGGAAGTATGGGATCGGATTATTATTTTTTAAGTGAAACTAAAAGAGAAAAAAAAAACCTGCAATTGATGAAGAGGCAATGTTTTAAGGAAAAAGAAAGAATTAACCCTTACAATATAGAATGCATGGTGCTTTTAAACAGGAATTCATGTGACCTAGCTCAACCAATCAGCTGGCTGAGAATGTGCATGGCAATTATACATAAAGGCTCTTTTCCTCCCACCCCACCCGCTCCCTTCCCCTTCTTTTTCCCTTGAGTCCACATCTATGATGAGGGACAAAAGTAAGAGAAAAGAAAAGAAAAAAAAATCTACATTTTTTCCTAATTTGCACGAGACAAAAAAAATACGTTTTATACCACATAATGTGCCTTGCCTTCTAAAAAAACGTATTAACTCTAATGAGATCAATGCACAGGTGTTGCTGCATGCTATTTGATGCGTGTATGGGGGAAAATGGGGAAAAAAGAAAGAAAAAAAGGGTTGGGGAGGCATAGGGGTGGGGGAATATAACGCCATTTTATACAAAACAAAAAACCACGGATGGGAGCATGGGAGGGATAGGGGAACTGAAGTGGGATTTTTCAGTTCATTTTTCTTACAAATTCAGATTCCTATAAAAAACGACCCCCCATTCAGGCTCCTTCGGGTGTGTTGTGAAGGCAGCTCCCTAAATGCTTAGAAGCTTCATTGGCTGGGGATTCTGGGAGTTGCAGTCCCAGCAAATCTGGGCAGCCTCAGGTTGGAAGAAGCTGATGTACCGTAGGACAGAGCCGGCCTGGAAAAGGTTGAAATAGCACTTACTGAGGATCTCAGTGAGATCGGTCCTATGGCACCGTCTCCCTTCCAGAGCTCCTCCTTCAGAAGTCCTGGGCTGGGAGTCTTAGGATCAGCTTAGGATTGCTGAAAGTGATGTGTAAAACAGGGGTCTCCAACCTTGGCCACTTTAAGCCTGGTGGACTTCAGCTCCCAGAATTCTGGGAGTTAAAAGTCCGCCAGGCTTAAAGTAGCCAAGGTTGGAGACCCCTGGTGTAAAAGACATGGGGAATATCTATTTTCACCCTGGAGAAAACAGGTTGAGTAGGTTAGTTTGTTTTCCCCAAGGACCTGCCAAAACCCATTGGAGGGGAAGAAATGTGTCAGAAGCAGAGGCTTTCTCAAGCTGTGTGTTTTGTTTGTTTACGGTCTTTTTCCTGTCAGTTGCAAATCCGTGTTAAGGTTGTGTGGCTCCCTGGGTCCTCCAGCCATAAGTAACCAGTATGATGCTGGCCATACCATTATGTTTCAACCCAACTTGAAACAACCTGTTTGTTTTTAAAGGCATATATTTTGGATATCCGTACATCCAGTTGGTCATTGTACAGTACAGGTAGTCCTTGACTTACAACGATTAGTTTAATGACCGTTCAAGTTAACAACGGCAATGAAAAAAGTGACTTATGACTGTTTTTCCATTCTTACGACCGTGGCACCATCTCCATTCAGATGCTTGGCAATTGACTCATATTTATGACAGCTGCAAAGTCCCAGGATCATGTGATCCCCTTTTGTGACCTGACCAGCAAAGTCAGTGGGGAAGCCAGATTCATTAAACAACCTTGTTACTTACTTAACAACTGCATGATTCACTGTACAACTGTCATAAAGAAAGGTCATAAAATGGGGGGAAACTCACTTAACAAATGTTTTGCTTCTCAATAGAAATGTTGGGCCCAATTGTGGTCGTAAGTCAAGGACTCCCTGTAATCTTACTCTCCCAGGAATCCTGGGAAAGGCAGATCTTTAAAAACAGGAATTGAAGACTGCCTTGTTATATGAAATTTACTTTATTTAGAATTCTACTCATAATGTAGCAAAGTGGATATCTGGAGGACTCCTACAGGCAAGACCTATTTTGTGACCCTGTATCACATCTGAGTCTGGAAGACCTATAAACATCCCAATAATTATTATTTTTGTTTGGCTTAGACAAGAGAAGCAACAGTTTTAAGCCAGGGCACAAAACCATTTCTCATCTTAAAAGTTCCACCTGATCTTCAAACAATAGATAATGCTAGAGGCTGAATTCCTTAAAAAGTCAGTGGTGTCAGAATAAAACTAAATTAGAGTTCATTCAGATATAATTAAGTGCAGTATAATCTGAATATTCCCTGTGGATTTTAACAATTTTCCTTCCTGTGTGTTTTAGTTTTTTTTTCCTGTCATATCAAAATTATAACTGGATCACAAATTTTGGAACATCTTCTAAAGCATGGTGATGCTGAATGAAGCAGGGAGACTGTGTGCATATTGTCCCTCTTTTACGCCTACTGCAGAATAGATATTCTTCAAGAAATCAAGAATAGAATTTTGACCCAGCATCAGCCAAGTATTTTCCAATTTGAGGCAGGAAGCAAATGTGTTTTTTTTCCCTCATAAAAAGCCATCATTTATTTTCTTTCTTAGCAAGGCAATGAGGGGGATAATCTGAACTAGGAAACTTCCTATTATGGGTTTTGTCACATGTCTTCCAGTTGTAAATGCAAGCAAAAATGAAGTTTCAAATGTACAATGCCCTTCTGCACATAGTGGCTAAATCTATGGTTAGTAACATAGTTTTATCTTAGCTGTTAAATGTCCATGAGAGATGGATGTCTCGAATTGGCTGGGGATTTCTAGTATGTTTTCTTTTGCTTTGTAACATCTCCAAGTTTCCAGTGATAGCGTATGGAGGTTATGGTTGTTGAGCTTCTGTCTTGGTTTATTGAAAGTTATTGGAAAAGAATTGAATTCAGCCCTTCCCTTTTCTCTTGGGAACTGATTTGTGATAACTTGGAATAGATTAGAAAAGTGGGTGAAATACAATGAATGTAGAGGTAGCTCAAGCATGTGTAATAACGTGAGTAGCTTACATGTATGACTTGGATATTTCAGACTTGGGGAAGAGGTAGTTAGCTGAAAGGCAGATGCTTTCAATTTACAGGTGAATCAATTCAGCTTCTTTCACAAAAGAACGGTTCAAGATTCCTATTGATTGAAAAAGTAAAAAGTTCGGATCAAATCAAACAGTATCCTATCAGTTCCCACAGAATTGGGTCATCATTTGTGATTGTGACCTCTCATGCCCTCACTAAGTGTGTGGGAGTGAAGGTCTCTCTTCCACCTTTTTTTTTGCCACATATTTCGTTTAATCCTTCAGTGAACTGGCCAAACAGAATTCGATCCCTTTTGAGTAGATTCCTTAAAAGGCAGGTATATGGAAACCAAGTGAGAATGGCAGACTCCTTTAAAGATAGGCCCTTTTGCTTTTACAATAAAAGTAGGATTAATTGCATCTGTAATTAAAATTTATGTTACTGGTTAGTGTTTCGAAAGTTTGAGAAATTGCTCCAACCATAAGAGATCCTTCAGATGTGTGTTTATGTGTGTGTGCTACGAGCAAGGAAGATTTGTCTGTGTACATGCCCACAACTCACCCCACTTGATATCTGTTGTTCAAAATTGTATTTTATGGCAGTGAAAACCTCTCACGTTGTATGGGGTGTTCTCTTGGCTTAAAAAAATTCCCCAAACTTTTTAAGACAGAAGGAAGTAGGTTGAATTTTGTTGATCCTTATCATTTTGCTTAGATTTATTTGAACTAATAAATGGTGTGATGCTGGGATGAACAATTTTATAAAAAGGAAACAAATGATATAAAATATAGACATCTTTCCAGCCTGCCCATTTCCCCACACCCCATCTTCTCTCTGTTTCAGAGAGAGTTTCTGTTTACTTCAAAAACTGTAAAAAAAGTTTCTTTCCATGTTGATTTTTTTAATGTCTTGCTCAAGGGGGAGCTTTAGGATTTGCTACTCTGCTCCATGACACTGAATTTGCTTGCAAATTCTTACACATAATCATCCTGATGATTCTATTTAGTTATTATTCAATTACTGTATTTTTTCCTTTCTGTGTTTCTGCTTGATGTTAGGGGTACGCAATGGGGAAAAATACTAATTTAGTTATTTCATTTGTTCCATCATTTAAAACTATTCACACATTTGCTTTTTCTTTAATTTTCATAACTGGTGTTGTGGTTTTTATTATTCTCATTTGTTTTACTTTCCAGTCATTTTCTATGGGAGACTTAGCTTATTCTTCTGGTGCCTCTGATTTTAAGATTTTTTCCATCCAAATAGCATTGTATTTCCAGCCATTTTATTATTACTTTTTGTTTTTCAAATCTGCAGTTTTGAAATAGATAATGACAAAGGGTCTCACACATATAAATATTATTAGCTTGTTGCTTATCATCTGTTTGTAACTTCTGTGTTTTCTGTTAGAATGAATCCTGGTTTAAGTTTTCAAAATATTAGAATCTGCATAATTATATATAGACCGGAGAAAGAATTTAAATTATATAGGCATTTCATTGGCTAGAAAAGCCCAAACAAATAATGCTCTTTCTATCCTTCTTTCCATGATTTGTACCAAACATTACTCTGAGTAATTAATGAGGTGGTTTATTTCATATTTCAATTGTTTAAAAAAAACAGAGGTGGTCCTTGAGTTACAACTGCAATTGAGTCTGGCAATTACTATCATAAGTCATGACAGTCATAAAATGGGTCACCATGTGACCAGATTCAATTTTATGAACTTTTTCGTGGTGGTCTTTAAGCAAACCCATTGTCCACCAAGGGTCAGATTTTGCTGGAAACCAGAAGTAAAATGCGGGTTCAAGCAAAACCATCATAAATTGCAGTCACATGACCCCGCAGGGCACTGCAAATGGATGTAAATATAGGCAGGTTCTGAAGTGCCCAAAATGCGGTCATGTGACACTGAGAATTGGCTGTGGGAACTTCAAAACTGGTTTGTAAGGCCTTTTTGGGTGCTAAGTTGAGGACTACCTTCATACATACATAGCCAGCCCTCCCTTTCTTACCACCTTTAACAAAGATTTAACAGCAGAAGGGCTGTGTAGGTAACTGGATGTTCCCCAGAGTTTTTGAGTTCCCATCAGCCCTTGCTAGCAGCTCATTGCAAAGGATTGTGGAATCTGTAGTCCAAAATAAAGAAAAGGTACCAGTTTGGTTACTTCCACGTTACAAGAAAGGTTCCCATCTTAATGTACTCCGTAAAACAAAAATCTTGCAACCATCTGGGCCACTGCATGTGGAAAACAGCCTTTGTGTCAAAAGCATTACAGTATGGATTTTGTTTTAAAACTTAAAAACAAGTTTTGAAAACTTTGAAAACAGTATTTCACATTCTGCCAGAGGACTGTAATGCTCTGTGCTTCATGTGAATTTGATATTTTTGTCACGCCAGTTTTTTATTTAAGCTGAATTACCAAAGCTGGACAAAAGAGAAGGCAAAAAAACCCGCCCCCTTTTGTGAAACAACAAAGGGTTTTCTGTACAGTAGAGGCTCTTTGTGCATGGGAAAAGATGGGGAAATGCATTCATTTTTTTTAATTTAAAAATGTCTTGAAGCAGACATTCCCAACTCAGTGCTCCTCATACGTATTAAATTATAAGTCTCATCTTACAACTAGTATAAGCATTGCAATCCAATATACCTGGACTTTGCTTGAGTGGCTTTTTTCAACCAAACAAGCAGGCTGGGAACAAGCATTCAGAGCTAGGCAAAGCGATGAGGCTACCTTTGGCCATAGGCAAGCCAAGAAAGTCTCCTTTTGCAAAGGCTTTCCGATTGTGGCTTTGGCGTGGAAAACAGCCAACCTTTGAGCAAGACTGAGAAAATGGTCTTCCAGATGTGTTGAACCTCAAACACTTTCATCACTGATTACTACCATGTCCCTTGGGGCTTAGGAATTAAGCAGCAACATCTGGAAGGACAAGTTCCCTGCCCTTGATGGAGAGTCTGAATTTCAACAGGCTCAGGGTGCTGCATTGAAGGCCAGGTTCCTTATGTTTTTTGCTGGGACTCGCCCTATTGTGATGTTTCTTACTATACAGCTCCAAACTTGGCAATTGTAAGGCTTCTGGACTTCAACTCCCAGAATTCCTCAACCAGCATGACTAGCTGAGTAATTCTGGAAGTTAAAGTACACAAGTCTTGAATTTGCTGAGAATTTGGAGACCCTTGCTATATAGTAACCACAACTGGTGATTTGTCGGTGAAGATTCTCAGTCATCTGGGTAGAGTTGTCTGCAATTTGAGTCATGGCAAATGGACTTCTTTTCAAGGGTGGGTGTTTTTTGGTTTGGTTTGAAAGTTTCGCTTCTTATCCAACAAGCTACTTGGATACACAGCGAAACATTTCAAACTGAAAAAAGAAAAGTCCAGTTGCCATGATTCAACTTCTGGATGCAGTTGGTGATTTTGCTTCCTTGCGCTCCCCTGACAGAGCAAATCCACCCATCCTCCTGCCTTGTCTGATTTCTAGAGGACTTGTGCTCACGCCACACCAGGAACCCACTGTCTATTCACAGTTTTAAATGTTTCTTTCTGGAAGAGGCATTTCTCCTCTGATGTTGCTTCCAAACAGTATGTGGGCAACTTAGATGCATTGATGCACAAGGATGGAGCAGCCCAACTTAACATATTCAGTGTTGGTAGCCTTGTGGCTCCAATTAATTTTCCTGTCTATGGAGATTCTCAATCATCCAAGTCATGGTTGTCCCAAAGATGCTTTCCCAAAAAGCAACTGGACTTTCTTACTTTTTTTCCCTTGAAATCGTTTTGCTTCTCATCCAAGAAGCTTCTTCAGTTCTGACTGAATGGTGGGGAATGGAAGGAAAATCTTTTCAAGGAAAAAAGAAAATCCGGTTGCTTTTTGGAAAAGCTCCTTTGGGACAATTCTGCTGTTTTCCTAGGGGATCACTTTCTTACATCTAATCCTAATCTGTTCTTCAGTCCTTTTGTCTGTGAGGGAGAAATATAAGATATAGATCTTTTTTATTTACACTTCCAATTGACTGCATTAAGTCAGAGAAAGTCCTGGCGGAAAATTTCTTTGCTAATAGCTGCTCTTGCCCTACCTTCTCACCATCTCACCTCTCCCCTCCTCTTGCAAAATTCTTGGGATAATTTACAGTTCCTCCACCAGTTCCCATAGCTATTCCTCTAGTCTAGTTCCAGCTTTTCAACAGCACTTCCCCAATGGCTGCATAAATCCAGATGATCACTAGATGGCACCCAAGACATACCAAAATTATAACTCTTTGCTGCCACCAACTGGTTTATAGTTCAAACAGTTAACCAAGCAACTCATAGTTTCAGTGAATCATCTGACAGTATGAATTTAACCCTTAGTTAGGCCAGACTTGCTCGTTTTATTGTTAGTAAATTCTCAAATCTTGAAAAGTTTGGGGGGGAGAAATATTCTGCCTTTGCCCCTTCAGAGTCCCAAAATACATTTAAATTAAATTATGCCTCCACAGCTTCAAAAATGCTGCCCATCCTGATTGATTGGATATACTATTCCCCTGCCCAAACTGAAAAAACAGCCTTTCATTTGAGTCTGTTGTTTATGGATCATGAACCAATAGAGAGGAAACTAAAAAAATGAAAACACCATTAATATCCTCCCAACAGCTCAAAATGCCTCTGCTTCCACCTGCCATTTCTCAGGGCAAGACTCCTAGGAAAGCTGCTGCTTATAGCAAAGAGTAAATATTAAGTTATTTTCCAAGCAGTGGAATTAGAGTGGTAGTTGTCTGCAGTGTAGGGAGGTTGGGCTGGAAGACCTCCAAGGCCCTTCCAACTCTATTAATATTCTGTTAATTTGCTTATGATGGAGAAAGCAAGATGAGGAGGAGGAAGAGGAAGGAATCTAATCCATGAAGTGTTGGGGTTCCTTCCTAAGAGTTACAGCATTTGACATGGCTATTTCTACATTCCTACTGATTTTTACACCTTTCTTCATTGTCAGAAAAAAGGTTAAGGTATTGCCTCTTTTTAAGTTCTCCATTTTTCCCCTTGACTTTGGAAATGCTCTAAGCCTTGTGGTCCGTTAATATCCCTCATTTACAGATGTAGGCATCTTTAACAGAAAATTCCTCTGAAGTCTCCTTGGCTACTTTTCTCTTTCAGTTTGACTTTTTTTTTTGGTCATGCTGGAAATTATCCATGGATTGTAAGGTTTTTTGTTTTGTTTTTAATTCTAAATATATACCAAGCATCGAACTTGACTGTTAGCCAATATAGAGGGATCTTAGGAAGTTGCTTTTTCGTAAAATGTGACTGTTGATCCATCTAACCCAAGTTCATTTATGCTAATGGGCAACCATTCTCCATAGTTTTGGGATAAGCCCTTTCGCAGACCTGTCTGTAGCCATCAGCAGCTGAACTGGGTGACCTGCTTCTGAGCTAGAAACATTTTGATAAATCCTCTTCTGCATTATTATGACACCTCCCAGAGACACACAAGTAGCAATGCATTTGCACAATTATTGCACCAAGGCACAGTACCCCAAGACAGATGTGCACTGCGTGGGCTAGTATAAATGTACAACTGTTTGCAGAAGAGATTCCTGTCTAGTTTGTTCCTTTCAGATTCAGAGGAAACATTGATGGGATATTCAGAGAAATGAGATGGTTGGATTTACTTTTCCAAACTCTGGCCCTTTTTCTCCCCTTTAATTGCAAACTCCTTTCTCCCGAATGCGCAGTAAAGGTTTTGCAGAGGTTGTTTCTCCTTTGCAGTATTTGAAGGGATCATGGGACTGCATAAAACTACTGCAGAATATCTCTGCAACTTCACCACAAGGGGCTGATTGTAGCAAGGTTGAGATCCAGATATAAATTTACATTGGTAACAGAACACAAGGAGCAAGCGGGCAAGCGAAGTAGAAGCTGTCACAAGTTTCACCAGCTTTAAAATTCTCATTAGGCACGTTCTGGAGAGAGAGATACTTTTCTTGAGAAAAGCACATCAAAGTAGTGGCTGGGTTTGTTGATTAATTCATTCCTAAAATAGGTGCAAATTCACCATCTTTGTTGGTAACTTGGAAGCATTTTTTGAATCATCTCCAGCAATCAGCAATTTGGAAGAGTATCTTAGGCAACGAAAGAAGTTAACATTAACACAGGTAGGCAGGTGTTTGTTTCCTATCAGATTATAGCCTGGGAAATATAAAAGTCATCCCAGTATTCATGCCCTATTTGGACTTCACAGAATGCTGGTGTAAAGAATCTCTAGCCTATGGCTTAATTTCTAAATTCCCCTGGCACCAGTTCAGAACTCAGATGAAATATTCTGCCCCATTCTTGAAGATACTATGGAGTCAAAGAAAACAAGATTTGAAAAAGAAAGGAAGAAAAAAGAAAGAAAAAGAAAGAAAGAAAGAAAGAAAGAAAGAAAAAGAAAGAAAGAAAGAAAGAGTCAGACTTTTATTAATTCGGCTTAGGCTGGTCTCGTCCAGAAATGCAGAAATGTTCTTTTTCATGTTTTCATTCCTGTCCCATTTCTTGTCTTGCTGTCAACTGCCATCATAATGCACTACAGAAATCCCAGAGGATGAAAAAAAAAACCCTGACACTTTTAATTATTAGTATTGTTGTTATTATTGCTTTTTGAAAGGCCTTGTGTTATAAATAGGAAAAATAGTATATATAATATATTTACTTATGCGGTGCTATTGGGGGATTTTTACAACTTGGGCTACTCAATTATTCCAATCTGCTGGGAGAGTAATACATCTCTACCCTCACCCCACCCCTCCCTGTCTCCCTCCCTCTGGAAGACAAAATACAATATCTGAAAAAAAATGAAGGCTCTTCTTGGCATGATTAAAAGGGAAGGGTCAATGGGGAGGCCGGGAGCATAGGATCTGACTAGACAATCCTTCCTTATAAACCAGGATAACTTTGCAAGGTGGGTTGGGAGGGAGAGAGAAGTGATATATATTTTAAAAAATACTTTTGCAATATAATTTTATTACATTGCTGCTTTTTTCTGGAAAGAAAGTTTCTTTTAACTTGCACATAGCTGGTCTTTGGTTTTAGATTTGGTGGGTGGGTGAAATGTTATTATCTAAAGAAGCGTTTCTCAATCTTGGCAATTTTAAGATAGGGTGGACTTCAACTATCAGAATTCCACAGTCAGCCACACTGGCTGGGGAATTCTGGGCGTTGAAGCCCACACACCTTAAAGTTACAGTTTGGGGAACAGTGAAAAGAGGGCATTGGTTTGGAAAGTCTGGTTTCCATTCTATGGGGGAGGAAGATGCCAGAGGCGGCACTAATGTCTGCAGGCGTGCCATAGCAAGGGTGCCAAGAGAATGCGGCCCCTTGGCTGTTGAAGGTAAGATTCCAAGAATGCTGAATGAGAAGAAATTGGGGTCAAGGAACAACTGGGAGTTTCTGTCCTGTAAATCTGTTCTTTTGGAAAAGGCCTTGGGAATTGAATTCCCCAATCAACCTTGACAGTGACTTTTGTTTAAATGAAAGCCGGTTCCGGTTGACTCTGTGTAAACCGTTTGCTCCTACCTACAAAAGTAGCAAATATGTTTGACTCTGGATTAAATCTTGTAGTTTTCCTGAACTGGCCCTAAAAAAAAAAGAGCAATTTTGCAAAAGTACCAACAATCTGAGAGCTTGTGTGCGTGTGAGAACTTGTGTTTTTGTGAAACAAGAGAGCTAACAATTAAACTGGATTCACACCCATGTACTGTAGGCTTGCCCTGTTGATATAGAGTTCCTATTACTGACCTTCTTTCGTAATTATTTGTACATTTCAAGTGGTTGTTTAGGGTTGTTCAGATCCCTCCTCAACAGGATAGGCAGTGGGATTTCGGGAAGTGTGTTTGGGTGCCCGCACTGCGTGTTCTATTTGAAAAGAAGGTTTTCTGGTGATCAAAACTGTCATTGATTTTCCAGCATCTCTACCCCAAACACTTTAAATTTGGGGTGTTTTCAGGTTGCAGACAATAACATAAAGTGAGTAGTAAATGAATACACGCAAACACACACATACACGCATGCACAAGGGAGAGAAGCCAGCAGGAGTATGAAATACCAAAAATATAACTTTAGCTGTGCCTGTACTGCTGGTTTGCATTTCCTTGGCTGCTTCATTTTTGCTCATGTAATTCTTCCCTCCAGGTTATTTATCCGTAGTCTATTTGAAGTTTTGCATTGATTTTTTTTTTCAGGGGGGTGGGGTGAAATTGGGTGTCCAAGAAACTCCATTCCATCAAGATTGGCTGGGAATGGGATGGGGTGGGAAAAGGTTAAAAAGATGGAGTTTGACTGCGGTCCGAAACTGGTTGATACATTCTGTGCTCGGCTCACTTTGGTTTTTTTTTTTATGCTACTGTTGTTCATTTAACAAAAATTTTGCAATGCAATCCCATGTACAGTGAAGAGAGGACTGAATCTTCTTATATCCATATGTATAGAAATAAGTTGCATTGGGACACAATTGAAGGTTGCAGCCTTGTGTGTTCAGAGGTAAACATATTGTGCACTACCTAATCCCTGGAGTGTGCATATACAGAGAGCAGGTATATTGTCAGAATGGGAGTGGTCAATCTTTCCAGGAAAACACCTCAAGATGTTTTCTTTGCTTCTTCTTTGTTTGTTTTTTTCAATCACCCCAAATCTCCTAGGTAATTATAACCTCCACTTTGGTTGGGAAAGTCAAGTCTCCCAGCTCAGTTTTCTCTCTTCAAATTTGGAATCTGAAATTGATGAAAAACTTAAAACTGTTTCTCAACCTGATTGCTTTAAGATGGACGGACTTCAACTCCCAGAATTCCCCAGCTAGCCATGCTGGCTGGGGAATTCTGGGAGTTGAAAAACGCCCATCTTTAAAGTGCTTGAGGCTGAGAAAGAATGAACTGGAGTGTCAGGTGGATGTCTAGCCACATGACTAGAATAAGTGAGCCTTTTTCATCTTAGTTGCCAAGCGGATTGGATTAGTCTGGGAAGGAAAGCTTGGCTGGGCCTTGGGCTTAATAACTTGGTTAAGATCCTACTTGCCTAGATTGGTAACTACAGGAGGTCTTAGACTGCCTTGCCCCAATGAGACCACACATCCTGTTTAATCCCCCCATTACATCATCCTTAGCAGCCACCCTTCAACTTAAGACATTCATCATTTATCCTTTGGGTTTGTTTTCTGCTGTTATTACATGGTCTTGAGGAGCACGACGCCCGGAAGGGAGAAATCAGCAGAAATGGTTTCCTAAAAGTTTGATGCCAAGATTGGAATGGCCGTTTTCTAACGTTGTTTCTTTCCTTCCCCTGCCCTGCCATCTCTCTCTTTCGGCGTATTCTGTTGAAGAACATTTCTTCCCTGACTTTCTCGGACTCATGCACATACTTTTTGTCCATTTATATTTTACAGTGGTTAACAATAATATTTTATTCTCTGTCTCGCTTCTTGCTTGCTATGTCACATTAACACACACAGACACACTGCAGCACCAGGGAAAATGAGCGAGTCCCGTCCTTGGGTGAAGGCGCTCAACGGGAGGTTGAAGAAAGAGAATCAGCCTTGGAGGGCACTTTACACTACAGCCTTAAATTACTTTAATTTCTTATCTCTCAGTTCTGTAAAGAGGGAATTTTAAACAGGAAGTTCCCCACCTCCTCAATTCAGGAGTTTTCTGGGGAGGGGAATCAATCCATGACCGATTTTAGACGAGGCAAAATGCAATTCATTTTCCCAACGGGGTTTTCAGTTGGAGCTCTCCCCTCTCCCCCCCCCAAAATAAATGGAGCCATGTCTTTCACCCTCTTCACCTCCCTCCTCGCTCACTTCCCTGGTGTTCTCATGATATTTGATTCTAGCATTTATACGCATACTATTAGCCAATGCACCTACTTTTATGTACCATTACCTGAAAGCCAACTCTGGTTTTCTTTTCTTTTTAATTTTTTTCCCCTATGCAAAAGGAAAAAAAAATCAAAGGACAATTTAAAACTTTAAAAAAAAAGAGGAAAAAAGAAAAAGAGAAAAAAAAGGAAAAATGTATAAAAAATTAAATAAGCTATGCTTTCAACAGTTGTGCTGTGTCCCGTGTCTCATTTGAAAGCCGAGAAATTGGAAAATTGCTACAGTATTGTGTAATTCATCTCAAAACACAGTGAGGATTCCTAGGAAAGATGTAAGAAAAGTCAGCCTAAAGGATGGAGAGCTGGAATGGCAGCCATGCTGTGATCTTTGTAGGATTGAGAGCAAACGCAGAATGGAGTGAAGCTGGATATAATTAAGGTTGTGCCAAAATTTGCCTAGTAATTTCTCAACATTTTTCTACTCCTGGAATATCCTTCAGTGTGTGATCTTATTCTCACAGTATTTCTTTTGACAAAGTCCTTTCCAGTTTCTCAGTAGTGTTTTTCAGTTTACAGGTAGTCCTCGATTTATGACAACAATAGGGACTGGGATTTACATTGCTAAGTGATAAGCACTGCTAAGTGATAAGCATTGCTAAGTCATAAAGCACTACTACATCGCTTAGCGATAGTGATCTCTGCAGTGGGGCTGCCATTGGTAACAGAATCACACGGTTCTTAGACAAGGCAACTTCCTGCCAGCATTCCACAACCCAAGTCAATGGGGAAGCCAGCAGGAAGTTGCAAGTGTCAGGCCAGCAGGCAGGTAAGTGGCTGCTGTCAAGAAGGAGGGAGCAAGGAGTGTGTGCAGGATGTTAGGAAGGGTCAAGGAGGGTGTGTGTGAAATGCTGTGCAGGGTGGGGAGGGAGTGCAGGGTGCTGCATGGGTCAGGGAAGGGTTGCAGGGATGCATGAGTGGCCAGCACAGTACGAGTGCAGAGGAGCCAGGAGAACATAACATAGCAAAAGAGTCTTCTCAGTGACTTGCAACTTTCTCTGTTGGCTTCCCCAATGATTTTGTGGGAAAGATGGCAAGGAAGTTTGCAAATGGTGATCATGTAATTATGGGGTGCTTTGCAACTATTGCAAGTACAAACGTGTTGTCAAGCCCCCAGAGGAGCTGGAATGGCCAGAACTCCAAAGACTGACTGGTTCACCATAACCACCATTTTCTCATTGCCATCAGACTTTGAAGGGTCACTGAATGGCTGGTCTTAAGTTGAGGACTCCCTGTACTTTGTCCTTGGTAGTGGCGGAGGGCAATATTGCAAACCCGTGTTTTCCATTGCGCTTCTTTTCAACACGGCAAAGCCTGGCTCTCCAGTCAGAATAACCTCTGGCTGGCATTTCCTCCTGAGGCAGCTGAGAACGCTTCATGAGTAGCCAGGATTGCTGGAGATGGCTGAAGAGAAGATTGAGGCAACGAAAGACAAGATTCGCTCACACCACTGGCTATCTCGTAAGGAGAAGGCGGTGCTGCTCCATCCCCTGAGAGTTTCTGTTATTTATTTATTTGTTAAAGAAAATTTGAAAGCACATTATTTTGAGATCTGTTGAAGGATTAACTGGTAAGGAAAACATGCCGTGTAAAAAGAACCAAGATAGGATCTTTTGCAGCCTTAGTAGACCAAACTGAACGGCCACAGTGAAGCCCAGAATGTATACTGCTAAGTGAGACGTGTTAAGTGAATGTAGCCCCATTTTATGACTTTCCTTGCCACATTTGTGAAGTGGATCGCTGCGGTTGTTAAATTAGTAATACGGTTGTGAAGTAAATCTGGCTTCCCCCGTTGACTTTGCTCGTCAGAAGGTCGCAAAAGGTGGATCATGAGCTGGGACACTGCAACCATCATAAATATGAACCACTTGTTAAGTATCCAAGTGTAAATCACATGACCATGGGGAATGCTGCAATGGTCGTAAGTGTAAAACACGGTTTTTCAGTGCCCTTGTAACGTGGAACAGTCACTAAGCAAATGTAAGTTGAGAACTATCTGTATTCCCTTGCTGGATCTTCCACTGTTCTGGAAAGGAATGAAATCATATCCCTCCCATCATCCATGCAGTTCGTCCAAATGACCTGCTGAAAGATTTAATTTTCTTGTTCCTTTACCTGTTTCTCAGCTTACTAGAACACAAGGCATTGTTGGAAGAATTATCCTTCTGGGTTCAGTTCCAAGGGGGGAAGAAAGATACTGGAAACATGGTGACTGCTTGGAAAGATGGTTTAATGGTGGACAGGACCACGTGGCTTGTAGCTCCAAAGAAGGAAGGGCTGAGATGCTGAAAGTGCCTGGGTTTTATGCCCTCTGTTGGGATTTGAATTTGAGCTTGTATTCTGATTGGTTGTCAGACTCCCATGGGGCCATGCGGGGGCAACTCTGTAGGCTGTCCTGAGTCCCAGGCTTGGTTGAGCCTTGCTGGATGATGATGTAATGAAAGGGCTTTGGGCAATTCCTATAGCTCTACCTGGAGATCTTTGTTATGTAAAATAGGCAGGCCTAGGCCAGAATAATGGCCCATTAGTACAGGTGGGGGGGTCTGAGTCTCTGCTTCTGAGGTGAGTTTCTGCTGAGTTTCTACTCTTTAGGGAAAATATTCTGTCTTTTTAATATTTCCTAGGATATTTCATTTTTCTAGGACGGGTGGGTGCTAACTTCCTACAGCATAAAGCAGAAAGGAAGAGCCTGCGGTGTCCAGAAATCTTACAAGGGGTTGTAAAGGAAACATCTACAGATAGTCCTTGCCTTATGACTGCCGCCAAGCCCACAATTTCCACTGCCAAACGAGGCAGCTGTTAAGGGAATTTTGCCCCATTTTACCACCCTTCTTGCCTTAGCTGTTAAGTGAAACACTCTAGTCATTCAATAGCTTCCGCGTTGGCTTTGCTTGTCGGAAGGTTGCAACAGGGGATCACACATGACCCTGGGACATTGCAACCGCCATAAATACGAGTCTTTGCCAAGCACCCAAATTTTAATCCTGTGGCCATGGGGATGCTGCGGTGGTCATAAGTGTGGAAAATGGGGAGGATGCAACTGTTATAAGTGTAAAAAATGGTCATAAATCACTTTTTTCAGTGCTGTTGTGACTTCAGTTACTAAACTAAAGGTTGTAAGTTGAGTACAGTACTTGATTCTAGACTTTTTCTTGGTGGGGAAGGAATAACTTTGCTTTATTTGGACCGAACCTTCCCGGAATAGGTTTCTTTGGTCTCCTACAGGTGGCCATTACTGGCCTCACATTGAGCAGGTATCAAGAAAGCAGACGCATCAGACTCCACTTGCTCCTTTCTCTATGGAGATTCTCAATCATCCCAGTCATGGTTGTCCCAAAGGTGCTTTTTCCAAAAGGCAATTGAACTTTCTTGGTTTTTTTCCCCTTTGAAAACATTTTGCTTCACATCCAAGAAGTTTCTTCAGTTGGTCCTTTGTTTGGTTCTGTTTATAGCAGAGTAAACCTGTTTGCGGAGAACCAAACCAGAGCTGGTATTCAGCCAGTTCGGACCAGTTCTGGCGTACCGGTAGTGGAAATTTGGACCAGTTCAGAGAACTGGCAAATACTACCTCTGAATGGCCCTGCCCACCTGCACCTGCCATTACCTCACCTATATTTCCTTGTTTTTTACCTCAGCTGATTTGCGTGGCGGAGTGGATTGCCATGCCCCAGCTGAGTTAAAAAAAACAGCTCAGGCAGCTCACCAGCATTGACAGAATTGGTATTTGAGACAAGGGTGGGATTCAAATTTTTTAACAACTGGTTCTGTGGGCGTGGCTAGGTGGGCATGGCCATGTGACTGGGTGAGCGTAGCTTTTTTTTTTGCAGCAACACCCGCCCTGTTTTTTGGGCCTTCTGGGCCTCAGGGAAGCCTCGGGGGCGAGGGGGCATCTTTGCTCCCAGAAGGCTTTCTTGGAACTCAGGAAGGAAAAAAAATGGAGCCAGGGGGGCACACAGCACCCCCCCCCGTTCCATTTTGGGGCGTTCTGGGCCTCAGGGAAGCCTCCTGGTGGGGCATTTTTGCTCCCAGGAAACTTCCCTAGGGCCCTGGAAGGCAAAAAATGGAGCGCAGGGGGCGGGGGGGTTTCCCCTTGCTGTCTTACTGCTTCACCCAGGAGGCTTCCCTGAGGCCCAAGAAGGCAAAAAATGGAAGGGGGAATCCATTTTTTTTTTGCCTTCCTGAGCCTCAGGGAAGCCTCCTGGGTGAAGCAGTAATACAGCAAGGGGAATCCCGGCACAGCTGATCATAGGAACAGCTGATTGTCGGGAGGGGAAAAAAAAGAAATACCTTAAGGAATGACAGGGCAGGGAAAAAAGCAGTCAGTGATGTCGGACATGCGCGCAATGTTGCGCATGCATGATGAAAACTGGGAGGGGAGGGGTGGGAGGAGAGGGGAGGGGCACGATTTGCCAGTTCTCAGAACTGCGCAGAATCATAACAACCAGTTTTATAGAACAGGTCTGAACCGGTAGAATCCCACCCGATTTGAGCCCTGCGCGCGCATGCATAGAACCGGTAGGAAAAAATTTGGAAACCCGCCACTGAACCAAACCTATTAAGAGTATGTGGAGAGCGAGATTTAAAATCCCAAATAAAGTTAATTAGGGATGGTCCAGACTCTGACACAAAGACTGCATTTTGCTGGGGTCTGCAGACGATGGTAAGGAAATACCAAGTTGGCAGTCGCAGTGGTGTGATAAAGCATCATCCATTTTGTGTGTGTCCAACATGCAACACGCATGAAACCAAATACAGGCATACAGCTTTTATAAGTTGCAACCAGAGTTTTTCTAGGACAAATATTCAGTGTGCAAAATACAGATAGCCCTTGATTTACAACTATTCATTTAGTGACGGTTCAAAGTTACAGTGAGATTGAAAGAAGTGACTTCGAACAGGTCCTCGGACAAACTGTTGCAGCATCCCCATGGTCACGTGATCAGAATTTGAGCGTTTGACAACTGGCGTGTAATTATGATGGTCACAGTATCCCACAGTCATGTGGTCACCTTTTGCGACTGCGGAATGATTCACTTAACAACTGTGTTCATCACTTAATAACTGCAGTGATTCACTTAACAACTGTGGCAAGGTAGGTCGTAAAATGGGGCAAATCTCATTTAACAATTGTAAGTTGAGGACTACCTATATTGTATTTATTTTTGAAGACTTTTTTTAGATTTTTGTTTTTTTATAATGTTTAGCTTTTTATATAATCTTTGTATGTTTTTTTTAAAAAGCATTTTACCCCATATTTTTACCCCCTTGTTATGCTGGTCTTTGACCATAATAAAGATTGATTTATTAATCGGCCAAAGTGAGAAGCAAAAATTCTAAATTATAGACATCCTTGTTGATTGTTTTTGTTCAGGTTTTTGTTCAGAAATGTATCTGAACAAAGAGAACCCAATGCACCCTCTCCCTTACCTTTTCTGCCCTGCCCCATTGATAGAAATTCAGACCAGTTTGATGTTGTCTTCCAAATATTGTATCTCCTTCTACTTGGATGTCCCAAAGGTGCTTTTGCAAGAGGCAACTGGACTTTCTTGTTCATTTTGCTTCTCCTACAAGAAGCTTCCTCAGCTCTGACTGGATGGTGGGGAATGGAAGGATTTATATTCCTTGCAGACAGCTGGTCATTTATATTCTTTTTAGAGGGTTGTTGAAGGTTTATCTGTGTCCTCAGGGTCATCTGAGTAGCGCTCCTGGTTCCTGTAGTCTGCAATTCTTTTCCTCCTTCTGGAAATCCATTCCTACTCCCACACCATTCTTACTTTACTTTACTTTTATTGGACTTATATGCCCCATCCTCTCTCCCTAGGGACTCAGGGCAGCTTACAATAAAAAATAGAAATACAATTATTAAAATACATTAAAACCAAAGTAAACTAAGCCCAATAAGACCTAAAAAACCCAATTAAATCTAAAATATCACTACAACCCCACTCCTTACCTTTCAGTCCAGGCCGGACTGTTGAAACAACCAGGTCTTTAGGTCGCGGCGAAAGGAACGAAGGTCAGGGGCCAACCGGAGCTCCAAGGGGAGTTGGTTCCACAGGGTGGGTGCTCCCACAGAGAAGGCCCTACCCCTGGGCAAAAGGGTGTTTATCCCAAATTGTATAGCTAAAAGTCTGTAGAGGTTCTCAGTCATCCATGTCATGATTGTCCTAAAGGTGCTTTTTCAGGAGGCAACTGGACTTGTTTTTTCTCTGAAGACATTTCGCTTCTCATCCAAGAAGCTTCTTCAGCTCTGACAGGATAGTGGGGATGGAAGGATTTATATTCCTTGCAGACATACCCTTCTACTTGGATGTGATCTTTTGTTGAAATGGAACCCCTCACTTCAACAGGTCATATTTATTTTTATTTATTTGTTTGTTTGTCAAGCAAGTATTAGATAACAGGTATAAGTATAAACATGGTTATGAATACATGAAATGGATACGAATAAAAAAGAAACAATAGGACAGGGACGGTAGGCACGTTGGTGCGCTTATGTACACCCCCTCAATAGCTTAATCTTGAAAATACAGATACTCCTCAATTTACAGCCGGGTCATTTAGCAACCGCTAGAAGTTACAACAGTATTGAAAAAGTGACTTACAACTGTTTCTTGCATTTATGATTCCTGCAACATCCCATGGTTACGTGATCAGAATTTGGGCACTTCTCAATTGGCAGGTATGTGTGACAGTTGCAGCATCCTGGGGATCGTGGGATTAGCATTTTTGACCTTCGATATGCAAAGTCAATGGGGGAAGCCAGATTTGCTTAACTGTGAACTGTGCGATTCACTTAAGGACAGCAGTGATTTGCTTAACAACGTGGCAATAAAGGCCATCAAATTAGTAACAACTGCCTCAGTCCACCAATGGAAATTTTGATCTCACTGATGCTCTTAAATCAAGGACTACCTGAAATAGCAGAGAGAACATTATTTCTTCAGCAAGCAGGAAGCAAACGGTGTGTCTTGATCTCTAGATCCAGACCTCAGATTTTCCCCAAGGTTATTGTGAAAGTAAACAGCCCTTCCATCCATCAATTTCTAATCCCCGTGTGCTTCTGTTTCAACAGAGGCTTCAAAATGCTGACATGGCCTGTTCACTGTGCATTGCCCTTCCCTGCAAGCAATTTGGGTCCCTGTTGGATGCAGTTCCACCCCCAACGCCTGCATTTCCTTCCTGTCAAATGGAGGCCTGAGGCTGAACCCCAAAAGCTTTCCTTTTCTCTCCTCTCTGAGAAATCTTAAAATTTTGCAAATCCGCAGTCGATGCAGATCTCCCCGGAGTTCCTTGTGCAAAGTGCATGTGACTCTCTTGTTGGCAGTGTCTAACTTGCGAGGCCCTTGGTGGCTTCACCCTCGTTATGTAACAGAATGTAATTACAGGGAGCTTATTTGGATGAGCAATTCATGGTTTCCAGCTGCATGGCTGCTGGATCTGGGGCCTCCCACAAGGCCTCCGATTTAGGCGGCCTGTGTTGAAAGGCAGTGTTTCATCCTCAGCCCCTCTTGCTTTCCCCCTTAAAGCATCAGCCCTCCTATGCCCACTGAGCAAGACTGCCACCCTCAGACATGGTGGAGGACCTTGTCCTTTGTTTGGCACAGCCAAAGTCTTTGGTAGCCAATTGGATGCGCTGGGAAGCCCCCTGTATCCCAATGAGCACAAAAGAACATGGATTTTGGGCTCTGCAAAGGCCTTGCTGCTATTATTCATGCAGGTGGTGGTGTCTGCTTGCCTCTTCTTTTGTAAATAGGTTTTCTGCCCAGGGTGACCTCAATTTCCATCTAATTCTCTCCAGGATGTGTATTTTCCCCCTCAAGCAGGAAGAGATTAAAAAAATCCCTCTGCTTCATGAATGGAGAGGGGTTGTTCAGGGCCTCTGCACTGAGACTTAATACCAGGGTTTGCACCCCATTGGAGAAAGCAAGCCAAGCCACACTATTTGGGGTGGAATCTCCAGCTAGACTGGAGGGAGGCGTTAAGAAGGGGCCAAGCTTAGAGTCCTTGTACTGCAGGAAGCAGTACAGGCCTGTTCTCCCCCAGAATCCCTGAAGCCATATCCGACCATTCCCAGGGGAAGGCAGAGAGTCTGGTGAGATTTTTGTAACACAAGTGGTCAACGATAAAGCTTCTGCTTGAGACTATGCACTTGTGGTTTGGATTGCTTGTTCCTGACACTACTAAAGTTCAATCCCATATCTAATGTTATTGCTGTTTGGCTGTCTATCCTGTTTTCCCTTTCCTTCTTTTCCCTTCCAAAGTAAGTCGGGCCTATTTCAAGCAGCATGAAGCCCCTTCAAATGCCCTCTTTTTAAGACTTCAACCCCTTCATTAACATATTTGTGTTATATTCTGATTCAGGATGGGAAATCTTAGTCAATTAGACTCAACAGTTTGGAACTATGTGGCTGTTGCAGTTACAGAAGTGGGGCAACCCGACTGCATCCTGTCCCACCAGCTCTCTAGAGAAATGCAGGATGTTTTCCTTTTTTGAGATGGTTATTTCCTAGCTATTGAGGAAGCTAATTCTTAAGAATAATCTATTTCTCTAGAAAAAGGAAGACACTTGATCCATTTCTCCAGAAAAGGGAAGACACCTGGTAACTTAGCCAAGACTGAGCTCCAAGAACTTTCTCCTCTGTCCAACAGCTTGCAAAAGTGTTTTGATGACAACAATACACAATGAAATTAGTTGGCAAGTTGGGGACCCAAGATTAGCATCTGAAAAATTGGGAAAACAGTAGGGAGAGGACCAAGTGTCCAACCAGATGGCAGGAGAATCACAGGAGCTAGACAAAATCAAGGATGCATGCCAAGAATACGTGCAGTTATTTTACATGTTATTTACTGGAAAGGGCCCATCTGAAAATGAACTTGGTTCAGAATAGATTGCCAGCTAAATATGAATCAAAACTATAACTCTGCTGTGAAAAAGGCAAATGCTATTTTAAACTGCATCAACAAAGGTATAAGTCCCAAATACTGGAAAGGAATACATTTAATATATTATACATAGGTTGGATACAGCCTTCAGAAAGGATCCAATTTTTGTCATTGCTTTTCAAGAAGCAGGCAGGAGAAATAAAATGGTCAGAAGAGGAGAGGACTGGTGGAACTGAAACTCAGGGCTTCAGAGATTGTGAAGAAAATGAGTATGTTTAGATGTCAAACACAAGACTGACCAGGAATATGGTTAACATTTTTCAAGCTCTTGAAAATGTCCTAGAGAAGCATGCTGTTTGTCTTCAGAGTACAAGTAGTCCTTGACTTATGACCACAACTGAGCCCAAAATTTCCATTGCTAAGCAAGCTAGTTATTAAGTGAATTGTGCTCCATTTTATGATCTTTCTTGCTACAGTTGTTAAGTGAACCACTGCAGTTGTTAGTAAAATGGTTAAGTGAACCTGTCTTCTCCATTGACTTTGTTTGTGAGAAGAGTGCAAAAGGCCCTGCAATCGTCAAAAATACATGCCAGTTGCCAAATGTCTGAATTTTGATCACATGATCATGAGGATGCTGCAAATGGACATGTGAAAAACAGCCATAAATCACATTTTTTCAGTGCCTTTGTAACTTGAAGTCGTTATAACCTTTGTGAGTTGAGGACTATCTGTACAGGGTATGGAACAATATAATAAGTTGTTCCAGGAAGGCAGATCCTGGTTAAAGGAAGGGAAAACTTTCTAATAGAAAGAGCAGTTGTACAGTGAGAGTGGTTACAGAAAGAGGTAATGAATCACCTGCCTACAACATTTGGTAGATGTGTTTAAGCAACACGCTGGAAAAAGGATGGCGGGATAGTGGAGTCTCAACCTACTGCTTCCATGGAAATGGAATTTTAGCGCCACCTCCTGGGGGAATATGAGTATTACCAACAGCATTGAAATCATCAATCATCAGTAAGATCAGGTTAATTTGACTGCAGATTCTGGTAAAATAGAAGTCAGTGTTTAACTCTACTTAAGTGTATCTTAACAATGTCATATATCTTATACTTTGCCAGAAATTACTTCCCATTCTGTTTAAAATTAACAAACACATCTCTATTGGGGGGGGGGAATAAGTGGTTGCAAATATGGTAATAGAAATAGCAACTTAATCTCATTAAATCTCATTAAATAAAATAAATAAACTTCAGAAACTTTCCCCACCTAACCGTGGCACAACCTCACACTGTCCTTTTAAATAGATATCCCTGTTTCTCCGAGGCAGCTTCCCTGTTAGCTGTTCTGGTGTTACACAGTGCTTTCCCCTTTAAGCAAGCAAAAAGCCAAAATAGTGGATTTCTCTCCAGATCTCCAAGTTTGATCCTTAACTGGTGGTGGAGACAGAGAAGGGTGGTGTAGTAGAGAAAGAGATTGCTAGCTGTCCATGTCTGAGTCTCCAAACTTTTTAACATTCCCCAGCATGTTGGCTAAGAAATTCTGAGAGTTGAAGTCCACCCATCTTAAACTTGTCAAGGCTGAGAAATACTACTCTAGAATAAGTGCTGAATCCTTGCCCAAAAGGAGGCCTGATTATCAGCTGATCACAATTCCTGGTCAAGCTCTCTTTAAATGCATGGGTGTAAAACACCCAAGTGAGTTTGGAGGACTGGACAGATCTGCCATTGTAGCCATCTGTCAAAGCTTGCTTCTTTCTTCCCCAGTCCTGTCTGATATTTTGCAATCTGATGGTGATATTTGGTGGGTAGAGAGAAGGGAAACCCACAGGGGGATCGAAAAAATCAAATTAGTGGCCACAGCCAAAGAAACAAAACCCCAGCCCATTTTCATGTGCATCCTTGGTTCAAGGCCTGGCAGGTGTCACTTTAACTTGGCCATAAGTGATATCCTATCTAACAAGACATTTTGTCATGAACTATCCCAGACAGGACACTGACCTAGAAACTGCTCACCAGGTTCAGTACTATTCATTTGAGTTTTCAATTTTTTAAAAAATCTGCTCTCTTTCCACACTTTTGAACTCTGATAAAGCAGTAGGAGCAGGATAGGAAGAATATTGATGCTTTTAAATTTTGGTGTTGGGAGGAGGTTGTTGAGACTATCATGAACAACCAAGAAAACAAGCCGATGGATCAACCCAGATTTTTCATTGACCAGGATCAAATTATCCTACTTTTGATATGTGAATACCCAAACTCTCTGGAGAAGTCTACAATGCTGGGAAAGGTGGAAGAAAAGAAGATAACCAGCATAATTCAGGTATAGTGGTGATGGGGGCACTGTGGGAAGACCTGAAGAACCAGGTCAGGCAGATATCATGAAATTTTATGTGGCTGACGAGAGGTAAAACAACTTACTAGCACATACTTTTCATTTGTACTTGGCACTGCTGTGTTATATGACTCACTACACATAACAAACTGGGTTATGATGAGGTTGGTGATTCAGCACACTCTGGGAATCCCAACATTGTAAAGGCATATGTTATGAACCAGGCCATCACATATTAAGCTGTAGCTCTTTGGGCAAAGGGTGTTATGTGAATAGAGAAATATATGCAACATTACTTGGGTTTGCAGGGTGTGTACATTCAGTCATGATGTCACCATCTCCCACTAGAGTTGTGAAGGTTGGTGTGAGGGCTGAAACTGCCAGCTAGATGAGCGATCCAACCTAGAAGGAAGGAGGAATTTCCTGACAGAACAATTGATCAGTGGAACCAGAGGTGGTATTCAGCAGGTTCTGACCAGTTCTGGAGACCTGGTAGTGGGAATTTTGAGTAGTGCAGAATCCCACCTCTGACTGGCCCTGCCCCCATCTCTTCTTTGCCTCCCAAGTCCCAGCTGATCGGCTGGGTCATTTGTTGCCCTGCATAGGAGAACGGAGCTGGAAAGCAGATTAGTGGAGTGGGGAGGAAATGGAGATTTTACAGTATATCCTTCCCCTGCCACGCCCACCAAGCCATGCCCACAGAACCGGTAGTAAAAAAAATTGAATCCCACCACTGAGTGGAATGACTTGCCTTCAGAAGTTGTGAATGCTCCAACACTGGAGGCTTTCAAGAAGAGATTGGGCAACCATTTGTATGAAATAGTATAAGGTTTCCTGCCTGAGCAGTGGAAGACTTCCAAGGTTCCTGGTTTTTCTGTTAGAAGAGTCTCTGACTAGATCAGACAGCTACCAAAGCACTGTGTAATTGCTCTCAACACCCAAGGCTGACCACCAGGCAGTAAAATCTTTTATTTTAATTCCCGTTAAGAGCAGGAAAGAAAGAATTTAAAGCTTGGAGCTGGCATAAAACTACAGGTAAGTCCCTAGATTCTGCATGTTTTGCGATGCCAGCCCAGCTCTGCTGTAAATACATCTTAGCTAAGCCACGTCCTTGAATCTTCTGCTGCAGAGTCCACAAGTACATGTTTACATTCCTTGAGAGAGATTGATTGCCACACTCAGTGGAAGTCTAACAGGCTACAGGACTTATCTTACACACATCCAAGCCCTCGGGATCTGACACGATCGGAGTTTGGCGTTCTTCATTTCCCTTTCATCGAACTTGCCATTCTTTCGCCCCAGAGAAATATCCCGAGTGAGTGAAAATATTTCCTCCTTCAGGACAAAAGGACTTTGTCCCTGACAAAAAATATGCTACAATGAATGGAATACGGCTCTGTAGGCAAGGGGAGGATTTTGTGATTTCTAATCCCCTGATATGGCTTCTATTTTTATCTCATCCTCTGCTATTTGCCGGTAAAGATCTACCGACCTCTTTTAACCAAGAGGCCTCCATATTCAAAGTGGAAAACAAAAAGCAGGTGGTGTTTGTTTTTTTTAGAAACAACAACAATGGTTGGCACCTTAATACAATTCAAGTTTGAATATGCTTCAAAGTGTATTTATTTACTTAATAAATAGATTCATATGGCCACCCAACTTGCACAGAGTGACTCAGGGTGGTGTACAGCCAGGGGTGGGCTTCAAAAATTTTAGTAAAGGGTTCTCTGCCCAGCGGCTTGGTGGGTGTGGCCATGGTGGGCATGGCCTAGTCGGCCTCCTGCATCACAGTGGAGGGGCGTTTTTGCCCTCCCCAGTCTCCGGAGGCTTTGCTCGGGCCTCCAGAAGGGCGAAAACAGCCTCCCTGGGCTCTGGAGGCTCCCTGGAAGCTGAAAACAGGCCCATTTCCAGCCTTCCAGAACTTCTGGGAGGCCTGTTTTTTGCCCTCCCCAAGCCTCTGCATGCACCCTGCATTTACCTGCATCCAAAATGGGCCGCATGGGGACTCCTGGGAGGGGCGGGGTGGGGCAGGCCAGACATTTGGGGGTTCTTCAAACTGCACAGAATCTTAGCTAGGGGCTTTCCCGAACCCCCGTGAACTCCCAGCAGCACACCCCTGTGTACAACACTAAATATCTACAAAAATAACAACCCCAGAAACTCCCACCCCTTGAGATTGTGACAAATACAATCATATAAGCCATTTGATTGGCTCCAAAGCAACCTGGATCTGCAGGCCTTCTGATAGAACCATGTTTTTAGGCCTTTCCAAAAAGTCTAGCTAGGAGGGGCCAATCTTATTTCCAGATGAAAGATGTTCTGATGGGAGGGAGCCACTACAAAGATCCTTCTTCTCGGTTCCATCAGGTGTACTTCCTTAATAAATTGGACCCTCAATAGACCCTGGCTTCCCACTCTGGGAAGGTAGGCTGGGAAAATGCAACACAATTAGGATTAGGAATAGAATTAGAAACTTAATTGTCACTTTAAATGTACACTAATCAGCATACATTAAAACAAAATTTCGTTGCATTCAGCTCTCAAAGAATAACCATTATGCATATACCCACTTACGACACATCATAAAAACATCACAGTATAGTGCAAATGTATACATATACTTGGTGAAAAAAATGCTTTACAAGATGGATGGCATAAGGAACAAAGCTGTTATGAGGTAGTGGTAATTTAATAATGGTATTAAAAAACAGGTAGGAATTATTCCACGAACACATTATTCTCAAAAATAGGGTGGGGGGAATCATGCAATAGATCCTGTCCCATGAATAAGGTCCAGTTAGCATTGTAGCTGATCTCAAAAGCAGCACAGGATGTGCCTACTTCTTAGCTGGAAGATCAACCTGAGCAGCTAAAAAAATAATTTAGAAGACAACAGCAAATTGCTTTCAGTCTGTTATAGAAAACCTCCATATATTTATTTATTTATAAAAATTTATAGCCTGCCCATCTAATCTCAAGGTAATTCTAGCCCGTGAAGTCACCGGGGGAGGTACTGGATTTGAGATGTTCTTCATGTCTTGAATCAGCTAATTCAACCTTTAAGATTTATTAGAAGCAGCATATATAGGTAACCCTCAACTTATAACCACAACTGGGGCTAGAATTTCTGTTGTTAAGTGAGGCACCTGACTTTACAACCTCTTTTGCTACAGTTAAGAAAACCAGTTAAGGGAATAAAGCCAGAGAGATGCTGTAACTGTTGTGTGAAAAACAGTCACAAGTCACTTTTTTCAGTGCTATTGTAGGCCTGTCTGTATATCCTCCAAATCTGAAGACTGCATTTTTCTACCTTCACTTTCAAATTCATCTAAGTCAGTCAACAATATTTCTTGTGGCAGCAACTTTCACATTTATCCATTGCAGAAAGCAATGGATATAAAGAGCGCTGTTATCAAGCTTGTGGTGCATTTTTTCTTCCTCTGAACAAAAACGGGAAGCATGAAGATTTTAAAAAGAAGAGTAAATATCCTTTAACAATTATCTTATGCATTTCTCTATGACTCAAAGAACACAGAAGAATCTAATGCAATGACTGCTACAAGTCTGTCACAAAGAATTTAATATCAGTTTCAGTCTCATAGCAAAACTACTTTCCTCAAACACTTGTGTTCATGTGTGAAGGAGAACTTTGTCCCAGACCTTGAAAAACTCCAGTTGGAAGGAGGAAGTTTTCCCAAGGCAGACTCATGCAGGGGTGCAACAGGCACTCGGCGAAAGGTAGTTCTCTCAGCTTGAATAGTGTTGTTAAAGAGGAAATGCAAGGCACATATTTTTGTTAGAGGATCAACATTTGCCATAAGGCTGGCAAGTTTCATGCACCTACCTCGCCTACCATAACAACTCTTGCAAGTTAGCAGATCAGCAGAAAATCAGAATATTGCTCAGTGATTACCTGCAATGAAATGTCCCAAAGGTGTTAACAAGGAAGTCAGTGGTAGGATTCAGCCAGTTCGCACCAGTGTGGGAGAACCGGTTGTTAACTTTCTGAGCAGTTTGGTGAACTGGTTGTTGGAAGAAATCATTAGGGCAGAGAAATTATTTGAATCCCACCACTGAAGGAAGTCCAGTTGCCTCTTGAAAAAGCACCTTTGGGACAACTATGACCTGGATGACTGAGAAACTCCATATAGATATTCTGCAATGAGATGATAATTTGCATTTCAATTCACTGAAGATCCTTGATAACTGAGGCTAGGTTCAACCAGCACTTATTCATGACTACCTGATATCTTAAATTACTCCATTTCCAGGATTTGTGCCACACACACTGAACTACAGAGGCTGCAGGATGTCTGAATGATGGGCTTAGATGCGGTTCGGTTATGGCCCCTGAACACACAGCCCGACTCCTGCTTAATCCTAGTAATCTGGCAGTGGCTCCTTGAAGAACGCGTATCTTTTTACATATAATGGCATGGATGTAAATAGTGTGTTAACTAAGCCATGATACCTAGTCTCAGGGGCAGAGACAACCTCTGTCTGAACTCGCTGTTTACAAACCGCAATGCTTAGATCCCGCTAAGCCAAAACGCGACCGCTTGTAAACATTTGAAGTCAGACAGTTGTGGTTATTTTCTAAACCAGTGTTTTCTTTTTTTCCCCTCAGCGCTTTCTTCTTCTTTTTGTTCCTCTCAGGACCCCTTCCCACTTTAAAAAAAATATGGAGTGCCCCTAAAACGCTTTCATTTGTATGGGCTACCTCCATCAAGATTTACCAGATTAATAATGAATGTGGACCCATTTGCTGCTGCTTCTCACCCTTGTATGATGGGGTGCTATTTTTCAACGTAGGCTGGTAAATCGTTTTGATTTCGCCGACCCGTGAGAGGGTCGTGGATCCTGGAGGAGCCCCCACCCACCCAAAAGTCCTGGGGGACTCCCACAAGGGTCCTGGGGGGACCCCATTTTGAGAAACTCTGCTCTAAGCCACGGCTCTGCAAACCACACAAACAGGGTCTCCGACGCCTTCTGCTCGTCCGACTGGCGCCCATGCTTAGCGCGGCTTAGGGCCCCATCTCCAGCTGGCCGCCTGTCTCCCCCGCCAGAGGGTGGCAGTCACTTGCAGGCCCGACGCGTAATGCGGAGCGCAGGAGCGCCCGGTTGGAGCTCCCAAGCGGGAGCCGGGAAACAACAGATCCGGGCCGGACGAGGGTTTGGCGGCTGAGCGTCCCGGCCAACAGCAGAGGGGAACGGAGGACAGCCCACCTGCCGGCCAAAGGGAGAGAGACTCGCCAGCTGCCCTTCGAGGAGCCGGTGCGCGCCCAAGGCGACGGGGGAACCCCGCTGGCAATCGCGGAGCAGGGGGCAGGCGCGGGTGATTACGGGCGGGGACGGACTGACGGACGGGGCGGCAGGCTCGGGAGCCTCGCGGGGTCTGCTTGCCTTGCTGGCTTCCTGCCTTCCACGCTGGCAAAGGGAGAGTTTGGGGCGTCCGGGCGCGGATGCGCGCCGCCTCTCCATCCCTGGAGAGCATCGAGCCCGGGGCGGCGGGTGGCGGCGGCGGCGGCGGCGGCTTCAGCGCTCGCCGGGCGGATTTTTCCCGTATTCCGGACCGGTGCGGTGGTATCTGACGTCCGGGGCTCGCGTGTGTGTTTTGGATCTCCCCCTTTTTGCAAGGAGAAGTGTGTTACTCGGTTCTCCCGGGCTGACGATCGACCTCTTGCCTTTATTTACGCCAAAGGGGGTGGGTGGGGGGAATGGTCTTGCCGTGGCTGGCTGGGGAGCGTGTTTGCAGGGCTGCTCGGCAGGAGATCTGGGGTGCCCGGCTCCCCAAACTACCCCAGTTATTTCTCGTGTACATGTTTTGTGTGTGTAGTGACAGCTCCGATGATGTCATATGCCGCTACGACCTCAGTTCTCCGCACGTTCGTTTTGTCCGTTCCGTAAAGAATCTTTCGCTGTCAATCGGGACCGTTGGAGAGAATTTCGCTCGGATTTCCACAATTCCCACCCTTCGTGGACTGGGCTCCGTTTCCAGCCACGAACAGTTTTGCGAGAGCGTCCGCTTGACCATGCTAACCGTGAAAATGCGCGGGGTTTACTCCAGGGGTGCTTACTCGGGAGAAAACCTCTCTTGATCGCTGCTCAAGGTAGGGTCTGACTGACTGACAGGGGGTGGATTTTGCGGTGTCTGCATTGACACCCCCCCAGCCTTTTCAACGCATCTCAACTACAGTGCCCATGATCCCCAGCAAGAAGAGTTTGGGATAATAGGATAAAGTTAGGCACGCTTGGAAAGTACCCAAGAGCAAAGGCCTGCTTGACATTCTTATAGGTAGTGCTGGCTGCGGATAATGGGTAGGATAATGTAGTATGTGTGGAGGGAGGCTTTTGGAGTATGCAACTGAAGGGGAGGTGGTTGGGGACTTTGTGTAGAGGGAGAAGACCATGGGTTAAAATGTGTTGTGGGTCCATTTTGCTTTCCAATGACTCATGGAGTGCTGAGGGGGAGCTGTAGTGTTCTGTTAATGATGTTATTCGTGTGGCCGCTGGGTATAAGTCTGGCACAAGCAATGTGGGGTTTGGCTTGGCTTTGGAGGCTCTGAAGCTGATGCGAGAGATATGGGTGGATGCAGCCTTATTTTAAGCTACATGATTATAGGTAGAAGCTTCACAGTTGCAAACACCTGCAGAAATTCAGTTGCTGCTGCTGCTATTATTTTTATTTTTTTCAATGCAAGCAGATTGGTAGTGTCCTCCTACTCATTTTTTTAAAGATCTTGTAGATAGTTTTAGGTATTTCTCAATCTTGGCCAGGTTAAGATTAGATGGACTGGGGAATTCTGGGAGTTGAAGTCCACCCATCTTAATGTTACCAAGATTGAGAATGTTATCAATATTAATGTTACCAAAGTGATCAGGAAGGGGTTCATTGGACCCTGCCTGGGTGAAGAACAGGTGTAGTTACATTATTCATAGGAGTTGGGGGAGGGATATTCTGTGAGTTGGTTGTACCACCATCAAGGTTGCATAGAAGTCTTTGGAGAGAATTAATGATCCGCCACATGATGTCATCATGCAAATGATTACATGCTTATCATGGACATGATGTAAATTACATAATCTCCTCATTTGCAAGCTGTCTTGCCTGTGAGAGTGGCATCATAATGATAATAAACCTAATAGCTGTAGCATAAAATAAATTTTCTCTCTTCTTTACCAAAAAGTCAAGGAAGCCAAGCAAAACACTAGTGGTTTCTATATGCTGGCATATAAAGTTCAGATTGGAAGGCCAAAGTACCTGTTGCAAGGCTTATGCTATCAACCCTTTTTCTGAATGAATCATACTAAACCAAAATCGTAAGGGCTTTTTCCTTGAAATATTTATTTCCAGCCCTGATTAGAGAGTTTTGATAATGATCCCTGAGTCATGATTTTGATTTTTTCTTTTAATTCACAGTTATATGCCACCCTTCTCCGGAGACTCAGGGCGGCTTACAATCTTTGGAGCACAACCTAATGTGCTCAGCAATAGCCTTCATTCTTTGTATATGCCTGCTTATTACTAGGGCTTTTGGCTCCCCCCAAGCAGCATTTTTACAAAGTCAGCTTATTGCCCCCAACAATCTTGGGTCCTCAATTTACCAACCCGAGAGGATGGAAGGCTGAGTCAACCTTGAGCCTGGTGGGATTCGAGCCTGCACTAATTGCAGGCAGCTGGAGCTAAGTGCTAGGTGTTTAACAGCCTGCATCACCAAGGATATCATTGTTTGTAGTGGACATTGATGTACTGTGATGGTTCTACATTTATATCTTACTCTTTGGCCCAGTCAGAAGTCAAAAGTAAAAAAAAACTCACATTAGGAACAAATCAAGTGTAGAATTAGAGAGGTGGAAAACTTCTCTGTATTGAATGGGGTGAAAACAAATGTTAATTATTCGGATTTATTATCAGTCTGGCATTGAGCAGGAAATTCAGCTGGAGGCCTTGATGTGTATGGAGATTTATTATCATCCAGGTCATGGTTGTCCCAAAAGTGTTTTTATCCCCCTGAAAAGCAACTGGACTTTCTTGATTTTTTTTCTTTGAAAACAGTTCTCATCCAAGAAGCTTTCTTTAGTTAGAAAAGGCACCTTTAGGATGGCTTGGACGGCTTCTTGCTAATTCTAAGACAAGTAACAGTAACATACCCTGGGTTATATGATGTTCATATGATTGGCCTCTGGCTGCTCGGGTTCACATTTTCCATGACTTTGGGCCAGTCACTCTTGCTTAGCCCAACCCACCACACAGGTGGTGGTTGTGGGGAAAATAGAAGGAGGAAGTTGAGTTGGATATATTCGCTACCTTGAGTTATTTATTAAAATAATAAAAGCGGGATATACTGTAAATAAATTTAAAAAACCACTGTTGGCTGGGATCATACAACTTAATGTCTTTAACTTAAGACATTACATGAAAAGTAAAGAGGGCATAGGGTCTCTTTACATGAGGTGTGAATGCTGCCAGAACAAAGGTTATTGTAGGTCTGTTAAACTTAGATTAACCTAGATTTAATCTGGGTTGGGGATTCCACACCCCATAAATTCCTTCTAATTTAAACCCTGAGATGAAAATACAATATGGTCAATTTTGTTCTGATCAGCTTTGTATACACACACACATTTTCAGTGTAATGCTGTAAAGCATACAACAGATTTAACAGAGTTAAGAGATTAACAGAGTTGGAAGGGACCTTGTAGATCACCTAGTCCAACCCGCCGCCCAAGCAGGAGACCCTACACCATTTCTGACAAATGGCAGTCTAATCTCTTCTTGAAAGCCTCCAGTGATGAAGCTGCCACAACTTCCAAAAGCAAGCTGTTCTATTGGTTAACACAATGTTAACACAACACAAGCAAGAACAAAGACAGAAAATAATAGAAAAGAAAACTGAAAAGAAAAAAAAAGAACCTACAATAATGCCTTCTGCCCTTCTATCCTTAACATTTCCTTAACTTATTCCCCTCATTTTAATTCTCAAATCCCATAATCATCCATTCATTTTTCCTTCTTTCAGCAAAAAGTCCATACAAGGGTTCCAGTTTTTTTTTAAGTATTTTATTATTCCAACCCCACAACCAAACTAATCAACGGTGCCATTTCTGCAAGTTCAGTTAATGTTGTGATCTAATCTTCCACCTTATATTGTGTTCAGCTTTCATAGCAAAAGTCCCTTTCCTTTATGTTATTTCTATTAGCGAAATTGTATGCATATGTTCATATCATTGCTTTGGTTAAGCATTCATATGTGTGTGATGAATTAATGGCTGCAAATCAGGAATGAGTGAACACTTGTACATGTTAACCCCCTCCTTGCTCTCTTGTTATGTAGGATGATCAAATTTTTGAGAAGGTTATGAATGAGGCTGATTTCTGTTTGAAAGTTTATGGGTAGGCATGTTTTAAAGGGCCAGTGAACAGTTGAGCATTCCACGTTCTATGTTACTCCTACTGCTCTAAGCTGCTTTCTTATCACTGAATAAGAATCAGAAGGAATCTCAAGATCATATAGCCAGGGGTGGGATTCTACTGGTTCGGACCGGTTCTATAGAACCGGTTGTTATGACTTTGCCGGAGAACCGGCAAATCGTTCCCCTGGTTGGCCCCGCCCCTCTCCGCCCTCCCCTCCCCTCCACACCCAGTCAGTCCTTATTGTGCATGCGCAACATTGCTGACTGGGTTCTGTGCCCAGTCACTCCTCAAGATATTTTTTCCCCCGCCCGACCATCAGTTGCTCCTGTAATCAGCTGTGCCAGGATTTCCCTCATCATCTTACTGCTTCACCCAGCAGGCTTCCCTGAGGCTCAGGAAGGCAAAAAAATGGATTCCCCCTTCCATTTTTTGACTTCTTGGGCCTCAGGGAAGCCTCCTGGGTGAAGCAATAAGACAGCGAGGGGAAACCCCCCGCCCCCTGCACTCCATTTTTTGCCTTCCAGGGCCCTAGGGAAGCTTCCTGGGAGCAAAAATGCCCCACCAGGAGGCTTCCCTGAGGCCCAGAAGGCCCAAAAAACATGGGGGGGGGTGTTGCTGCAAAAAAAACAACCCATGCCTACCCAGTCACATGGCCATGCCTACCTAACCACACCCACAGAACCGGTTGTTAAAAAAATTGAATCCCACCCCTGCATATAGTACAAGGGTCCCAACCCATGGGCCACGACCCACTGCCAGGCGCAAAGCTCCATTTGTGTGAGCATTGGGTGCTCACACGCGTGTGCAAATGTCCCACCAAGCCAGAAAGATTGGGGACCACTGATATAGAACACCTGTGAACTTGACTTAGAAGGAACTAGGAGGCCACAGGTGACATCAGTAGATGGTTGAAATGTTATTTGTTGCTGTTCAGTCGCTAAGTTATGTCTGACTCTTCTCAACACCATGGACCACGGCATGCCAGGCTCTCTTGTCTTCCACTATCTCCCAGAGTTTGCCCAAATTCATGTTCATTGCGTTGATGACTCTGTCTAATCATCTCATCCTCTGCTGTCCCCTTCTCCTTTTACCTTCAGTCTTTCCCAACTTCAGGGTCCTTACCCACAACTCCTCCCTTCTCATTTGGTGGTCAGAGTATTTGGGTTTCAGCTTCAGTATCTTCCCCTTCCAAAGAAGAGTCAGAGTTGGTTTTCTTTAGAAAATTTTATTGGGTTTTTTTCTTCTTCTAGAGGTTAAGTAAAGCGTGGAATGGAAGTAGAAGGCAAGCAGCTGTCATATCTTCCATTAAGACTCCCAAACTCCCAAACTATACCATTGAAATATGGCATTTTGCACCTGAATTTTGCTGGACCAATCCTGGGGCTGCTGTGACAACTGGCTGGGCTTCCACAGAGTATTTGATGACACTAGATTAGATCACTGTTTCCCAGCTTTAACTATTTTAAGATGTGTAGACTTCAATTCCCAGAACACCTCAGCCAGCAACACACCTTAAAAATGCCCACAGATCTTAATAATGGCTATGGTTGGAAAATACAGCTGGTCCTCAACTTACGACTACAATTGAGCCCTAAAGGTTCCATTTTGCAACCTTTCTTGCCACAGTTGTTAAGTGAATCAATACAGTTGTTAAATTAGTAACATGGATGTTAAGTGAATCTGGCTTCCCCTTTGGCTTTGTTTGTCAGAAGGTCACAAAGAGTGATCACATGACCCTGGGACATTGCAATCGTCATAAATACATGCCAGTTGCCCAGCGTCCGAGTTTGATCCCATGACCCCAGGAAGCTGTGGCTTCGAACCGTCAGTAAACAAATGGTTGTAAGCTGAGGCCTACCTGTATTGGATTAGATTTAACTATGTGAGCTTATTTCACTATGTAGGCAACCTAGAGTCGCCTCCAGATGAAACGAGGGGCATATCCAGTAAGAAGATCCCCTGAAATCAATAAACCCCAGCCATTCCCATTGCCTTTATTGGATCTCCTTGATGGGGGAAAAATTAATTTCCTCTCTTGTTTTGTTTTTAGGATCCTGTGCAGCGAAACTCATGTGCAGAGAGAGACTTCGAGATTCTCTATGCTGGAATGCAGGACCCCTCAGTTATGGCTGTTCTGAGCGGACATGTGCTAAAGACTTGCTGTATTTCACTGGAGGCTGAGATATTTCCTTAACTGGTTGGATTGCCTGCTTGTGGGACTCCTTCCCTGAATATTACCCTGTCCCTCCCCTTGATTCCACCCGCGGCCATGAATGGGCTGACGGTCAGTGAACTCTGCTGTCTCTTCTGCTGCCCACCGTGCCCTAGTCGAATCGCTGCCAAACTGGCCTTCCTACCTCCAGACCCCACCTATACAATCGTCCCAGAGCCAGAGCCTGCGGGCAGCACCAGCAGCGCCTCCTCCCGGAGTGGCCCCATGGCTCGCTGGAAGCTTCATTTGACGGACCGGGCCGATTTCCAATACACCCAACGAGAACTGGACACCGTCGAGGTGTTCCTTACTAAAAGCAGCCGAGGGAACCGAGTGAGTTGCATGTACGTCCGCTGCGTACCTGGCGCCAGGTGAGCACATTGGAAAAGAGGTGTGGCGGTGCGGTGTCTGGGATATTGGGTTTAGAGATAACAAACAACCGTTTGTTTAGAGCAGGGGTCTCCAAACTTGGCCACTTTAAGACTTGTGGACTTGTGGAGTTGAAGTCCACAAGTCTTAAAGTGGCCAAGTTTGGAGACCCCTGGTTTAGTGGCCCGTGCAACTTAACAACAACACTGAAAAAAGCAAGTGATGACCTAGTTTTCAAACTGTTGCAGCATTCCCGTGGTCACATGATCAAATTTAGACACTCGGCAAGTGGCATGTATTTATGACCTTGTGGTGTCTCTTTTGCCACCTTCTGACAAAGTCAACGAGGGCAGTCAGATTCGCTTGTAATTGTTCCTGCTTTTTAAAATGGCAGTGATTCACCTAACAATGGTGGCAAGAAAGATTGAACAAGGCAGCAAAAAGTCATTTTAACAACTGTCCTGCTTAGCGATGGAAATTTGGGGCTCAGTTGTGGTGGTAAGTCGCGGACCGCCTCTATAACTGTGCAAGTCAGACTAACGGAATACCAGAACTGAAAGGGACCTTGGAGGTCTTCTAGCCCAACCCCCTGCTCAAGCAGGAAACCCTATACCATCTCGAACAAATGACTGTCCAATCTCTTCTTAAAAACTTCCAGTGTTCTAACATTCACAACTTCTGGAGGCAATTTGTTCTACTGATTAATTGTCCCAACTGTCAGGAAATTTCTCCTTAGCTCTTAAGTTGCTTCTCTCCTTGATGAGTTTCCACCCATTGCTTCTTCTCCTGCCCTCAGGTGCTTTGGAGAATAGTTTGACTCCCTCATCTTTGTGACAGCCCCTGAGATATTGGAACACTCCTCTCATGTCTCCCCTAGTTCTTCTTTTCATTAGACTAGACATACCCAGTTCCTCCAACCGTTCTTCATATGTTTTAGCCTCCGGTCTCCTCATCATCTTGGTTGCTCTTTTCTGCACTCTTTCTAGAGTCTCAACAAGTCCTTGTTAGAGGTCAGGATGCTAAATGTGAATTTGCAGGGATTCCATCTCAGTTCCCGTAGCCGTTTGCACGGAATTGTGGGAGGCCCAGCATGCCTTTGCTAGGCTGAGGGCACCAGTCCTTCCGTTATTGAAGAAACAGGCTGGCAGGTCCTCTGTTAAGGTGACAGTTTGAGCCAGTGATCATTGTGGGTGACATTTGGGGGGGAGGGGGGGGAAAGGCTGAATTGACTAAGCACAGTTAAACAACAAAGTTAAGAACATCAGCCTTGCTCAAAGCTGCTTAATTGAGTTAATCTGGGGCTGTCGTTTGGTGTATAAATTCTTGCTATGTTGCAGGTGCCTCCAGATAATCATAAGCTTGGAATTGAAAGGAGCTTGTGACCTCTCCCCCCTCCCCCGCCCCTCCACCCACCTCATTTAAAAAAAAAAGAGGTTGCTCAGACAACTGGAAAGCTCAAGGGGATTGGGCCCCCACCTTTGTAGTCTGTTTCCATGACAGTGTAAAAAACAAAACAAAACTTCATAGGTGCAGGAATTAAGCCCCTTGAGAGCTTAACATGTCAGGCTTAATTTTGCCAAAGGAGTCCCAGTGTTTATTCCGTGCGGTGAAAATTATCAACGTTTAATTAAATAAGATTGGGGCCTGGCCGGTGGGGGTCACCAGGGCCCAGTTCTCAAGGGAATCGAGCACAGGTGACGTACTTAGACCATGTGAGCTGCAAGCGGGAAGTTTTACCTTCTGCCTCAAACTTTTGCAGCTCTTGCTTTTGCAGCTCAACTTGCTTTCCCTCCCATTTATTACCAATACAAGCATGCAAGCAATCCTCCACTTACAACCGTTCATTTGGTGGCAGTTCAAAGTTGCAGTGGCACTGAAAAAATACGACTTATTGCCAATTGTCATTTAACCCTTGCAGCGTTCCATGATTAAAATTCAGGTGCTTGGCAACTGGCATGGATTTACAATCGTTGCAGTGTCCCGTTGCAGGTCTATGGAGATTCTTAGTCATCCAGATTGTGGTTGTCCCAAAGGTGCTTTTTTTTTTCAAGAGGCAACTGGACTTTCTTGTTCTTTCTTTGAAGACATTTTGCTTCTCATCCACGAAGCTTCTTCAGCTCTGACTGGATGGTGGGGAATGGAAAGATTTATATTACTTGCAGGCAGCTGGTCATTTGCATCCTTTTAGAGAGCCGTTGAGGCCACCTGTGTCCTCAGGGTCACCTGAGTGGTGCAAATGGGTGTGGAGCCTTGAAGGTGACCCTGCGGACCCAGATAAATCTCCAAGTGGCCTCAACGACTCTAAAAAAGAATGCAAATGACCAGCTGTCTGCAAGGAATATAAATCCTTCCATTCCCCACCATCCAGTCAGAGCTGAAGAAGCTTCTTGGCTGAGAAATGAAACATCTTCAAAGAAAAAAATAAGAAAGTCCAGTTGCCTCTTGAAAAAAAGCTGCTTTGGGACAGCTTCTGAAAAGAAAATCAATGAGGGAAACCAGACTTGCTTAGCAACCACATGATTCACTTAACAATTGTGGCAAAAAGGGCCATGAATCACTTCATAACTATCTTGCTTAGCAACAAAAATGTTGGGCTCAATTGTGATCACAGCTGTGCAGGCTCCTTTACAGATTTACCTAGAAGTAAATTTTATTGACTTGAGGGGAAGGTGTTTCCAGGTAAGCAAAACCAGAACTGAACTGGCAAAGGGAGTCTGAACAGCTTGGCCACAGTAACTGGAAGATAAATGTATATTTAAAAAAAGTTACTATTATATTTATGATTGTTTACTTCCCATCTATTTGCTGATTTCTGGGTACTATGAAACATGAAGAATGAGACACGGGGCAAAAAAAAAACCAAGAAAAATCATCAGCAGCATTAGCAAGGATTATGATACTAATAAATAATGATTCTGAGGTCCTTGGGAAGGACTCGACAGGTAGATAAAAATGTCAAATCCATTCTGGCTAACTGTGAGACAAACCATAATAATAAATATATGATGAGGGGGAAACCCCTCCACCATAAATCGAACCCCTGAACATGCAATATGAAGTTTCTAAAAGCACTGCAAATGATTTTAGAAATGGAAAAAATAACATGGCCTTTAACCAGGCATCCCAGAATTCAATTTTTTTTAGCAACCGTAACTTAAAAAAGGAGCAATCAGAAAATATCCTCAAAAGTAGCAGCTTCTCTTTCTAAATAGGATATTTATGTTGAAGTTGCCTGCATGTGGTTAAGTTGAAATGAGATTTAATAAATGTAGGAGGTTCTGTCCTGGGTGGGCCTTTCCAGTATTTCTCAACTTGGCAAGTTTAAGATGTGTGGACTTCAAAGTCTGGGAACTCTGGGACTTGAAGTTCACACATCTTAAACTTGCCAAAATTTGATAAACATCACTCTTGAAAAGTATTCAAGAGGAACCTTTTAAGGGCTGACGCCTTGAGCCTTAGGACACAATTGTGGAACAATCATAAAAAGATAATTTGCCAGAAAATCAAGGCAACTCTTCAGCCACTACAGCCAGCTGGTTAGTCTGGAGGACTTGGTTGAGGCCTGGACATGGGGTGTGAGCAGCCTCTTTCCTTAGTTTGACAGATGGCTGGTTGTTGTGTATAAGGGTGTTCCCTGGTCACAGTTTCCGGTCTTCTTCTGTCTCTGTTCTTCTCCATTGTTGATGCAGGACTGGAGTCAAGCCGTAAATTCTCAACAATGAAAAGACAAACAAACATACTTTTCATGTCCAAAACAGCTGAGTGTCTCTCTTTAAACCTATTTTGCCCTATTATTCCTAGGATCTTTGGGATCCTGGGTATCTTTGGGATTTTGCAGATTGAAATAATTTCGCTGTATAAGATCAAATCTCTCATTGTGTGCCAAATGATCGTACAAATGCCAAGAGAAATGTTTTCCTATTTCAGATGGCCTTATTTAATTTTGTCCTTTCCTCCCCATTATGTAGAATAGGGTTAGGGCAACCCTATTTTCCTGGAAAAAAACAAAGGATAAACCCGAAAAGGGTGCAAATCTGGAAGAATTTCACAAAATAATATTCATAAGCATGTTTGTGTTTGTAACTTTGCTTTACAATGGAAAAGTCAAGAGCAAAACTGAGAAAAGCTTTAGAAAACACACATTCTAATAAAATTATCTAAAATCAGTATGCGGAAATTTATATTAAAAGGACCATTCGATTCCCATACTTTTCACATGACTGTGAGAGACTATGCATTAAAGGGCCTTGGTGGCTCAGGCTGTTAAATGCCTAGCACTTAAGATCCAGCTGTCTACAATTACTGTAGGCTCGAATCCCACCAGGCTCAAGGTTGACTCAGCCTTCCATCCTCTCGGGGTAGGTAAATTGAGGACCCAAGATTGTTGGGGGCAATTAGCTGACCTTGTAAAAATGCCGCTTAGTAATAAGCAGGCATATACAATGGAAGGAAGGCTATTGCTGAGCACACTGGGTTTTATCCCAAAAATTGTAAGCCACCCTGAGTCTTCGGAGAAGGGCGGCATATAAATGTAATTAAAAATAAAAAAATGAAGCCATTTGTATCGTAAATGTTAAAGGACCCAAATAAAGGATAAAAGTGAGTGCTTGCAAAAGAAATACATCCAAAAGTCAGCTTTCCAAAATAAAAACAACTGTTCTTTATAATAAAGGATGGATGGTCACTGTAGTGATATAAATTTGAGAAGAAAATTAAATTCTTGCTTGTATTTCTTCCTGTAGCAGAAAGTGTGTGGAAAGGGTGATGACAATATTTATTTTATAGACATTGATAGGATCTGTAGAAATTCTGATAATTTAGTCTCCATCTTTTATGTGAGGAGTAAAAACAGTAATAAATCTCCAAATGACCCCCAAGAACTGATTTATGTAAAACTGCCATTGAAGGTGAAAGTGTCATATTTAAGACTTCAACCATCTGTTTGTAATAAATTAGTGGTGCTAAACTTCTCTGTGATTCTTTAGATTTCTGCAGAAAGGGAAAATTGTGCCTGTGTTTTAAATTCTGGGTAAGTATTTGAAAATAGTGCCTCTGAGCTCCTAAAGGTAACATGGACTATGCTGTTGTCTCATCTGATTTCACTAGAGATAGTCCTCAACTTATGACCACAATTGGGATCAGAATTTCCATTGCTAAGCAAAAATTAATTGAGTTGCACTCATTTTCATTATCTTTTCTTGCCACGGTTGTTATGCAAAGCACTGCAGTTCTTATGTGAATCACGTGGTCCTTAAGCAAATCCAGCTTCCGCCATGTTGTTGGAAGTTGTCTGGGAAGGGTACAAATGGCGATCACAGGATCCCAAGACACTGTAAGCATCTAAAACCATGCCAGGTTCCAAGTGATCAGATTTGGATCCCATGATTGCGGAGATTCTGCAACAGGTATATAACTTCAAGGACCGGTCATAAGTCACTTTTTTCAGTGCCGTTATAAATGGTTCAAAGGACTATTAAACAAATAGTTGTGAGTCAAGGACTACCCTATGTGCAGTGTTTGTACAGAGGTGGGCTACAGGAAAAACAAGTGTGACACTGTATAATTCATTCTTCCTCTGTGTGGTTCGAAATGACCAGTCTCAGAAGTTGCCACTTGATTATATTGTGAGGTTTACAACTTTTTTTTACAAGCATAGCAAGTCATATCTAAGCCCGCTTCAGGCGAACCCTTAGCTAACTGGTAGCTAATTTGATGGCTGGTTCGGCGAACCGGCAAATCCCACCTCTGGCTGGCTCCGCCCACCCCTCCCCTCCCAGGAGTCTCCACGTGGCCCGTTTTGGATGCCAGGTAAGTACAGGGCCTGTGTGGAGGCTCAGGGAGGGTGAAAAACACCAGAGGCCTCTGGAGCCTGGGGAGGCTATTTTTGCCCTGCCGGAGGCTTGAAAAAAGTCTCCAGAGCACGGGGAGGATGAAAACGCCCCCCCCACACACACACTGTGGTGCAGGAGGTTGACTAGGCTACGCCCACCATGGCCACGCCCACCCAGAAACTGGTCAGAGAACTGGTTGCTAAAATTTTTGAAGCCCACCCCTGATCTAAGCATATTTCACACATAGCCTACAGTTAAACCTTTGCATGAAAGAGGCCATATGAAATGAGTCTGGATCCAGGGCAAAATGAGATGGTAGGGACTTAAGAAGGAAGGAGGCCAAACCACTTCTGTATTTTCAGAAACACGGAGGCGTTTAAAATGGCATACACATGTTAAAAAACAAAACACGGTGTTAAATATGAGTTTCCAGCTCTTATTTAATGAGGAGAAGGATTGTTCACCAACCTCTTCACCCACTTCCCCCTGGCAATTGGGCTACTTTCTACTTGCAGGGAGGGGTGAGATTTTTAATACAGGCTGAAGTTAGAACATTAGGCATACCCTAAATATTCGTACTGGTAGTCCTCAATTTACGACTACCAATTGAGCCCAAATGTTCTGCTGTTAAGGGAGATATTTATTAAATGGGTTTTGCAACGATTTTGCAATCTTTCTTGCCACCATAGTTAAGTGAATCATTAGTTGATAAGTTAGTAACCCGGTTGTTAAGTGAATCTGGCTTCCCCATTGACTTTGCTTGTCAGAAGGTGTCAAAAGGAGATCACATGACCGTGGGACAATGCGACGGTCATATGTATGAACCAGCTGCCAAGCACCTTGATTGTGATCATGTGACCACGGGGATGTTGCAAAGGTCGTAACAGTGAAAAATGGTCATAAGTCACTTTTTTCAGTGCCCTTGTAACTTTGAATGGTCGCTAAATGAACTGTTGTAAGTCAAGGGCTACTTACATTCTGAAGTGATGCGCTCTGTCCTGCAAAGAAGTAGACCTTCACTAGCCGGTTTTGGTGCGCCTGAGGATCAGGTGTGATCCCCACTGCTTCTGTCTGAACCCTTCCTTCTGCTCCAGGTTCACCGTTCTCTTCTCACACGGCAACGCCGTGGATCTGGGCCAGATGTGCAGCTTCTACATCAGCCTGGGCACCCGGATTAGCTGCAACATCTTTTCTTACGACTATTCGGGCTACGGTGCCAGCACAGGGAAACCTTCAGAGAAAAACCTCTATGCTGATGTCGACGCAGCCTGGCAGGCCTTACGCACACGGTGAGGGAAAGCAGCTCCAGCCTTTGGTTTGTTTCAAAAGCTCCAGGATTTTTCATAACAGTGTCCAGATGGATGGGTAGATCCATCAGCTTCCAGCAAGGGCATTCAGAGGCCTCCTCCTCAATGTTTTCTCAGAAGTCGGATACTTCCTAAATAAAGGCTCCATTCTTAGTTTTTGAGGCCAAGAAAGATGGATAGATATGTTGTCCATTAAGCCATAAATAGACAAATGAAAGAAAAGCTGTACTTGTTCATTGCCTACCGTAGCACCCAAAATAGCCCCCGGAGCTATCAGTGTGACTGTGGACACCTGTTTTGGTTCCCACCAGGTTTCCTCTTTCAACTGTTTCTTTTTTACATAAAAACAGCAAAAACAAGAAATTAACAGTACTGCTAAGTGAGCAGCAGCCTCTGGTACTATACTGGCTTCTTAGAGCCCTGAAATATCTTTAGAATCATGTATTTTCCCGAAAATACAACCTACCCTGAAAATAAATCATATATTTTCCCGAAAATACGACCTACCCGGAAAGTAAATCCTAGCTTGATTGTTACACATGCGCCCAATATAAGCCCTACCCCCCAAAATAAGATCCCACCCACTCCAGAGTGCACAGGTAAAAATTAAGCTAGGGTGGGGATTGGCCGGGGGTGGAACTACCCTACTACTTACCTATGGACAGTTGTAGCCAGGCCTTGCACACCCCGACACCTGCCTTGCCAACCCATTTCTTCTGCAGCCAGCAAGGCTTTTCCTGAAGGCCTCTGTAGCTGATAACAGAGCCCCAGATCGATCTGGAGCTCTGTTATTGGCTGAAGAGGCCTTCAGGAAAGCCTTGCCGGCCGCAGAAGAAAAAGTTCCTGCAGGCCTCTGGCAGCAAAAAGGAGGCCGGGGGCAATGTTTGCAAGTGAGGTTAGTCAGTGGATGACATCCCCCCAAAATAAGACCTGGTGCTTTTTTTGGTGGCCAAAAAATAAAAAAAATAAGACAGGGTCTTATTTTTTGGGAAATAGGGTATGTGGGAATGACCTTGAGAGACTGGGCTTAGCGGTGCTACCTAGGGAATAATCAGATGAGAGACAGCCTGCAGCTGGATAGAGGGTGAGACAAGAGGCTGAAAAGGAAGTCTCAGGGTGTAAAGGAGATGGTGGGAGAATTGTATTTTTACACCTGCAAGGGTCTGCTAGTATAGCTTTACAATGAAGTAGAATTAGCTCCTCTGGCTGTGTTTCCTATCTGATCTACTTGGTAAGGCTGGCAATTCTCTCTATGGTGGCTCCCTTACTGCTCTCTGAGCTTGCTTGTTTTCTTGCAGATGTTTCATTACCAAACTAGGTAACATCATCAGTGTGGTAGCTACTAGCTATACTAGCAGTGATGATACTACCTGGTTTGTTAATTAAATGTGTGCAAGAAAAAAAAACAAGCTCTGAGACCATCAAGGACCTCGCAGTTCAGCCCTGAGCTACATATATTCTCTTCTATCAATTCTGTGTTTTCTTACAAAATAATTGGCAGCTGCTGCCTCGTGCTGAGTTTGACAATGTGCCCATTGATCCAGAGAGGGAGAGAGTTAAGCAGGAGGAAGCAAAATGTGGAAGCAGAATGTTTTTCAGGGCCAGGGAGATTGGGGTGGGTGGGTGGATGCAGAAGTGATGGGGAAGAGGAAAATAAATGTTTTGCGTGGTTCAGCCTGCCTACCCTTCCACTCCTGTAGGACTGAGTGAGATGCTAGATGCCTTCTGGCAGCTCATCAGTAGGTGACACAGAGAAGCTGGGGTGCCCTGTTTGTTCCGGCATCTATTTGGGGCTGGATTGCCTTCAACTGAGAATGTTCCTTCCCTCAGTCATGACGAAAAGCCCCAAATAGCATCAGCTTGTCAAAGATTCGTTTGGAAACCAAGTTCATACACCTGCAGAGAGCAAATTCCATCCCTCGTACAAACTGTACTTCTTCAAGCAGTACCTAAGGAACATAAAAATGTAATTTACCTTGCAACGGCACCTCTGTGGTTTCTTTTCCTCTCTCTCTGTGCAGATATGGGATCAGTCCCGAGAACATCATCCTCTATGGTCAAAGCATTGGGACAGTGCCCACAGTGGATCTGGCCTCCCGCTATGAGTGCGCAGCTGTTATCTTACATTCACCTTTAACATCGGGCATGCGCGTTGCCTTCCCAGAAACCAAAAAGACCTACTGCTTTGATGCTTTCCCAAAGTAAGTCCTTGAGAGAGCGAGAATGTGGGTGTGGAGGTCAGCCAAGGAGGGGCACATGTACAATTAAAATTGTAGGATTGGAGTCTGCTGGATTTAGGCTTTTCTGTCCCCCTCCCTTCAAATCTTTTAATTTCTTTTTCGGATGCATGATTATTGAAAAGTCTGTCCCGCCATTTTTATTTTTTGTCTTTTTTTAATGACCTCATAATCCTTTACATCGGGATGGAGTCGGGGCAGCTGAATGGAGCTGAGTGTTTACTGGCCAGATGCCCTTCCTGTCACCAGTGCAGAGTTCGCAGCAGATAATTACTCAGTGCAACTCCAAAAAGCTTTTCAGCGAGAGCTTCCTACGTATACATCAGGAGTCACCAAAATTGGCAACTTTAAGACTTGCGGACTTCAAGTCCCAGAATTCTTCAGCCATTCTGGGAGTTGAAACTCCCACGTTGCCAAGTTGCCAAGTTTGGAGAACCCTGGCATAGATGCTGCTCTGCTTACTTTTAGTTACAAATAGAAGTAGTAGCTCAGTATTTGCTTGGTTATTTCCAATTTGATTTATTATGCAGTACAGGTAGTCCTCAAATTACAATCATAACTGGAACCAGGATTTCTGTTGTTAGGCAAGATGGTGAGTTAAGTGAGTCATGCCCAATTTTATGACCTTTTTCACCATCGTTGTTAAGCAAATCATTGCAGTTGTTAAGGGAATCAAGTTATTAAGCAAATTTAATTTTTCCCATTGACTTTGCATGTCAGAAGCCATCTGGCAAGTTCACAAAAGGTGTTTAAACAGATTAAACAGATAATCAGAGTTGGAAGGGACCTTGTAGGTCATCTAGTCCACACCCTGCCCAAGCAGGAGACCCTACACCATTTCTGACAGATGGGAGTCCAATCTCTTCTTGAAGGTCTCAAGTGATGAAGCTCCACAACTTCTGAGGGCAAGCTGTTCCATTGGTTGATTGTTCTCACTGTCAGAAAGTTTCTCCTTATTTCCAGGTTAAATCTCTCCTTGTTCAGTTTCCATCCATTATTCCTTGTCTGGCCTTCGGGTGTTTTGGAAAATATCTGGACCCCTTCCTCTCTGCAGCAGCCCCTCAAATATTGGAAGACTGTTATCATGTCTCCCCTGGTCCTTCTCTTCACTAGACTAGCCAATGCCCAGTTCCTGTAACCATTCTTCATATGTTTTAATCTGTGTCAGGGTTTGTTGGGGTTCCAAGTAATACACCCATAGCAAACAGAACTGCAAGGCAAGCAGGTTCCTCAAAGAACAAGTTTATTGGATACATCATATTGGCACAGACTGGTGAAAACTGACTCCCCTGGTTGAGGTTACTGGACGGTCCCTTACTGGTTCTTGGGACGAGACTCAGCATCTGAAGTCCTCCTCTGCTCGGTGCAGGTCCCCGGTGGCCAGCCACTTGCTGTGGACTTTTGGCCAGGCACCCACCTGGTGCGTGATCTCTGCCACCACTTCCGTCACCTGCTGGGTATCGGAGGAGGTCTGCAGGCTTTCCAGGACCCCACCACTAGCACCTGCCGCATCTTCTCCTTTTTTCTCCATTTTGCCAACTTCCTTGAGTTCTTCCGCTGCCTGGGTAGTTCTTCTGCTGCCTGGGGGCTCAGGACCCCAGATAGTCCTCTGGTTGGAGCAGAGAAATTAGTTTAGAGTCAGTTTAATGTCACCTAATTAAAAGTAAAGTTTTTTCCCCCTTTCCCAAACGGTCAGCCACATGGTCCAATCAAGGTGCTGTCTGTCCGGTTGCTTGGAAACTTCACTCTTCCTCTTTTCAGCCGCCAGTGGGAATGTCCTTGGTTCTCAGGGGAAACTATTTTGTTTTGGCTACAAACCCCCCATCCCTATCCCTCAGCACCATTGTGGCAACACTGAAGCCTCCAAGATGGCCTCAGTCAGGCCAGCTTCAGTGTTGACAAGGTGATCACATGACCACAGGACGTTGCAACACGCCAGTTGCCAAGTGCCTGAATTTTGATCATGTGACTTTGGGGATGCTGCGACGGTCATAAGGCCGAAGACCAGTCATAAGTCGCCTGTTAGGACTCCAACATGCACCCCCATTCAAATCATAAGTCTTTAGTGCATCTAAAAAAGATTGATTTATTAGGAGTGGCCAGGTTGGCGTTAGCTGGTTGCAGCTCATACTAAAATACATCATTCATTTCTCCCTTGATCCTGGTCTTCCCTCCACCCCCTGGATGTATATTTTCCAATGGGACACATCCATAGCCAAGAGTCATCAATCATGCTTTCCAGTAATAATTTTGCGAGCCAGAAGCTTCGGTTGCCAAAGCAATTATCTCAAGCATTTAAGAAATGCACTGTTTTCCCCCCTCCCTTTCTGCTGACAACTAAAAAGACCAAAGAAGTATTTTTTTTAAGTTGACATCACCTTTTTCAGTGCTGCTGTAACTTTGAATAGTCACTAAATGAATGGTTGTAAAGTGAAGACTACCTATAGTCCATTTAGAATACATTCATTTTCAAGGCACGTTGCTCACTGTAGTTCAGAAAGAGGGACTTGCATTAGAGGGACTTGGGGTCATTTGCACAGATAATCTCTTCCCTGGGCAATCAGGAATCTTATGTAACCTGATTTTTCTCCTGACAAAAGAGGCCTATTTCGTGTTTTAGGCAAGAGGCTGTAACTCACTGATGGAGCCACTTCTAGGTCAAAAGGACACACCCTTTGCACATGTTCAGTAGAAAAATATCTTAGGTCTTAGATTGTAATGACGTGAGTGTCCCAGCAGACTTTGTGTGTCATAATGAGGGGCTGCATAATTTTGCTTTTGTTTTTTTTAAGCAGAGAAATAGATGCCTTGAGCTTTAGCAAGATATAAGCTGCTCATTTTGCCTCTGAAAATCCCTTAAATCAACCTCAAATAAGTTCATTTTAATTTAAAAAAAGACCAACATTGCGTATGTTTCTGGTTGAAGTCAACTCCTGCGTAAAACAATTGCAAACCCATGGCATTAGTAATCTCTGATTTCAGCCATTTAATTTTTGTTTCCATATTTTAGTATGGGTTGTCTGTAAATTCCAGTGAAGGATGGTGGATTTTAGCTGTTGGAGTTTTACAGAATTTAAACTCCTGATCTACCTGTTGCTCAGTGAGTAAAGCATGCAGAACTATCCAGCTGCTCTTTCAGGGTAATGCTGTAGGGCATATCCCCTTCCCCCACTGGAGAAGAGGGGCTCTTAACAGAACAGAATAACAGAGCTGGAAGGGAACTTGTAGGTCATCTAGTCCACCCCGCCCTAGCAGGAGACCCTACACCAGCGTCATCATGGAGTCGTCACATGACGTATCATGACTTTTTTTTTCTCCTTCGCTAAACCGGGCATGGGCGTGGCCAGTGTGTGACACATCTGGCACACAGGCTGCGAGTTTAACACCCCAGCCCTACACCATTTCTGACAGATGGCAGTCCTGTCTCCAGGCTCTATTTCATGGGTGGGATGCTACTGGTTCTGCCCGGCTCTATAGAACCGGTAGCTCTGAAGAGCTCTGTTTGGGCCACCCGCCTGCCTGGGCTCTTACCTGTCCTTTATTTCCTGCTTTTTCAACCTCAGCTGTTTTGCACAGCACAACTGAGGTTGAAAAAGCAGGGAAAAAGTGGTTTTTCAAATGCTGCACACCCGTGTGCAGTGCTTATCAGCAAAGCACGCATGTGTGCGCAAAACGTAATCACCGAACCGGTAGTAACACCGGTTGAATCTCACCCCTGTTCTGTTTTGAGTGATTCTCAACCTCGGCCACTTTTGAGATGTGTGGACTTCAACTCCCAGAATTCCCCAGCCCATACATGAGAAACATTGCAATCATCTGCCATCACTTTTTTTGTGTTCCTCTCTCTTCCGCAGTATAGACAAGGTGTCTCGCATCACTTCCCCCGTGCTGTTCATTCATGGCACCGAAGACGAGGTGATCGACTTCTCTCATGGCTTGGCCCTTTACGAGCGCTGCCCGAAGGCAGTGGAGCCCCTCTGGGTGGAAGGAGCTGGCCACAACGACATTGAACTCTACAGCCAGTACCTGGAGCGCTTACGCAAGTTCATCTCACAAGATCTGTCTGGTTAATGCAACTCCACCTGCCTGAGCCTTCTGGCAAGGACCGCCTGCCTTGACTGGGCCTGGGGAAGCAGGGGAAGCATTGGTGGCTTTCGAAGGAGAAGGCCACTGATGCTGCAAGCGCCCATCTGCAAAACGGGAGTCGTTCTATTCATCCTTCCTCTCTGGCAGGCTTAGCCTGCGCAGAGCTCTTGAGTCTCTGCCGGCGGTTCTTCCCCCATCGCCGAGGGCCCTTTCCAGCTGTTCTCATTTCCAGCTGCTGTCATGGCTGAAGAGGGGCCTGAGACGGGAGTCTCTCATTGCACTTCCTCGCGGGACTCCAAAGGACTCGAGCGTTGCAGACTGTTCTAAACTGTGAACATCTCCATCAGGGCTATCCTCTTGTGGCCTCCATCCATCTCCTCACTTCCTGTTTCAGATCCTGTTTCCTTAACACGCCGCGTGGTGACCGATTGATAGCAATAAGCCATAGGCAGGGTGGGGCAGGAGGCAAAGCACCTTGCATGCTGGCCAAAAACGGCTTGCTTCAGTTTGGCTGTCCAGCCCACTTGCAGCCCTTGAAGGACAATTGAATTTCATTCAGATTTCCCCAGGGGGTGAGGATGGATAACAGCCACCTGGAATTTTTCACCCGGAAGCCTGCAAAAGAACTGTGTGTGGAATGCAGCAAGGCTGTTCTACGTGTCTCGGCATTTATTGGGGGTGGGGTGGGGGGAGTCATTTACCAGCTTCATCACAACTCCTAGATACTATTGTTTTAATATTCCATATCCTGTCCCCTCCAGATGTCCCCAAGGAATGGATTACACTTTACTTAATTCCGGGTATTCAGGCAATGGGGAGAGGTTGGGGTTGGGAAGTAAGGGAAGAATTCTCCATCCATTCATTTTGAAAGAGGAATAAACAAAACAAAAAAAATATATGAAAAATCCACATGCGTTTCCCACTAAATGTTTCTGGGAGAATTGGATAGGATGAATGAGTTGGAAGTTTGTGGAAGTGTATAGGTCAGGAAAGTAGACAGTCCCAGAATTCCTGTAATGGTACTTCATCTTGTTTTAGGACAGTGTTTCTCAACCTTGGTGACTTTAAGACGTGTGGACTTCAATTCCCAGAATTCCCCAGCCAGCCATGCTGCCCTTACTTTGGGTCAGCCTTAGCGCAAGTGTGAATTACTGTGTACAAGCTTCCCTGTTAAGTCCTTTTCTCTGTTTCTTTACCCCCTCCATCTATAGCCTAATTTCAAATAGAAAGCCCCTTAATGGCTTAATGCAATGCCCCCCCCCAACCTTTTGGGTACCAGGGACCGCTTCCGTGGAGAGAAGATTTTCCTTGGACCAGAGGGGGTGTGCAGGGGTGGGATCCTACCGGTTGGTTCTGGTTCTATAGAACCGGTAGCTCTGAGGAGCAGCTGACACCGAACCAGTTCGCTGGGACGAGGTTTTGGTCTGCTGTTTGGCCCTCCCGCCCGCCCAGGCTCTAGGCCCGTGATGGCGAACCTATGGCACGCGTGCCACAGGTGGCACACAGCCATTTGTGCAGGCACATGAACCCCAGCCAAACTTACCTGCACTGCACATGCACACGCCTCCTAGCTAATTTTTCATTTGAGGCCGTTTCCGCCCTCCCGGAGGCTTGAGGGAAGCCTCTGCGGCCTCAGGAGGCCAAAAAAACAGGCCTTCCGGAAATACTGGAAATGCCAAAACGGGCCCATTGTCAGCCTCCAGAGGCTTCTCTTGAGCCTCTGGAAGGGCAAAAATGGCCTCAAATGGGCTCCAGAGGCCCTCTGGAGGCTGAAAACAGGCACTTCTGGTATTTCTGGAAGGCCAATTTTTTATCCTCCCAAGGCTGCGGAGGCTTCCCTTGAGCCTCCAGGAGGGCGAAAACAACCTCAAACAGGCCGAAAATCAGCTGGGAGGCACGTGTATGCACAGTGCAGGTAAGGGAGCGGGGCAGGGGTGTTGGGGGGGCGCTTTGCATTGTGGGTGCCAGCACACACACATTTTCAGCACACCACAACATAAAGGTTCGCCATCACTGCTCTAGGCTGTCCTTTAATGGCTGTGTTTTCCTTCTCAGCTGCTTTGCGCGGCACAGCTGAGTGCCACTTGTCAGCTGGAGAAGGTCAATGCTTGCCAGAGCTGGTAGCACATGCGCACGTATAGCGCGTTTGACGCTCATGCGCACGCTCCCTAAACGGTTGTTATGCCTGTTGGATCCCACCCCTGGGGGTGTGGTTTCACATGCTGCATGCATCCTGTGGATGGGGCTTCACTTGTTTGCATGGTCCAGTTTCTGGCATGCTGCGGCCCGGTGCCTATCCATGGACCGAGGGTTGGGAACCCCTGGCTTAATGGGCTTATTTGCGTGTGCAGGCTGTGTGCGTGTTTAAAGATTTCTAGACAAACTTGTGACCGACTGGGTCACTCTTTGAAAGAAAGTATGGTCCAATATGTTCAAAACAAACACTAAATTTGAGACATTTTTATTTTTTATTTCGGTACTGCTATGCTAGTGATCATCTAAGAACAGTATATATCATAAACCGGAAATAATTGTATTGGCAAATTAACGTCAATCATAATAAGTCAATATTTACTTTTCTAACTAAAGAAACAGAATGAAAAAGGGTGAACAAAAAAAAATCAGTTGGGAACAGGAGTGACTTCTGATTTCCTGATGGCTTCCCCATTGACTTTGCTTGTGGGAGGAGGGTACGGAATATCAGATAACATGATCAGTTGACAGTAGAGACACTGCAACAGCCACAACTTTGTCAATAAAACAGGTCTGAATATCATGGAAGCTTCAATTCACAGAAGTCATGGCTCCTGGGTTTTTTGCTCGTTCTTTCACACATTTTAGGTGCCTTGATTCAAAAATTGTTTCGTATAATTGTTCACCATTTCAGCTAACTTGAGGATACAAACAGATAAAACACAACAAGAGCTTGAATAGAATATAGATAGAAGTTTTTTTAGTAACTTCACAGTTCAAGTAATTATATTCTGCCAAGAGAGGTTCAAGTACTGAACAAAGGATAAACTTTTAAGGCAGGAAACATAACACAATAAAACAACATGAACTACGAACATCAGATGAAACGCATTAAATCCAGGAGGAAAATATGCTCAACTTGCAGCAACTCCCCCAAAATGGTGTATGGGAAATTTAATGCTTTGGGAACAAAGTGAACATGTGCTTCAGGTGGGAGTGGAAATGTGGCTGTGGTAGGGACATCCATGAGGTGTCAAAAAAGAGTGAATAAAAAAGGATGAGGAACAGCCATTATCTACTTTTTTAAAAAACCCAAAACTGGTCTATGGATGCTGTTGGCCTGAACTAACAAGAAACATCAAGAGCTTATGTCCAGAACGTTAACTGGATCAGACGTAACAAGACTAACTGGGTTTAGATAACACGTTATAGTCTCACATGGTTTATTTGGTTTGGGGTGGGGTACCACATCAGCTTTTGTGTTTCATAAACCATAATTTATAACAGAATAACTGCTATAGAGTTGGAAGGGACCTTGGAAGTCTTCTAATCCACCGGTGGGCCAGGGACCACTGGTGGTCCACCAGAAAATTTTGGTGGTCTGCAAAGAAATGTTCCCCCCAAAGCAATTAATCCAGGCTGCCCAGGAACACAAGGCTGCGCCACTCACCTGGCCCACCCACCCGCTGGCCCCCACCTTTCGGCCAAGTGCAAACCTTACCTTGAGTAGAGCCACGCGAGTTGGAATTGGAAAGTAAGACCAACGGTGGGGGAGGGAAATCCGCCCCGGGGTGGCTTGCTGATGTTGGTGGGAAAGTCGGTCCCATGTTCCAGAGCTGCAGTAGTCACAAGACTGGCCCTTCAGTCATCCCGGAGCAGCTCTTCCAGTCCATGGCAGGCCGGTGCATCCGGGTGGAGGAGCAACTGCTCCGGGATGACCAAAGGGCCAGTCCTGTGACTACTGGGATAAGGGACCAACTTTCCCACCAACGTCAACATGCCACCACCAGTCAAAATTCATATTAGTGGTCCATGGGATTTAAAATTATGAGTTTGGTGGTCCCTGAGGTCCAAAAGGTTGGCGACCCCTGTTCTAGTCCAACTCTGCTGCTCAGGCAGGAAACCCTATATCAGAGCTGTCAGACTCCTGGCTGGTGGGCCGGATGCGTCACGTGCTGGCCACACCCATGCCCGTTTAGTGAAGGGGGGAAAGTCCCGATAACATCATGTGGTGCCACCATGACAACGTGAGTTTGACAACCCTGCCCTAAACCATTTCAGACAAGTGGGTTGTCCAATCTTTTCTTGAAAACCTCTGGAGGCAAGTTGTGCCACTGGTTAATTGTTCTCACTGACAGGAAATGTATCGCTAAGCCTGTTGCATAAAGCCAGTCTCCTGTAAGTTCGGCCAGTAAAACCATCACAAAACAAACCAAAGTTTTGTGTGTCTTGCAAATCTAGTCTGTAGCTAGAACAAGTTCACCTCTTGGTTTGATCTGTAAAGATCACAGGGTGATCTCCCTTGCAGGGCTGTGCTTATAACGCAAGTTTTTTTTTTACACCAGTCAAAGGTGTAAAGAAGAAGGAAGAACAAAGAAACAGAAGGGCAGACATGTTGCTTTCTCCTTTTTACCAGCCACTTTCAAGCCCGCTTCCCTTGGGGACTGAATGAGGATGAAAAGAATTTTCCCCTCCCTTTTGCTCTTCCTTGGGTAAGCTTCCCACTTGTCCCCAAGAGCCTCTTGATTCGCAAAGCTGATGGAACAGCCTGGAGCAACTTAATCCCGTGAGAGAAAACAAGGGTTGTGCCAAAGAGACATGTATTTTTATCCTCCTAAGAGAACCCAGCTTCCTGTTGGAAAGAAGCAGGAGGAAGGGAGAACGGCTGGCGTGAGCTTGCTGGCCACAGGAAACTGGGCTAGGGGACAATAATTTCCTTGTTTTCAAAAGGAGATTAAAAATGCAACCCACCACTGAACTGCTTTGGAAGATTTTAAAACATTCACGACTGAACAGAACAGAATGGCAGAGTTGGGAGGGATCTTGGAGGCCTTCTAGTCCAACCCCCTGCTCAGACAGTATAGCCGCCGTGACGATGTGACCCCTGCCTTATACCATTTCAGACAAGTGGTTGTCTAATCTCTTCTTAAAAACTTCCAGCGTTGGAACCTCTACATATTCACCCTTACAAATGGATGTGATAAGGCACCAGTTTGTGACTGAGGGTTTCCTAGACGTGTGGAACAACGGGTCCCATCCTCCTTGGCCTGAGTGGCTGGGGAAGGGGAATGCCTTAGGTAGACCAACACCCCCCCACCCTGCTTTGATTAACCCATAATAGCCATCCAGTTACCAAGCAGAATCCTCTTTCTCTAATGCAGGAAATCCTTGACTTGCAACCACAATCGGGACCAGAATTTTTGTTGCTAAGCAAGGCTGTTGTTGAGTCACACCCAGTTGAAAGAACTTCTATGCCACCATTAAGCAAATCACTGCAGTTGTTAAGTGAATCACATATTAAGTAAATCGGGCCTCCTCCATTGACTTTGCTTCTTGGAAGGTGGCTGGGAAGGTACAAAGGATAATTACGTTGACCCAGAAAGCAGCAATCATTGTAAACACATACTGGTTGACATGCACCAATGATCACGTGAGCGCAGGGATGCTTCAATGGTCATAAGGGTGAGGATTGGTCATACTTTACTTTTTAAGTGCTGTTGTAATTTCAATCGGTCACGAAACGAATGGTTGTGAGTTGAGGATTACTTGTAACCCCAAATCTGCTGGATCACAAACTCGGAATGGTCACACTAGTTCTGTAGGCCATAGTTCTAACCTTTATGAAGAATTATTTTTCTGATGGTTATTATTCTTCCTTTTGTTTCTGGACAGGATATGAGCCTCCTATTTTTATTATTTTATTAATTGGGAGGTGGGGGCAGGCCTCCTGTGGGAAGAATAAGGAGAGAGGGGAGCTCTCTGCCACAAAGAAAAGACTCTTTGAGTATTACAGCTGCATACTTGAGTCATGGGACCCCTTGTAGGCTGATCATGGGATATGTAAAAGAAAAACAACCAAAAAACCTCAGCACCAAACCCACCCTGAATTAAATCCTCTTAAGTGGAATTAAAAAAAAACCTTCTCCCCAACTGCTATTCCTTCCATCACTTGGGATTTTCACGTGCTCATCATATGAAAGGCAATGGTATAAAAGGATCACACACAAATCCGTCTTCCGCCATCCCGAAGAAAGAAGAGCAGATAGGAAGGAGTGAAGGGGAGCCTCAAAGCATGCAAGGTGGACAAGAAGTGCCCAGATGTTGCCAGGAGGAACTTTCCTTGAATTCAGAGGCTTGGTAAAAGTGGTAAGCTGTTCCTGATCAGGGATGCCCGCCTTGACCTTAGTTTTTAGAACGAGGGAGCAGAATGGAGCCACTGAAAAGCCCCACATTTTCTGTGGTGTGTAACAAGAAATTGCAGCACCTTCTTTATTGGTGCTCCTGGGTGATTACTTATTAATTTATTTGTTAGATTAGCAGCCTGCCTTTCCTCCAGTGTGGCTTACATGGAAATTATCTTCTATTTTTATTTATTTTCTCTTAATAGTGACCCTTGCTAGAACATAGATAACAGAGTTAGAAGGGACCTTGGAGGTCTTCTAATCCAACCCCCTGCTCAAGCAGGAGATCCTATATCATTTCAGACAAATGGTAGTCCGATCTCTTTTTGAAAGCCTCCAGTGATGGAGCGCCCACAACTTCTGAAGGTTCCATTGGTTGATTGCTTTCACAGTTTAGGAAAGTTCTCCTTAGTTCTAGCTTGCTTCTCTCCTTGATTGGTTTCTAACCATTGTTTCTTGTCTTGCCTGTTGGTGCTTTGAAAATTAGTGTAACCCTCCTTGTCTTTGTAGGAGCCTCTCAAATATTGGAACAGTGTTATCATGTCTCCCCTAGTCCGTCTTTTCATTAGACTAGAACAGGGCTCTCCAAACTTGGCAAATTTAAGACTTGTGGACTTCTATTCACAGCTGGCTGGAGAATTCTGGGAGTTGAAGTCCGCAAGTCTTAAAGTTGCCAAGTTTGGAGATCTCTGGACTAAGAAAGACTAAGTAGGCTAAACTCTGAGTGGCTGGCCCAAAGTCTCCCAAGGTTGAAGACCAAGGACCTGAGTCTTATTCTTCTTAGACCTGATCCTTCACCACCATTCCACCCTGGCTCATGGGCTAAGAGACAACGGGACTGACCCAAGTCCTCCAGGGAACTTCAGTAGTTGAGGAGGGACTAACCTGGGTCTCCTTATTGCTGGACATTAATCAGCTCAGCACACTTGCTTTGCCTGCTTTCTAAATGGACACATCCATCTTGTTCTCCTGGCTTGCCATTGCATTTTTGGAGAGAATAAGGAAGACAAACTGGATGGAGCTATGCAATCTCCATCACCAAAGCAATGAAGGGCAGAACATGTCCCTAACAGCCAGGTAACATTTAGAAGCAGCTCAGGCAGATACAATTTACTTTAAGAAGTGGGAGAAAATACAGTACAATCAGATTTGCAAGATTCAGTCTTATAGCCAATCTAAATCAAAGTAATTGTAGCCTTCCTGTGGAGTTGATTTCCTGGTCTGGTCTACCTAGTGGGGTTGACACTTTTTCTCAAAATGTTCTTTTGATTTCCCAGTCCAGCTTAATTCCTGGCATTTCCTTATACCAGGGGTGTCAAACCGGATTTCTTCAAGGGCCGGGTCAGCATTGTAGTTCTCCTCCGTGGCCTGGCCAGGGGTGGGGCAGATGGGATGGACACCTCCTGCAGCATCCTGCCGGCCAAATTGGGGCATGGGGGTGCATGCGTCCCCCATGCTCCATTTTGGCTGCCAGAGGCACCTCAGCAGAGGTGGTATTCAGCAGGTTCTGACCAGTTTTGGAGAACCGGGAGTGGAGTAGTTCGGGCAACTGGCAAATACCATCTCTGACTGGCTCCGCCCCCATATATTTTCTGCCTCCCGAGTCCCAGCTGATTGGCTGGATCTTCTTTTGTTGCCCTGCACAGGAGAACAGAGCTGGAAAGCAGGTTAATGGGGTAGGGAGGGAATGGGATTTTGTAATATCCTTTCCCTGCCACACCCACCAAGCCACGTCCACCAAGCCATGCCACGCCCACAGAACCAGTAGTAAAAAATTTTGAATCCCACTACTGCACTGCAGGCCGGTCCTTTGCTGTTTCCAGGCCTGCCCTGTGGGCCAGATTTAAGCACCCCACAGCCTGGATCTGTCCCATGGGCCTTGAGTTTGACACCCTTGCCTTATACAATACTGCAATCTAGCATCCAGGTTTTATGTCCAACCCTGCTTATCTTTTTCAAGGTAAGATTTCGCCTAAATGCTGCCAATGTCTGTGATGATTAAGACACTAGGAAAGACCTTTGTATTGTAAAGTCCCCTGAGAATGTCTAGTTTCCAATCACATGTTCACACACCTTCTTTGGCTTCCACTTTCCTGAAAATCAGAGGCCAAGTGTTGTGAGAAGCAGAGAGACTTTTGCATGATTCTAATCCAGTCCCAAAATTTCCTTCTGCTTGTATAAAAGAGAAGGCAGGAAACAGGACGTCTAGAATGGCGAGACTATTCAGAATAAACAGAGTTGGAAGGAACCTTGGAGGTCTTCTAGTCCAACCCCCTGCTCAGACAGGAAACCCTATGCCATTTTAGACAAATGGTGGTCCAATCTCTTCTTAGGACCTATCAAACAACATTTCTTCCATCTTTGGAAATCCATCTGTATCTGGCTGTATTTTTCCATCCCTCTTTTCTGTTTATTTATTTATGTCTATTCTCAATTATATTAAAATTATATTGTCTATTAACATCTCAAGGCAAACTAGATAGAAAAAGAGAGAGGCTCTTTCATAGACAAACACTGCAGTGTTCATGGTCTCCCTAAAAACTGAGCCACCAATTAGCCAAGCGCAGATCTTATGATCGGTTAATGTGTTATGTAAATCCAGAAAAGGGGGTTAGTTTCATCAGTCATGGTTAAACAACCACAGGGAAGCATGTTATGAAAACATATCCACAGAACATCCAAAAATACATAGATTGTTTGAGTTAAGAAGGGGCTGGGGAAAAGAGACCAAAATTCTCCATGCTAGAAAAATTAAAGTTCTGAGCACCCAGATACTCTCAACTGTCAACTTATGACCACAGTTGAGCCCAAAATTTATGTTGCTAAATGAGAAATTTCTTAAGTTTTGCCCCATTTTACGACTTTTCTCGCCGCATTCGTTAAGTGGATCACTGCAGTTCTTAAATTAGTAACGTGGTTGTTAAGTGAATCTGGCTTCCCCATTGACTTTGCTTGACAGAAGGTCGCAAAAGGTGATCTCGTGACTCTGGGACACTGCAACCATCACAAATTTTGAGTCAGTTGCCAAGCATCTGAATGTAAATCATGTGACCATGGGGATGGTCATAAGGGTGACAACTGGTCATAAGTCACTTTTTTCAGTGCCATTGTAACTTTGAATGGTCACTAAATGTAGTGTTGTAAGTGGAGGACTACTTGTGGTTCTTTATCAAAAATTCTGTAGTGGATAGCAATGGCACAAGAGGTACTTTCTTCGGCATAATGCATTCTGCAACAACATATGAATATATTTAGCCCCTTTTTCTGTGTTGGGCAGGCATGAAGAAGATTTACCTCAGATATGGAACTCACTAACGTTTTATTCTGGTGGTCCTTTGGGCTTTAAAGGATTCAGGCACTGTTGGTCACCTTGAAGCAAATGCTTTCAGCCAAACGTGGACTAGCAGCTTAATGAACAGGGGAATAAAAAGGAAAGCTTAGGATCTCCAGCATCTCAGGTCACGTGTTTGTAAAACAGCATTAGCGGCACCTAGCCCTGGCTAAAATCCCTTTATCTTTCCTTCCTTTGCAAGGTCACCGAATTCTCACAGACATTATCGTAGCTCAGGGTGAAAGCCGAGCACGAGGGGGGCAGCCCTAGGATGGCTCCTGGGAGAGAAGCAACAGGACCTTTGATCTGCAGAAGAAGAAAAGAGATGCCACAAAGCATTTAGGGAGATTAAAGGGGGCACCGCAAAACTTTAAAAGACTCTTTTTAAAATGGGTCTGGAAGGCCTGCGATGAGCATTCATGAGGTAAACGTAGTTCAGTGTGTGGAACAAAATGCAAACAGAGTAAAATGCTACAGCTGGGGGCAAAAATCCTTAGGTGTTGCACGTTACTATGATTACTAATCGTTTTACTGATTATTTATTTTATTCAACAAATTTATATGGCCTCTGTATGGTGACTCTGGGCAGCCTTATCTGGGAGGTTGAGATTGTCTCTCCTAATTGTATTGCCACCTCTATAATAAGCCAATGAAGTAAGTTGGGTTGATGGATAGTAATTGATCCAGAATCATTGGATGTACTTAGTGGAAGAAGAAAGACTTGAGACTTTCCATTCTTAGCTGTTTTTCCATCCTGGCTTATGGACATAGGAAAGAGATCGCGGGAACAAGAAAGAGATCTCGGGAACAAGAAAGAGATCTCGGGAAAGTGGAGAATAATTGCATGAAAAGGTAGTCTCAGCCTGTAGCAGTTGTGAAAAAGGCAAATTCCACTCAGGGAATTCTTAGAAAGGCATAAAAGAAATTAATCTAACAATACTGTAATATATTTGTTGATGGGACTAATATAGCTCATACTTGACTTACGACCACAGTTGGGACCAGAATTTTGATCACCAAAAGGTGTGATTGATAAACAAGTCTTCCTACAGCTGGACTAGATTTTATTTACTACTTTTATTATCATCATTAAGCAAATTACTGCACTTGTTAAATGAATCCTGTGGTCATTAAATTAATCTGGCTTCCCCAACTGACTTTGCTTTTCGGAAGTCTGAACATGTCAGATCACAATCATGTGTAAGGGTCATGAGTGTAAGCTAAGATCGAGGGCATAAAATTGTGTAAGATTAAGGTCATAAAATTGGGCATGCCTCAGTGACGGAGGTTCAGGACCCAATTGTGGTCGTAAATCAAGGATTATCTGTAAGAAGAGATTTGATCTTCTCTGGCCCAATTCTATTCTAATGATCTTAACATGGGAGAAAGGTGCCATTTGCAGTGCATCAAAGTTCCTACATTAGAGTTTGTTAGCAAACCTTGTTTGAAAAAGCCACAGCATTAAACTGAAAGTGTCCTTGGCCACTTTCAACAAAATGAGGATGTTGAACTCCTGCAGGCTGTGCTCAGCCATGCCAAGTTCTTCTCTGTATGTCTTGTTTATTTAGAAAAGTTGTATGGCTGCCCATCTTAAATACATAATACTGGCTATCTAACTGCAAGAAAAGCAATGTAAAAGGAGCTATCATAACCAAACACTGGATTAAAAAAAAGATCCAATGGACAAGAAGAGCAAGGTGTCATATAACTAACTCACAAAATAGACATAGTTAGTCCTTGACTTACACTACAATTGAGCCGAAGCGAGACAGTTGTTAAGTGAGCTTTGACCCATTTTATGACATTTTTTGCCATAGTTGTTAAGTGAATCACTGCAGGTATTAAGTTAAAGGTAAAGATATAGGTTCCCCTCGCACAGACGTGCTAGTTGTTTCCGGCTCTAGGGGTGGTGCTCATCTCCATTACAAAGCCAAAGAGCCAGCGCTGTCCAGAGAGTCTCTGTGGTCATGTGTCCGGCATGACTAAACGCCGAAGGCACACAGAACGCTGCTACCTTCCCACCAAAGTGGTCCCTATTTTTCTACTTGCATTTTTACATGCTTTCAAACTGCTAGGTTGGCAGAAGCTGGGATGAGTAATGGGAGCTCACTCCGTGACGCAGTGCTAGGGATTCAAACTGCCAACCTGCTGACCTTTCTGATTGACAAGCTGAGTGTCTTAGCCACTAAGCCATCGCGTCCCTCGGGTGTTAAGTTAGGTTGTTATATAAGTAGCCCTCGATTTAAAACAATTCACTTAGGGATCGTTCAAAGTTACAATGGTACTGAAAAAAGCAACTTACGACCATTTTTCACACTTACGACCATACACACATCCCCATGATCATGATCAAAATTGAGATCCATGGCAACTGATTCATATTTAGGATGGTTGCGTTGTCCCTTGGTCATGGGATCCCCTTTTGCAACCTTCCGATGAGCAAAGTCAATGGGGAACCCAGATTCACTTCACAACCGTGTTACTAAGTTATCAATCGCAGTGATTCGCTTAGCAACTGTGGCAAAAAAGGTTGTAAAATGGGGCAAAGCTCACTTAACAAATGTCTCATTTAGCAACAGAAATTTTGGACTCAATTGTGGTCATAAGTCAAGCACTACCTGTAATTTTATGGGTTAAATGTTCTGATTTTTCTCTCCCTACCCTTTCCCCTCCCAATGCACCGGATCCTGAAAAATTCTCTTCCCATATCTTCTACGTCCTTAATTACCCCACTGCCACCCTCTTTTCTCTCAGCACTCATTCCCTGTTTCTCTTCTCTTGTTGACACAGGTCTTCCAATGAGATCCGGTTCCCTTGAATTATGACCCTGCTACCCTGCTTGGCTCTGTAGCTTTCCCTTTGTCATCCTATGCCTGGGAAATTCAGGGAGGCTGGGACGGTGAAGGGAAGCCCACAGCGCTATAGTTCCAGCTGGAGGAGCCCAATGATGGAGCCAGCCCTGCATCTGATCAACACGCGGTGCTATGAAAAGCTGCCATCTTGTCTTGCATGGTGTTGGCGGCATCCAGAAATAATTGTTGAATCCTCAGTTTGCACTAGCTTCTTACTTACTTACAGGGTTGACTCAGCCTTCCATCCTTCTGAGGTCGGTAAAATGAGGACCCAAATTGTTGTGGGGGAGGGCAATATGCTGTAAAACACTTAGAGAGGGCTGTAAAGCACTGTGAAGCGGTATATAAGTCTAAGTGCTATTGCTATTGCTACTTGTTTTTTTTAAAAGTTACACATACCAGTGCCATATCAATTAACACCCGAGTCTTCAGCAGCCAGTAACTAGTACTTCATTGTTCTACTTAATGTGACTGGGTATATATGTTCTTGGACGTGTGTGTGTGTGTGTGTTTGATATTCACCTGATTCACTTTCTATTTTGGTTTTCTTTTGATTGAATTCATACATGGTCCAGTTCCTCTTGGACTGAGGTGAGTGAGTCATAAGAAGGCTAGATAAATAAATGAATAAAACAAGCCAGCCTCACTAGAGTTCTCTGAGAAAAAGACAAAATTGAAATGTAATCAAACAAACAAACAAACAAACCGCCAAAGCATGTTATGCAAATTCAGCCTTTGTGGCTAACTTATGAGTCAGTGCTGGAGTGGATCTGTGATATCAATTTAGCTTTTATTTACATAGGTAAATGTTGAGTCCAAAACCACCTTCAGAAAGTTGTGTGAACATTCACAATCATCTCAGATAAATCCAGATAATGTGGAAAGGTCAAGTCTGTGACTGAGTTTGTATAACTTCTAGGCCATAGTGAAGTTTCTTTATTTATGGTTTAATATAGTGGTTTGCAACCCTTTCCTTACCCGGACCGTCTTCAAATACATTTTGTGGCCATGGATCAGGGCCACGGACTCCCAAGAGTTAATTCAAGATTTAAATAAAATTTCTTCAAGCCTTCCGGACCCCCCCTGTGATGACATCATGGTCCCCCCACCCGGGGTTCGCAGATGACAGGTTGAGAACCCGTGGTTTAGTAAGTTGTGTGAATCTGCCACTGTAGTTTGTAAATGAGGGTTTCTGGTTTAACTAGGTTTGTTTAAACTTCCCAGTTATGGTTTATTAAATAAAGCCTATTTAATTATACTACGACTTAGCCGCTCAGAGTCACTTTGGATAGTGAAATGGACAGCATGCAAATGTAATAAAGAAACAAACAAATAAATAAATAAATATCCTGCCAACATACCTCTAAAAATGCTCTTCAATCTTTTGGGCTACTGGACATTTTGGAATTCTGAAGACGTATTATTGGCACTCAGGACAAAACAGTTGTCCTAAGAAGTGTGGCTAATCACAAAAATGCATACTAATAGACAAGCACTGGGTATAGATAGATACCCTCCACGTTTTATGTTCTCAAAACGCCTGCAAGTTCTTTTTCTGTTAGTTAAGTTTGTTTCTGAGACTCTATACATCTGCATTATAATCATTTCTGTGTTTTACATGTCGTTCTCGATTTACAACCATTTATTTAGTTACCGGTTAGATAAGTCACATAAGTTACTTATTTCAGGGCCATTGCAACTTTGCTGTCTCTCAACCTTGAAAACTTTTAAGATGTGCGGACTTCAACTCCCCATATTGGTTGGGGAATTCTGGGAGTCGAAGTCCCTGGTTGTTAAAGCTGCCATGGTTGGGAAATAATTGAACCCCAAATTTCTGTTGTTAAGCGACACATTTATTCAGTGAGTTTTGCCCCATTTTACGACCTTTCTTGCCACAGTTGTTAAATGAATCGCTGCAATTATCAAGTTAGTCACATCCTTGTTAAGTAAATCTGGCTTCTCCGTTGACTTTGCTTCAGAGGTGGTATTCAGCAGGTTCTGACCAGTTCTGGAGAACTGGTAGCGGAAATTTTGAGTAGTTCTGAGAACCGGCAAATCCCACCTCTGACTGGCCCCGCCCCCATCTATTCTCTGCCTTCCGAGTACCAGCTGATCGGCTGGGTCTTCTTTTGTTGCCCTGCACAGGAGAACAGAGCTGGAAAGCAGGTTAGTGGGGTGGGGAGGGAAGGGAAGGGGGATTTTTCAGTATCCTTCCCCTGCCATGCTCACCAAGCCACACCCACCAAGCCACGCCCACAGAACTGGTAGTAAAAAAAATTGAATCCCGCCACTGCTTTGCTTGTCAGAAGGTCGCAGAAAGCGATCACGTGAACTTTTGACACTGCAACCGTCATAAATACTAGCCAGTTGCCAAGCATTGAAATTTTGATCACATGACTATGCAAAAGGTGCAATGGTGCCAAATGATTGTAAGTCCCTTTTTCAGTGCTGTTGTAACTTTGAACGGTCACTAAATGAACTGTTGTAAGTCGAGGACTACCTGTATTCTGATACCAACGACTAGGCCCCGGATGGCGAACCTACAGAATGCGTGCCGGAAGTGGCATGCAAAGCCATCTCTGCAGGCCCCAGCTCAGTTCCACCGCACATGTGCAAACGCCTCCCGCCAGCCAGCTGATTTTTGGGTATCTGCTGCGCATGCGCAAGGGCAGAGTACATGCAGGAGATGCGTGAGCATGCGCAGGAGGTGCGGGGGGGAGCCTGGGGGTGCGCATTGCATTATGGGTGCAGGCACACATGCGCGCATTTTCGGCACGCAATGACAAAAAGGTTAGCCATCACTAGGCCATTTAAACGGACTAGGCCATTTAACCATTGAAGCAGTGTTTATATGGGGGAAAAAAATCAGATATTGGATCAGTATTTGCCCTCAACTTACAGTTGGTCACAATGTGATCGACAATTTGATGTGGGACTCCGCAATCATACTACTTTCCCCAATTTATACAGTGAGTCCTGGCAGATGCTGAGGGTCACGTGTAAATCCCATTCAGATCCCCCATTGCCAGCGTGGTAATTCAAATCCTGGCATCTTTTCATGGGGTCATTTTTATGTCTTCCTACATCTGTTAATCTTTGGTGAAAGTGTTATTTCCTTCTTCTCCAGCCCGGATCCCCTTTTCCACTCGAGTGTGGCACATTTTATGCTGCCTAAAAAGGGGGAAACTATTTCATTGGTTTATACAGTAGAGTTACAGCTTTTCTTTTCACAGGAGATGAACAAGACAAGGAGTTATTTGTTTGGTTTGCATAAGGTTTCCACCACCACCTAGTGGAAAAAGTGTTCGGCTCTTTTGAGTTCTCTGTAAAGAAATGTAGAGCAATTTCCTGTCTGTCTACACACACACACACACACACACGTACTCTCTCTCTCTCTCTCTCTCTCTCTCTCTGTGTCTCTCTCTGTCTCTCTCTCTCTCCCTCCCTCCCTCTCTTAGGTTTCATACTAGAGAGAAAAACAGCTGGGGAAAGTGAAATCTGCACCACCCATTATCCTATTTCTCAAGCTTAGACTTTAGTGAAATTCTGTCTCTTTTTACCCATTTATCAAATTTTTACACCATCTCTCCCCTGAAGTGACTCTGGATGGTTTACAAAAAAAAAAAAACTCATAAAGGAGACATAGTTTTTTTTTTTATTATTACATTTATATGCCCTTCTCCGAAGACTCAGGGCTTACAATTTTGAGCACAACCCAATGCTCAGCAATAGCCTTCATTCCATTGTATATGCCTGCTTATTACTAAGTGGCATTTTTACAAAGTCAGCTTATTGCCCCCAACAATCTTGGGTCCTCAATTTACCTACCCGGAGGATGGAAGGCTGAGTCAACCCTGAGCCTGGTGGGATTCAAGCCTACAGCAGTTGTAGGCAGCTGGAACTTAAGAACAGGCATTTAACAGCCTGAGCCACCAAAGCTCATTATTAAAAATATTAAAAATAATTTGGTTAGTTAAGGAGAAATCAGGCATTTCTCCTTAAAGCAGTAGTAGTACAGATGGCCCTTGATTTCCAGTCATTTGTTTAGTCTTCGGTGAAAGTTACAACAGCATTGAGGCGACTTACGACTGGTTCTCACACTTACGACCATTTTCAGCATCTCACATGGTTACAACCAGCAGGTGTTTCTGATGGTTGCAACCACACGGACTATGTAATCACCTTTAGTGACCTTCTTAGCCAGTTTCTCACAAGCAAAGACAAGACAAAGTCAGGTTCAATTAATGACTTTGTGGCTTACTGAACAATGACAGTGGTTTACTTAACAGTGACAAAAAAGGCCAAAAAACTGGGCATGACTCACTTAACAATCCCTATGCTTAGCACTAGAAATTCTGATGGTGGCCGTAATTCAAGGACTTTTCCTAGGTTGGAAATCATGTTTAGGTTTTGAATGCCATAATAGAGATTACACTCCAGAAATAGTGGATAATTCTAAGACAAACTAAATTCAGTTTTATTTCATTTTATTTAAAATCAGCTAATGGGCTTCTTCACCACATATTTTCTTCTATCACATTAAAAGTGACAATTTGGGAATGACTTTAGAAGTATTTTGGCATACCTAAAGCTTTCACAGCTTACATTAATCAATATCTTCCCAACTCCATTTCATTTTTCTTTCTCAGTCTGACAGCTGAACACCAATGAACCTGATTCACTCAATATGCTAGATTTACCTATAATAGTTTGCAATTAATTGTTTTATAAAAACCCAACTAATAGAAGAGGATATTTGTAGCTCGCGGTTGAACTATGGGGTCCTTGGTGCTCTCTGAGTTGGGTTTTTTGGCAGGCATTTCATTAACCCAACTAGGTAACATCATCAGTGCTAGGAGTAGGGTTAGAGCAAAGCCCACTTCCTTCTAGCATTGACGAAATTACCTCGTTGAGTAATAAAATTCTCAAGAAAAGTACTCCACTCCTCCACTCACAATAGAATTCCCTATGCCTCCAGGGTTGACATTTTGGGCCTGGACAATCTGGAACTGCACCGCCTGGTCTGATCTAAGCATAGTTCACAAAATTGTCTGCTATAACATCTTGCCTGTCAACAACTTCTTCAGCCTCAATCACAATAATACACGGGCAAACAACTGAGACAAACTCAAGGTAAACCACTCCAAACTCAAATTGCAGAACATACAACCAACAGAGCGGTCAATGCCTGGAACGCCCTACTGAACTCCGTTGTTACAGCCTCAACCCCTCACAGCTTCAACCTCAAACTATCTACAGTGGACCTCACCCCATTCCTAAGAGGTCCTTAACAGGGGCGTGCATAAGCGCACCAGCATGCCTACCGTCCAGTGGTGGGATTCAAATTTTTTTATTACCAGTTCTGTGGGCGTAGCTTGGTGTGCGTGGCAGGGGAAGGATACTGTAAAATCTCCAGTCAGAGGTGGTATTTGCCGGTTCTCTGGACTACTCAAAATTTCCACTACCGGTTCTCCAGAACTGGTCAGAACCTGCTGAATACCACCTCTGCTACCGTCCCTTTCTTACTGTCCCCATTTATCTGTATTTACTTCCTTTGTTCCTGTTTATGTTGTACAAGTTTGACAAAAAAAAAAACAAATTATGGGATCGTTAAGCAAAAAAAAAATGCTTGCAAGGAAACAACCAAGCTCAAACAGCACCAAAGACCTCACATAAGCCCAATTGTTATCTCAGTATGTTGTGTGACACAGGCCATCATCCAATGGGGTTTAAACATCACATGCTATATGATCATGGAAATAGTTAACTCACTTTTAATAGCCACAAGCAGGCGGTACAAACCCACTCTTACCACTGGGAGTGTCTTTGATAAAGTGGGCAGGATATAGCTAGTCCTGTCTCACAACTGGTATCACTTTGCAAGCCCCTCCCTTAATTGCCAACCTTGTAAAGCCACTGCAGGTGGGGCTAGCACAGTGACATCACTGAACATTCTCGGTGACTGTGAAAGCATCTTTGTTTCTTGCCTGCTAGCAAAAACCAGGCCCGCTTGTTTTCTGCTGGCAATCAGCAATTTGCAACTAAGAAAGCACTGCAACCAGCTATCTTCTGCCTGGGTTTTGCTAGCAAGGAGTAACTAACAAGTCAATTTGTATGAGGGGTTTTTTTTGGAGGGGGGTGCAGTTTTCTGCTTGGATTATTTTGATTTTCTAGGAATCTTGTTTTGTCAACTGATTTAATGGCCTATAGCAGGGGTCCCCAAACTTGGCAACTTTAAGACTTCTGGACTTCAACTCCCAGAATTCTCCAGCCAGGATGACTGGCTGAGGAATTCTGTGAGTTGAAGTTCACAAAGTCTTAATGTCGCCAAGGTTGGACACCTCTATGGTGAAGCATCCATAAGTCTAAGTGGATCTTGTGCTCCTTTATTTCTGATAGGATCACTGCCCACTGTCAGCTCCAACAGCACAAGTACCAAGGAAATCAATAGTGCTAGACCCCATTCTATGTCCTTTTATCCTCTTTGCAAATATGGTTTTGGAGCTTAGCATATCCAAAATTGACAACAACAGGGATTATGTATAGCCTGCTCAATAAGAGTTTTTTTTGAAGAGGCACATGGCCCTCTAGGGACGAGGTTTCAAGACCCCTGGATATCTGGAGGGACAGATTTTTTTTTTATGTTAAGGAACCCAAATCATAGAAAGATTCAAGGTTTTGGTGTTAACATTCAAAGTCCTACATGGCATGGGTCCAGGATATTTATGAGAACGACTCCTCCCAGCATCAAGTACCAACCGCCCTGTGGGCGCACAGACGGGTCTCCTCGGGGTGCCGTCTGTGACTCAATGTTGCCTGGCGGGGACCTGGGGGAGGGCCTATTCTGTGGCGGCCCCCACTTTATGGAATCTTCTTCCGCTGGAGCTCCGGCTGGCTCCTGATCTCCGCACCTTCTGCCACGAGTTAAAAACCTGGCTGTTTTTACAATCTGGGCTGTGCTGACTCTTTGGGGTTGTTTATTTTAATTTTGGGGTTTTAATGTTAATTCGGCTTACAATTTATTAATATATTTTTTAGGTAATTTATTGTTAGTATTGTGTTTTTAGCTGTGAGCCGCCCCGAGTCCTTTGGGAGAGGGGGCGGCATATAAGTCGAATAAATAAATAAATAAATAAATAAAGTGAGCACCTAAATACTTTAAATATTCTACTCATCAATAGGATAGTAATGGAGACGTACTGATCATTCTCTTACCTGCAGACCAGATAAATAGGTACCCTGGGGGTAAACAGCTGGTAGGAGGCCAATGGGATGCTTGGAACCGCAGCAACAGGAAACAAGTCCACCCATCATCTATCAAGTCCGAAGAATCAGCATGCGGATGCTGTTTAAGAGACGTTTCCTTTATTGTTCTTCATCTATAGACAGAATCTTGACAGACTAAAGCAAGCATTTACATAACTACAGCTATACTCAAAGTATTTTCCAAAGCACCAGAAGGCAAGACAAGAAACAGTGGTTGGAAACTAATCAAGGAGAGAACCAACCTAGGAGAAATTTCCTAATAGTGAGAGCAATCAACCAATGGAATAGTTAGCCTTCAGAAGTTGTGGGTGCTCCATCACTGGAGGCTTTTAAGAAGAGACTGGAAAATCATTTGTCTGAAATGATATAGGGTCTCCTGCTCAAGCAGGGGTTGGAGTAGAAACTTCCAACTCTAATATTCTGTGTTTTACTCTGGGAAAAGCTAGTGAGGAGCCACTTAACCATCTTTCTGCCAATCAAACTTCCCAAATTCTGCTGCCTCTTTGCCCTCTGGAAAGCAGCTCCTCCCCTCTGGGACTCCAGACCAGTGGTTGCCAACCAGTGAGCCGGGGACCACTGGTGGTCCACGAGAACATTTTGGTGGTCCGCAGAGAAATGTCACCCAAAGCAATTAATCCCGGCTGCGTGGGAACACAAGGCTGCGCCGCCCACATGGCCCACCGGAACGCAAGGCTTGCATCGCTTGCATTGTGAACAACATGAGGTAGTGAGGGGAGAGGGGGAGCGGGGGAGGGGGAACTTTCCCTATGCGTCTGGCCTGGCCACCAGGCTGCTTCTTTCCATTTCTTTCTTTTTCTGCTTTTGGCTGCATGCCAGGAAAACAGCAAAAGTCTTTCTGTCCCCCAAACTCCGCCAGAAATGAATCTTTGGGATCCTGTAAGGCATCCTGCTCCAAGAAGCTACGCCAGCGTGACAAGTCTCACAAAGACTCATTTCTGGCGGAGTTTGGGGGAGAGAAAGAAAGACTTCTGCTGCTTTCCTTGCATGAAGCCAAAAGTCTCTCTCTCTCTCTCACACACACAAATCTCAGAAGAAGATAAAAAAGCACTAAACCACTTTATAACTCTTCAAGAAGTCTATGAGGCTATCAACAAACAAGAAATAGATAAAGTCCCAGGCCCAGATGGCTTACCAGCAGAGATTTATAAAGCACAACAAGAAATTTTAGGAAAGGAGATGGTAAAAATTTTTAATGAAGTTTTAGATAAAGCGAATTGTCCTCAATCATGGCAAGAAGCTAAAATATCCATCATTCCCAAATCAGGCTCCGATCTAACAGAACCAGGGAACTACCGGCCGATTTCTCTCCTTAATGTAGATTATAAAATTTTTATGACGATCTTGGCAGAGAGATTAAAAAAAATACTCAAATCCTGGCATCTTTTCATGGGGTCATTTTTATGTCTTCCTACATCTGTTAATCTTTGGTGAAAGTGTTATTTCCTTCTTCTCCAGCCCGGATCCCCTTTTCCACTCGAGTGTGGCACATTTTATGCTGCCTAAAAAGGGGGAAACTATTTCATTGGTTTATACAGTAGAGTTACAGCTTTTCTTTTCACAGGAGATGAACAAGACAAGGAGTTATTTGTTTGGTTTGCATAAGGTTTCCACCACCACCTAGTGGAAAAAGTGTTCGGCTCTTTTGAGTTCTCTGTAAAGAAATGTAGAGCAATTTCCTGTCTGTCTACACACACACACACACACACACACGTACTCTCTCTCTCTCTCTCTCTCTCTCTCTCTCTCTCTCTCTCTCTCTCTCCCTCCCTCCCTCTCTTAGGTTTCATACTAGAGAGAAAAACAGCTGGGGAAAGTGAAATCTGCACCACCCATTATCCTATTTCTCAAGCTTAGACTTTAGTGAAATTCTGTCTCTTTTACCCATTTATCAAATTTTACACCATCTCTCCCTGAAGTGACTCTGGATGGTTTACAAAAAAAAAACTCATAAAGGAGACATAGTTTTTTTTTTATTATTACATTTATATGCCGCCCTTCTCCGAAGACTCAGGGCGGCTTACAATTTTTGGAGCACAACCCAATGCGCTCAGCAATAGCCTTCATTCCATTGTATATGCCTGCTTATTACTAAGTGGCATTTTTACAAAGTCAGCTTATTGCCCCCAACAATCTTGGGTCCTCAATTTACCTACCCCGGGAGGATGGAAGGCTGAGTCAACCCTGAGCCTGGTGGGATTCAAGCCTACAGCAGTTGTAGGCAGCTGGAACTTAAGAACAGGCATTTAACAGCCTGAGCCACCAAAGCTCATTATTAAAAATATTAAAAATAATTTGGTTAGTTAAGGAGAAATCAGGCATTTCTCCTTAAAGCAGTAGTAGTACAGATGGCCCTTGATTTCCAGTCATTTGTTTAGTCTTCGGTGAAAGTTACAACAGCATTGAGGCGACTTCACGACTGGTTCTCACACTACGACCATTTTCAGCATCTCACATGGTTACAACCAGCAGGTGTTTCTGATGGTTGCAACCACACGGACTATGTAATCACCTTTAGTGACCTTCTTAGCCAGTTTCTCACAAGCAAAGACAAGACAAAGTCAGGTTCAATTAATGACTTTGTGGCTTACTGAACAATGACAGTGGTTTACTTAACAGTGACAAAAAAGGCCAAAAAACTGGGCATGACTCACTTAACAATCCCTATGCTTAGCACTAGAAATTCTGATGGTGGCCGTAATTCAAGGACTTTTCCTAGGTTGGAAATCATGTTTAGGTTTTGAATGCCATAATAGAGATTACACTCCAGAAATAGTGGATAATTCTAAGACAAACTAAATTCAGTTTTATTTCATTTTATTTAAAATCAGCTAATGGGCTTCTTCACCACATATTTTCTTCTATCACATTAAAAGTGACAATTTGGGAATGACTTTAGAAGTATTTTGGCATACCTAAAGCTTTCACAGCTTACAT